>VZSR01000001.1:1711997-1947928 GCA_013398615.1 Brachypodius melanocephalos | reverse complement strand
GCTGGGATCGGGTACGGGCAAATCCTGCAACATAATCTGTAAATTATTAGGAGTGGAAGTTTCCAGAAATATTTTTTTGTGTGTGTGTGTGTCTGTGCAGCAGTATTGAAACGTCCGCCTGGATCACGTGGGGAGCCCTGTATAGAGCGCAGGGCTGGAGCCCAGGGGAGGAGGAGGAGGAGGGAGGGGCTGCGGGGCCACCGCGCTCCGCAGGGCCCCGGCCCGCCCGACCCACCGCCCGAGCCCGTTCCCCGCCGGGAACCGGGGCCTGCCGGCCCGAGCCGGGAGCCCGAGGGGCTGCCCGAGCGCTGCCCGCCCGCCGGGGCGCTGCGGCAGGAGCCGGGGAAGGGCCGCCGCGCTGGGTGGGTGTGAGTTACTTCCAGCCGAAAATGAACGCTCCGAGGTGTTGGGCAGATGTTACTTAATCCGTCTTGTCTCTCTCCTTCACATGTGTGTGAAGAAGGGAAGGGGCGGTTACGTTGCCATTGCTGCTGTGTGGAGTGTGATGCGAACGCGTTTGTCGTGCGCTGCGTTTCAGAGCCACTCACCCCTCCTGGGTGGGATTTACGAGTGATGCAGCTAATTCCTTGGAAGAGGGAGGCAATTCATTTGCATTGCGTGCTTAGAAATGGAGAACAGTGACTCTCTCAGGGTGGGTTTGTTGTTTTTTTTTTTTTAGTCGCTGCCCCCAATGAGCTTTAAGTATCTGGGTTGAGTGTTGTAGGATTCGTGATAAATGCTCAACATTTCTTACTATTAAGTGCCCGCTGTTACTGCTGTGTGCTACATGCCAAAATGAATCGGGTGTACCACAACAAGCTAACTGTTGTGTTAAAGGTCCAGGGTCATCGAGAGTTGGGATAACTGTGTAAACAGTGCTGTAAATGCAGTTCTTTTGACCTTCGGTAGATGTCACATTCTTGCTATGTTGTAGTTCAGATTTTTTTTTTTGCTGGTTTGATTTTTATTTTTTTTTAACTTTTCCTCTTTTGTTTGCCCATTTATTGAAGGACTGATCAGTGGTGGTTCTTGGAGCTGAGGCTTAAACCTGTTCCGGAGTTCAGACATGATGGGGGAGGGAGAAGTGTAGGAGTACAGTAAATCAGAGATTATAAGCTTCATGTGGGTACAGTGTTAGGAGTGGGAGATCGAGTTGGTTTGCAGGTGGTGGTGGCCACAAAGCCGCCATTTCTGTGTTTCGGCTGGCCAAGTAGGTAGGTCATTTTGAAGATAATGCTGGGAGTGGCGAAGGGCCCTATTCAAAACATTTCCTTTCTGTTCCCATGTGTTGAATAACTTCTCTCGGTCACGTTGCTCCTCCTTGGCGCTCTTGGGGCGGCCTGAAAACCACCGAAAGAGGCTCAGGTCTGAAATGAATGGCCCTACCTGAGGAGCGATTGGTTCACGACATTTATTGTAGTTTATAAACCGCTTTCCCGGCTCACGGCTCAGCCGTGGAGGCCAGATGTGGACAAAAAGGGGCGTGCCTGGGCGAGCATTAACTGCTCTGAGCCTCTTCATGGGTGCAGTTTCCTTCTCGTGGTGCTGCTCACTGCACCTCGTTTGCCAGGTGACATTTTCAGCGTCCTCCTGAGCCGAAAGAATGAAAGGAAGAATGAAGTCAGCCTTTTCTGCTTCTGTGTTTTTCGCTTCCAAAGCTAATATCGCAATTTTGGAAACATTAGGAGTTGAAGGAAGGAAGAATAGACATGGAGTATTAATTTTAATTTATTTTGTTCTCTACTTGGTGTTTATTTTCTCCTGTTTTTGTAGGTATGTGTTTTAAAAAGACTTGACTGGATGTTAGGATGAAGCCCTTAAAATGGTTGTGTTAGTGCAGTAATATAGTGAGTTTTCTACTTAAAAATTCAATTAGGATATTTGGGTTTGAAGCTATTTTTATATATAGAAGTAAAAGAAATTACTTGACACTACTTGCATATATACATTTCTAAACAAAAGATTTTCCTTGTCTGGATGCTACTGTAAAACTTTTGCTTAATTAGTAATTACTCGGGTTGAGGCACAGGTTTGTCTTGCTCCTTACATTTGAGCATGACTGAAATGCATAAAGCATAAAACAAATTCTTCCTTACACATGAAGTTATTTAGTAAGAGCAAATGTGACTTTATGGGGTGTGTTCTGGAAAAGTTTCAGGTTGTATCTTTCTGAGTATGCAGATGGCTCTGGTGTAACTTTTTGATTGATCTTGCACTTGCCCAGACTTCTGGCTGTTGAAGTGAGCAGTTCTATGTGAGATTTGTAGGTTTACAGGGTTTGAAAAGAGCAGTGAGTGGCACAGAGGTGCTGTAGATGGCAAGGGTGGGAATATGTGTTACAGTTGCCATTTTCTGTGAGAACAGAGCAATAAACTTGATTAGGTGTTTCCAATGTGGGGGAGGGAGGATGGTGTGAAAAAGCTAGAGTATAACTTACCATCAAAAATTCTGTGGCTTCTGGCTTGTTTTCCTGCTTTTCATGAATGTCTTTATCTTGCACCAGCCTCTGGCTGGTAAAGAATCTGACGTGCACACCCCACCTGACTCCCTTTGCATAATATCAAGGCTGCTCTATCTAGGACAAAGAGTTAATGCATGTGTCCCTGGGTGCAGGGGACCTGAAACCTCCAGTAGAATTCCATTTCAGTTTGAAGTGATCTCACGTGGCACACAGAGTAACCTGGTGATTGAACAGTCCCTTTCCTTCATGTTCTCAAAGTGCCTTCAGTCAACTTAGTTTCAGTGGTAATTTTTTTACTTGGATGTGGTTAACTTGTAAGGTGGTTTTCTCTTTTCCCCCAACTATTTGAAAAATGCCCTGTGGCTAGTTTCTTACTCTGTGTGTAGATCATGTTTCACCTCCATACCCAAGTGTTTAAAAGCTTTTAGCAACTGAATCTCGTGAATGTGCATGTTAGCCTTGGGAACTCGATACTGGGCTGAGATTGCCAGTATGGCTTTTGGTTGTAGTGACACGAGGCTTTTCGACCAGCAAACATGTAGGGGTTGATAGCTGCTTTGAAATAAGCCCCAGAGTGCTGGTAAAACAGCCCATTCTCTAGTCAGACTGTTATTATGTGTTTTACCTGTTGAAGACCCTGCCTGAGAGCTGAGCTGGGGTAGTGATGGGTGGATTTTTCAGGGGTGGAAAAGAAAAGTTTGTCCTGGTATGTGCTCACAATCAAAGCAGTGTTATCTGTTACGGCTGACATAAGCATCTTGTTTCAATGAGACAAATGAGCTAAGTTGAAGCACTTGCTTTGCAGCTGCATCTGATAATAATTTCTTACTAATTGATCAATTGTTTAAAATTTGTTTTGCAGTAATCTATGCCAGCAATTATGACAATGTTAGCAGACCATGCAGCTCGTCAGCTGCTGGATTTTAACCAGAAACTGGATATCAATCTCTTGGACAATGTGGTGAACTGCTTGTACCATGGAGAAGGTGCACAGGTAAGGTGACTTGGAACATGCATTTATTGACCATGTTTAACCTTACAGCAAATCAGCTGAGCAAAATCAATTCACTTCAGTAACAATTAGTAATATTAGTGAATTTACTGAGCTAGTGGCTGGAATATCACTGGCAGTCACATGGAATGTGAGTTCACATTGAAATGACACTTGGAGAAATGTTTATTTGGTGTGTGTTCATTTCTAGCTTGCCTTCTAATGTTGAGAATTATTAGCAAATATGATTTGGTAAGGACACTTGGTGCAGCTCACCTTTTCTGACTCAGTTCTTCAGGAAGGTCTGAGCTGCCTGTTACTTCTTACCCTGGACAGGATTGTGAAGCCACAGATGTAATGTTCACTTCAGTGAAGAATTGTGTTTAATAGTACCTATTTAGTGGTGCTATTACTGTGTTTATATTTATGAAGAAGCATGTAATGCATATTTAGTAGAAGAGTTTGTTCCTTTCTTGTGTCTGGTCTGTTATGTATCCCATTACAGTTGTACAGGTTCTTATTGCATGCTTTCCTCTGGACTTAGTGCAGATTTTGAAGTACTAAGTTGAAATGGAAGGACATTGTCTTGAAAGTAAATCTTGTATTGCTTTTATCTATTTCTTGAATTTCTTTGGAAGCAGGACTTAAATGTAGAGAGCAAGTATTGCTACAGAGGGTGTTGGCATGGTTCCTCTTCTGGCAGATTTTAATTGTTCAGGCTCAACAAATTGGGAGTTTCAGAGTTAGGCATCTCTTACTAAGATAGTCTTGCACAACAATAAGTGAATTAAATGGGACAAAGTAGCTGATGCCTTTCTATTCTTTCTAGCTGTTAGAATAAACAATTATATACTTGGATATACTTGCTTTGTGTTTCTCTTTAGAGAGAAAAAAAAAGCTTTTGTAGAGCTCACTAATGTGAATTCCAGTAGGTTTTGAAATACCTTGTTGTTTTTTGAAATATTTGCATTTTAAGTGTCCTAAATTCAAATAGTTGCTTGCTGTAGTTTTTTAAGTGCTTGAAAGAAAATTCCTTGTAGCTTTTGCCTTAAAGATGTGGACATCTGTGGCACTTGTTTTGTGATCTTTTACTGTCCTGCAAAACAGGTGATGCTTATAATGTTTGATTTGAAAAGAGTTGAAAAAGTTGGAAAGGTTTATAAGGAAAGTAAAGGATTGACACTAAATACAATGATCAAATTGCCATAATTCTGGCGTTGTGAGAAGTTGCTTCACTTGAAAAAGCTGGGAAAAGTCTCCAGTATTTAGAAAATCAATGCAATAAAATGCAAAAATTCAAGAGGTGGTGTTTAACTAGCAAAAGTGAATTATGATATAAACTTGTTTATATATAATGTGCTTATATGTGTCACCTCAATGAAACTTTGGTCAGCTATTTTAGTACCTTTCTAAACTGGAGACATTTCAGGGAGTCTGAGCTTTTCACTCTTCCAGGGATGTAAAAAAAAAAGGCAGGAAGAAATGGTTGTCAGTGGAGTCTGACAGCTCAAGTCCTTTACTAAAGGGTGACAGGAATAATAGGAGTTGAGGAAGCTAAATATTAAAATTGGGAGATTACCAGTGGTTTTCCTGGAATAGGTCAGGGTAATGCCGGGGTAGAACAGGTTTAGAATGCAACCTGAATGGCCTGTGCTGAACTTGCTTTCAGATTCACCTGCCTCCTCCTTCTGCTTAGTTCTTATCTCTGCTTGCAAAACTGTTATCTGCTGATCTATATTAGGCAAGAAAGAAGCTATTTTCTGTCCTGGAGATTTATTTTTTTTTCTCTTAGCTTTTTTGGGTATGCATTTCTGAAAAGAAAAAATGTCCCACCCCAAGTGCAACACATGACTAAGGAGATTTCATGCAACTCATAAATGTTTACCCGGACTCATCCCAGCCTCTTAATTCTGTTGATCTGTTAGATCTTTGCACATCCAGAAAGATTATTTGCAAAATTTTTTTTGGTACCAGTGACACCATGAGGCTTTGTTTTATTACTAAAAGCATTATTACTAAATTTATACTGTTTCTGAAACTACATAAACAGGGTTTGATGTCCAGAAAAGGGGTTGGTGGGTATGAGAGCAAACCTTTCAGCATCGGGAGAAGGATATGGACTCTCTGTAATTGTCTGTTGGTGTTGAAATTTGATCCTGGGATGTGTCACCAGTATTAGAAGCAAACAGGAGGCAAATATAAAAACATTTCAGATTAAACCTGGAATTAATACAGCTATTCCTTCCCTTTTAAAACTAAACTATATTGAAAGTGCTGGTTTTTCTGCTTGATTTTAGCTCGTCACACTGGAACAAATAGGGCTATACAGGTTGTGCTCTTAAACAGAATATTTGTGTGGTACTTGACCATATCAAATCTGCGGGGATTGCTGGTCCAATTGCTCCACTGTGCTCAATTATATCAAGTAGGGGTGCAAGTAGTGTTGTACCGATAGTTTAGACATCCTTGCACTTTTCTGTTGAAACCTCCAATTTTATTTTGTAAATCACATGCCAAATTAGTCAGTTTCTTGTATTTTATATATATAGATTTGGGTTTCGAAGTTGCTGAAAATACATGTTTTCTTACACCAGTTGCTGATTAGCTCAAGTATGTACTTGGAAGAGAGTAGAAAGCTGTGTGGCTGGTAGTAAGTTCTAACTGTTGAAGTTAATCCTAAAGCAAAGCTTTAACTGCTTTGTAGCTGTTGAATTGGATCTACAGTGCAGTGAAAGAGTGGACTAAGTTCTGTTAATTGTATTGTAAAGTGTCCACCTTGTTGGCAAGGCAGTGCCTGTTTGTAGGGTGAACAATTTGCAACAAGATTTGTTAGTACCTGGCATTTTTGGAATGGCTGACATCACTCGGGCTCCTTAAAAGTTCTTGAGGACATCCAGGCTTTTGAAAAGAATGGGTAAAATGAATTCAGCTATCTCAATGTGTAATTGCTTCAGATAAGGTTTTCAAGAAACCGCAGCATCTAGGACAGTAATTGATAATGTCAGTCTCCAAGGAAAAGCAAACCATTAGCATGACCAGCTCCCTTCCTCCTGCCAGTAGGTTTTTATTATGGTTTTGTAGGTTGTTAGGTACACCAAGGATCCCTCAGAAGTAGGGATTGGAGACGTCTAATGCTCTGCTCTGTGGTTCTTCAAAATAAAATCAACAGTTCTCCAGCACAAAACATCTGTTCCTTAAAGCTGGCACTTTGTGTAAGTGCGGAACCAGTAAGTTTGGGTGTCCTAGAATGAAGTTTTATGTAGATGACTTTGTGGAAGCAGAGAGAACTTCATTCCCTGGTAGGTTTTCCCAATCATGTGTGCTGTTCTTGCGTGTTTGCTGCTGGTCTGGATGAATCATTCAGGATGGAAGAGTAGAAATGAGTAATTACTGTCCTGCATCAATGGGCTTTTGGAGTTGGGTTGTTACTAAACTTCAGCTGTCACAGAAGGAGACTTAAGAGACTTGTTGCTGCTGGTTGAGTTCTGCCTAAATCTTAGATAAGTAAATTAAATGGAGTGTTGCATGTTGGTGTCTTCAGTGACAGTATATAACTTCTTAAATAATCTAATGCTAACAGTTTTTTCAAATCAAATTTTGTTTCAGCAAAGAATGGCACAAGAAGTGTTGACTCACTTAAAAGAACATCCTGATGCGTGGACAAGAGTTGATACTATTTTGGAGTTCTCTCAGAACATGAATACCAAAGTAAGAAAATGAACTTTTATTTATTTGGTTTTCCTCTTTCTTCCATTCATAAACTTTGAGGAAGGTATCTCATTTTTAGCCATAGACTTTCTTGATTCAAACCATATTTTTTTGATTGTCTTGTTCGCAAAGTTGGCTTTAAGCAAGAACTGTAAGTGAAAAATATTCAGAACTAGTTTTACATTGCCAAGAGTTTCTCCCTCTCCCCCCCCTTTTTTTTTTTTGAGAATGAGCTAATTTGGATACACAGAATTGGATTTTTCAAGGCACATACAAGCATTATGCCAGTTCCCAAGATTGGTATTGTGTCTATATAAATCTGAGTAATGACAAGTCTCCTAGAGCCACATTTTGTCCTTGGGTAAGTGCTTGGCTGTGTGTGATCATAATGAAAACCATGTGCATGTACCTGAGGAGAAAATTTGTCCCTAGGTGTGTTAAAGACAAGGCAAACCTTATTAGGCCAAGGTTTTGAGCAATCAATAAAGGTTAAGCGCCCCAAAGTTTGTAGTACACAGTTCTTTGCTACTATGCAGAACACATTTGCTTTGTACTGCTGTTGGAAATCCATCCATCCATCATGGTAAAGGCTAAAATCGGCAGCACTTAGGACTTTTTCTGCAATTTGAAATGCTTTACCTAAGACTTGTGAAGTTTAAGCCAAAAAGATGATCAAAATGTGTTTTCAATGTCTTAAGGTTAAAGATTATTATCTCAAATAACGGACATGCATGTTTTTCTGCTGGATACACACTGTGTTCAAACAGAAAAAAAATTGTGTTTGGATGGTTTCTGAAATCATGTGGTATTCATGAAGCAGTTCAATTTTTTTTCCATTGCTCTGTGAAGCTGAGGGGAAAACAGTTTAAAGAACTTCCTCAAAGTAACACCTTTAAGCACCTTTAAGTAACAGTGTTTGCCTGTTTGCTTGCCTGGTAAACTTTGCTTTTTATACTGACAGACATTACTAATGTTTAAGTTGATTTATCAACAGTATTTTTAAAAACTCAAATTTGTCTTGTGAAAAATGAGATGATTAGAGGAACAGAAAGAAAGCAACAGGTAAAGAATTCTTCAATTTACATAAATTGCAAATGATTTGGTGCTAAATTTATGCACTATGACATTTGGCTTTTATGCAATCATATTTTTTCTTTAATTAAAGCTGTTAACACTACCTGATATTAATCATAATGTTCCATTATGTTGATTGCTTGTAATAGGAAGAAAAGGGGTGTCTTCCTGTGCAACTGACACAGCTAGGCTTTGACGGCAGGCCTCCACAAGGTCTACCCTTTTGATTCCCTTTAACTGAATTCTGTTCATCAATTGTTTTTTGTTTCTTGGGAGGTGGGAGGGAAAGGGATTTGGTGCATAAAATAAGTAATAACGGTGCCATAGAAATTTCTACCATAGGGATCATTTCATGCTTTTTTTTTTTTGAGTCTTTTGCTGTTGCCTGTCCCTCATCTTCATAACTGGGCAGTGAATTAGTGCTAGACAATTAGCAATGAGCAAACCAAGAGCAAATTAGTTTTCGAAAAGCTTCTGTCTTACACAGAGTTGAAGTGTGTTCACATATGCTGTTGCAGTAGTTGATTAAAAAGCAGAACTTTGAAATTAGTGTCAGTGACTTTTTTGGGAGTGGTGCTTCTCATTATCAGAGAAATGAGTGTAATTTGAACCATCAAATCGAATGAAACAAAGTAAAGACCCCCGAACGCCCCGTGCAGGATGTTGGGGCTGATGGAGCCCTTCCAGTGTGGTGTGGCAAGAAGGATGTGCAGGTGAGGGTTGGGGTACACAGTGATTTTGCTGCTGCTGCTGTTCAGTGTCACGTGTTAGAGAAAAGGAGTATTTTTGGGACTGAGGGAGACGTGGACAAGACACTACAAAGGGCAGAACTGAGGTCACAAAAGAATTATTAAAAGCCTTTGCAGCGTGAACAGCTTAAGCTCCATGAACCCAAATGAGATGTTTGAGCAGGTAATGAGGGATAGGTGTGGCAGATTGCTAGCGGTGTCTGTCCTTTTCTTTGGCTCCAGGAAATTCGCAGTGAGGGAAAAACCCACTGAAGAGGAGGTCTGTCCTTGGTTTGTTGTTTGGTTTTTTATTTCAGTTTCGTTTGGTCATCTAGTGTTTATTTAAAATGAAACTAGACTTGTCATTCTGGTGTAAAAACTAAATAAGTTTACTTATGGAGAAAATGAGTATTTCTAGTTAGTTGATACCTGAAAAATTAACGTGTGTGCCTGTAGAACATAGAAATTTCACTAGAGCTTGGATGTGCTTCAGGAAAGTTAGCACTGTCTGGTATAAATATTCATACTGTCAACATTGTTAGGAGCTTTTGTAAGTATGTTTTGTATCATGAGCCTGGATCAGTTGCAGATGGTGTCTGTAAATTTACAGCAGAGGCTGAAATCAATTCCTGTGAAGCATTTTGCTTAAGAATGTTTTTGCATGTTTTCCTTCATGAAAATTCCCTTGATTTCATTCAGTTTTTATGTCATGTATTTAAATCAATTTACAGGTTAAAATCTAGTTGATAAGCTTTTGCTACTGACCATGGAGGAAATAAAAATACCCTGCCAACTTTCTGTAATTCATAATTTTTCTTGGTGCCCAAGGTTTTGGAAGGGGACAGAATATATTGCAAATGCAAGATGTGCGCCTGAAATCTCCTGGGAACTGGGATCCGATAGACAAGCAAAGGGACGGGATGTAGGTTATGTTAAGATGAGAACAGCAAAAATGCTCTGCTAATACAATGTAGCTTGGGACAGTCTACATTGTGTTTTTTTTTAATTAACTTGACCTGTGTATGATCCCTTTGGTGGAAATCCTAATAATCCTACTTTGTGTAACAACTAACCATTTTAAAGAGGAACTCTTATTCTCAGCCAAACTTGGAACTGTGAAAACTTGAGTTTACCTTTCAGGCATTGATTTTTTTTTTATTTTTTTTTCTTCCTAATCCACTGTAGATTAAGTAAAAGCATATCTCCTCATCCCCTTTTCTCTCCTGTCTATTCATGCTAATGGGGTTTTATGTATTAAAGTTCTTTGGTCGTACCATGACAAACTTCTTTCCCTGTTACTGTGAGTTGGCAGTAGGGACAAATGGGCAGAGGGAATGGCCATTTGCAGCGTTAATGGTTTCGGGTAAGAACATAGGAAGGAATTCCTGAAAGGTAAAATGATTTCCAAGAGCTTATTCACATTTTTATTGTTCTTTGACTGAGCACAAAAGTTCATCTTTAAATAGTAGAAATAGCTGCCATATTGGGGTGGGGATTGAAATTAAATAAACCTGTGGGTTGTCTTGCTGTTCCTAAAGTAACACACCAGTGAAGTTTGGGAAATACTTTCTCCAGAAAGTGCCAGTGTCAGGACATGTAATGCTAAGACAAGATTTTTTTTTTTCCAGCTTTTAGAGGAACCATAGGAAGCTTGAGACACCATCCAAGCTGCTAAATATTTTAGGAGCCTGGTTGTGTTAATACTCTAACTTAGGAGCAGTCATTTGTGATACAAATTCATATCTGGCTGCTACTTTTCCAGATAGGCAAAATTGTCTGCCAGAGGGCTTTTTGTTATTATTTTTTCCTCCCTCCTGGTGTGAGCATGATCAAACAGCAGGACTTAGTATAGCCAAGAATAAAATGAGAAAATACAATGCATGAAACCTCAGTAAATGGGTGAATAGACATTTATTTAATAAAATTGTTAGTTTAATCTTGAAGTCTTAGATGTTAAGTGTGAATGTCTGATTGAATGAGAGTCCTACAGGTGAGTTAGTCCTACAGTAATGTACTCACATTTTGTTCTTCTCCAATTTCAGTATTATGGACTGCAGATCTTGGAAAATGTGATAAAAACAAGATGGAAGATTCTTCCAAGGAACCAGTGTGAAGGTAGGGAGGGATTTTTGTCTCTTCCTCATAACTTTGCATATTAACTTAGACTGTCGGTCTCTAAGTAACTTTCTGTCATGTGTTACCATATCTTGAATGATGAAACCACATCTGTCACTTTTGTGATAGTGGTCTTAGTGGGTTGGTGAGCAGCTGAAATTCTGTAAATTTGTGGAAAAAAGTGTCACTGATAGTTTTGAAACATCTGAGGTGAGCCCCTGGCATTGAGGTAGAGGTTTTCATTCTCTCTGCTTGGCACACGAGGTTTTGTTTTCTTCCCCCTCTGCGAGCTGTCTGTGCAGCCCCAAGTGTACTCTGTGGCCCACTTGTTACCATGTGTAAGTTTATGTAATTATTTTGACATTGTAAGCAGTTAAAATGATTTTGAAATAGAAACACAAGTAAGTGCACTTTCTTACCTATTGATAGTCACTCATTCTGTTAGGCAGGGAGTTACTGTGCGGTTGGGTTTATTTAATGGAGTGTATAAGCAGGCAGACTGCTGTAATTGGTGCAGTGTAGGGTAAGCCCCACTCTCCCATCAATGCAAGGAAGCTGGAAGTCTTTAAATAAATTCTGTGTTTAGTTTATGGATTTTTCCCCACCCTGTAGCTTGCAGTATTGCTGACTTTTAGACATTGGCTACAGTAAATGGAGGTACCCCTGTGGTGTCAGGGGTGTGCTTTTCATATGGCTGGCTGTCAAGCCATCACAACTTGGACTTCAAAACATTAAGTGCAACCACTTTAAATTTTTGACATTAAATGGTTTCACTGTTCTATACTTGGCTTTGGAACTAAAGCTGGTCTTGGAAGTAATAAAAAGTTCCGAATTTCTGTGTTCTGCTGTGAGTTTTTGTTAACCATGCTGAAACATGCTTTAAATTTTTACTGCAAGTGCTTAGGTTCTGAAACTGTATTAATTAAAACAGAATTTTAAGTGTTGATGAAAACAAATGCATAGAGACAGACTTGTATAGTTTTGTGCTTATTCTTCTTCTCACCTTTCCCCTATTCCTTCCACCTATAGATTGGCAAAGGGTAGCTGTCTTTGAAAGTAAAACTGAAAGTGAAGTTTCCATTCATTCTGCTGTTGGAGGTTTCTAGGAAACAGTTTCAGGCTGGGACACAACTATGCCCTTTTGAGAAACTAAAAGAGCCACCTTAGTTAGTTAAAGTGAACTGTTGTTTGTGCTTTTAATTATTGGAGTATCTCAGCTGAGTCATATTTTGTTACATCCTTGACTATGAGCACTTAGTTTCAGCATTTTGAAGTTGTTGTCCCAAAGTTTTTGGTTGTGGGAGCAGAGCAGGAGGAAAAGGAGTTAGGAGTATTGCCCACTGGTGAAGGGAGATATAGAACAGATGTCACAGGAATGGACCTAACTTGATAGTTTGGAACTGAACAAGTGCCAAATACCGGGTGTAATTCAGGAATTCAAAGTCTTAATATTCATGCTCTTAATGCCTAGGAGAGCTGAGAAAACAGTGGTGGTGGGATGAGGTTGCTGCTGGCTGTGCTTTAGGTCATTTTGTCTCTAACAGTGACAGTGCTGTTGGAGTGGTTCATGCCATCTAAGAAGATGAAATAACTCCCTGTGTTAGTAGCCAAAATAAAGATTCTGTCTGTGTTGTAATCATCTTTAGGTATCCTATTCTTACTTTTTCTGACTTACATATCTATAAAAACTCCAGAGGAAATTAAAAAATCCTTTATACTGACAACAGTGTGCTGTTTGTTCAGCTTTTAAAACATTTTCCCTTTGACAGAGGCAAACTAAAACAGTGAAATTGACTTTTATCCTGTTCAAGGGAAACTGGGTTAGCTGGCTTTTACTTGTGTGGTAGAAGAGGAACCAAATGTATTTTTTGTACCGTGGTATTTTATCCAGCTTGGCCTCAGTGGTGTAGGAGGGAGAATCTGTTTCATCTCTAATCCAGTTTGATCTGGTCTGTGGTAGTTGTTTTTTAAAATTTTTTTATTTGGCTCATGATACTGGCTGGTACAAAAGAGCTGCTCCAGAGCTCATTCAGGTGGCTTGATTACCTGGGAGATAGTAAGGCTGGTTAAATTGACGTTTCCTTGACTCCAGCCCTTCTTTGGTTGACAGGATTTTCCTGTTTGAAGTGTGACTGGTGGAATGTGTGTGCAGGAAACTGAAACTTGGTATACAATGGAATGCTTAGTGACAAAGCAAATCATGCAGGTTTCAAATCAGTTTTACCTTACATCATAATTTATAAAACATGTCCTGTGCATGTCTGGTTGGTTTGTGTAGTAAAAACAGCTGACAAATCTTAGTATTGGTTAGGAGGAAACTAAATGCATTTATGAGAAAAACATTGTTCCCCCTTTGTAGCAACAGCAGTGCTTAAGAGTTAAAGTCAAGAGCAGATCTGAATTTAATGGTCAGTGAATAAAAAAAGGTTTTGAAACTACTTCCCTGAAACATGTTGTGAGAACTAAAGCAATGTTGTTAATTACAGAGCATGAACTGTAACTCCTTTTACAGTTTTTTGGGGGTTTTTAACAAGTTGCACATCAGAATGACTTGTTGGGCTGTGAGGTTAGCCAGAGGTTTGTTACTGCTTCTGTCTGTATGCTGGAGGGTTTCAGCTTCCAGCCTTGAATTTCAAATGCAAGGAGGAAAATGTTTTCTTCAGATGTCTTCTTTAGACTTGAACCTCTGTTCTGAAGCTTTTCTTTTGTTGTAAAATAGCTTTTGGGTTTGAGCTTTTCTGGCCCTGCTATTTTGTAAAATAGCTTTCTGTTCCTCAGGTGGTGGTGTTTGTGAGAACTTTTGAAAAGTTCATTTTTATCTTCCCGTAATTCTGAAACAAGAATTGGGCAAAACAATCAGTTTACCATTCTGTAATACTGACATGATGGGTTTTTGTTTTTCTTGATTTCTGGCTTTTGGAGTTAGCAGTGGGAACCAGTTGGTTCTGTAGGCAGAAGTGGTTCAGAAGGGGTAAAATTCAGTTAAATCAGGTGCTTGGCGTGCATGTTCAGCCTTGAGATGTGTTTGGTCATAGCCCCCAGCAATGGTTAGCCTTGCTCTGGGTGATTTATAATGGCTCTTCCACATACACAAATGATGTCATGTGGTTTCCATTGAAGCCTGGCTGGGGCGGGTGATGTATTCCAGAACATCCCAGGCAGTGCTGAACCTGGCTGATTGCCAGGGGATTGGACCATCATTCTCAAGCTGGAGTTCTTGGTTTATTGAGGTGTGATACTAAATTGCTTTAAACTCCCATATCCTTTAGAGTTGATTGTTTAATAACACTCAGAAAGGATGGCATTTGATTAAAGTGCTGTGGTCTCAAAAGGATTTTCTTTGGCAGTGTGAAAACCTGCCTGGAAAGAAAGGCTTTTTGGTCTTCAGTGCAGTGATACGTTTCATTAATCCTGCATTGTGAAATGAAATACTGTTCCCCTGAACAGAGCGAGCTTGTCTGGAGTGTTTGGAGCTGGAATGGATAAAGCACTTCTTCATTATGAAACACAAATTGCTTGTACAACTTTTCTCATTCTGAAATGAAAAAGTGAAGTGTTGAGATGCAGTTCAGTGTTTTCCAGGAAGGTCCTGGAGTTGAGTGTAAAGCTTTTGATGCAGTGGGAGCTGCTGTAGAGGAGGTGTTTCTGTGCAGCAATGAGATATTTTAATGGAAATTCCTGGCCTGCTTCATGAGGAAGATGTTCCTTTGGTTCTCTGTATTGAAGAGGGGGTGAGCTACATGGCACTTCTGTGTATGTGTGTGTGTGAAGACAAACTCTGCCTTTTTCAGAATTTTCATGAGTCTTCTGTTGAAAAGCATGGATCATGGATTGATTCAGTTCACCACTAAGGGGTAAAGATGATTGTGGGGCTGTATGGGAAAACATTGTTTCTTATCACTAAAACTAAGATGGTGTCTTGACTACATTTTGGGACTAAATAGTTCGGTGTAAGTGTGTATGCATACAAACATCCCCAGAGGGGACAGCACAGCTTTAGCATTTGAAATTCAAATTTTGATTGCAAAATCATGTTAATTTGCTGAGTTACATTGCCCACCTGATTCATTTGTGCCTATTATTCTTTATTACAAGCAGAGACTTTATTAATCTTAGTAAATTAGAGTGAGCTTGCATCTGCTGCACCAGCTAGAATAATTTTTGACACTTGCTAAATACTTGTGCTCTGTGATTGCACAGAAGGCTGTGCTTGTGTGCCTTAAGGACAAGAAGTGGGTTTGTTGCCGGTGTGTGTTTGCTGATTGTGCCCATTGTTATTTACCTGCCGTACTGGGCTGTGGTAGGAACTCTGTGCTCAGGGTACAGAGTGTGCAGGAGAGGTAATGGCTTCTTAGAGCACATCCAAAGGTTAAACTTGGGTATTTCCTCAAGTTCAGGCTGCAGAAATTACTCATGTTGGATAACATGACGTTCCTCACTGTCCCAGTTCCACTCTTAAGCATGGCATGGCTTGGGTCACTTGGGAAAAGAGCTTTCCCTCCGGGAAGTGTTTCAGTTTTATTGGATGTTTGCCTCTCTGTCGAGGAGCAACTTTCACAGAAGGATGGCAGTATCTAATGGACATCTAGGAATGTTCCAAAAGGCCTCAAGTTCATGCCCTTGCTCTGTCATCCCTTTTATGGTACTTGGTACAAAAGTACTTCTTGGGCTTAGCTTTCCAGAAAATTCCAGCAGTGGGGCTGGTCCAGACCTGGAGCACAGTCTGCTCCCTTTGGTTGTCCTGACATCAGTGCACTTGCAAGGTCGGGTAATCTTTGAAGAACATTTTGTGTGTCCTGGGTGTTGTGGTTGGTGTGGCTTTTGTTTTGTTTTATTGGAAGGTCTGTTTTCCTGCACTGTCTGTCTCTTCCTGCTTGGCTCAGTGAAGGGCCTGAACTTGGCAGTTATGGTGTAGGCCCCTCCAAGACTTGTTCAGCTGCTTCTGTGATGGAAGGAGACCTTCCAGGCAGTGGCTGTGGGGCTTGTGCATGTCCTGTGCTTTCCTTTTTAACATAACACTTCCTTTTAAGTTCCCCAAACATGGTGCTTTTAGCTTACCCCATGGATTACTACCCCAGAACAGTTTCTTGGGTGTGTTCTGCTGAAAAATGGTAATGAGCTTCTGGATTGATTTTTGTCAGAATATAAATCTGACATATATTTGTTCTACTGAAAATTAACTTTCCTATGGAATGATAAATAAATGAGCTATTAAATATGGAGCAGAAACCATAATACTTGAAGTAAAAAAAGAAAAAGTAGAAAATGACATCTGAGCCAAAAAGAGCATTAGAGAATTGGAGAGCTGCTGCTTTTAGGGGATTAAGAATATGACTTTGTTCACTGGATGGACGACCTCAGGAGCCTGCAGCGTGATGTGTGAAAAGGAGCAAACTTTTAGGTTGTTTTTTGGGCTGTGGTCACCACTTTGACTTTTATTTTTATTTTTTTAATGGAGAACTATGAAGCAGAGCAGCTGTTCTCCTCTGCTGGTCTCAAATCCGGATCGATGGCAGCACAGTATTCAAGTTGTTACTGAATAGCACAATGCCACTGATGCAGCAACATGGAAAATACCATGGATTTGCAGTTGGAACTCCAAGAGCAATATTAACATTTTAATTCCTTTTTGAAATGTAGGGAGTTGCAACAGTAGGCTTTCCTTAGTGGTTTGGCAGATGGTTATAATAGTTTAGTTTCTGGCACTGGAAACCTATTTCCATACTATGTGGGGGGCTTTCATATTTCATTTGTGAATTATTGTAATGCTTCAGCAAAGAGTGTTCTAAGTTTAAAACATCAGACCAGGCCTATTATGTTGGACCAGTGCTTGGTAATAACTCTTATCCAGTGCCTGACAGTGATCCTTTAATTAATGATCATTCTCCTGGAGTTGATGATGATAAATAGTTCCACTTGCAATTGGAACTACCTGTAGAACAGCTCCTGTCTAGAATGTATCTAATGGCTCAAAGTCTGGATCTAGTTTTTCCAGATTTCACAAAGATGCAATTAATAAACTGTCCCTTTTAGTCCTCTTGCTTAAGCCTGAAAAAAAAAAAAAAAACAAACCTACTAAATTTGGTTGAGTCTTAGGCAAGTTTTAAAACTTAGAACAGAGGCTGTGGATTACGTCTTCAACAGAAGACATTCTTCTCCTTGAAGTGACAGCTTCTGAAGTCTTCAACATATGCATGTTGTCTGTGTGAGTCAGCTGACTTCTCTTGTTGAAGAAATGATTGAAACAATATTTTTGGGTTCATGAATTTGAATAGCAAAGCATCCACCAATTCTCCAGCTTCCTTACGACAAGAAAACACTTGCCCGGTTTGAAGTGTGGTGTCCGAGCTGAACTCCTGGAATGTTCGCCTGGGTCGTGACTCCAGACCATCCAAGGCCTTTTCCTGGGAGTAAGGTGTTTCTGTACAGAATGGATATTGACACTTGCAAAGTCACTGATTCCCTGGATTTAGTAATTAGGAATGAGCTGAGGGTTAGGTGGCAAAATGAAACTTTGGGCAGTGTAGCTTCCTACAGTGATTGAGGTGTTTCTGGTTTTGTGGTGGAGCTGAAATCTCTAAAATCATTTAAAAACATTCGTAGAAGAAACACAACAAAATGAACAGTTTTAACACAGTGTGCCCCTGGTTGGCCAACTACCAATGTAAGGAAAAGAAAAAGCAATAAAGCAAAATTTACTGAGTTTATGGACTCACAGCATCCATATGTGCTATAAAACCCAGGGGTTCACACTCAAATTATGTATTAGTGAATGAAGTTTTGTGTTCTAATTTCACAGGGGAAGCTTTGTTAAGCTCTGACACAGTGTTTGACTTTGAAATGTTGTGCATAAGAATTCCTGTGTTTAAAATGGATCACTTAAGTAGACTGGAGCATCTCTGAACTTCTGCATGGAGTGCAGGTGGTGTGCCAGAGCTTTCTGTGCATTTCAGCAAACCCGGCATTAAAACTGGAGTCACACTTAGGAAGTTCTCTTTATCTTTTGAGTTCACTTTGGTCTGGTACAAATTACTGCAAGGACACTCTAATCCTCAGTCTTTTGCTTTATTGAAATAATTTAGGTGTAAAGCCATTTTGTACATCTAAAATATCCCCTGTCAGGATTGATGAAGGTGTATTTTTCCCACGTGGCACACAAGAGGGATTCTCACTGACACATGCTTATCTGGCCCCTTAGAGGTGTTTCTGGTTTAAAACCATGAAGAATCTGAATTCAGAAATACTTATTGCTACATCTGTGATTTCTGGCATAGTTGAAAATAAATCTCTGCCTCTTCTGCAGGTATTAAAAAATACGTTGTTGGCCTAATTATCAAGACCTCATCTGACCCAACGTGTGTAGAAGTAAGTGAAGAATTCTCAGGGGAGGATGAGGGAGAGGGGTGTTATACAAAACCTGACTCTTCTCTTCTTTTCTCCAGAAAGAGAAAGTGTATATTGGAAAACTGAATATGATTCTTGTTCAGGTAAGCCAGAATTCATAACATTTTAAACCTTATAGTAAAGTCCCTGCCTTTGCTGTGTGTCTCATGTGTGGCTGCTTCCCTTTGCAGATCCTGAAACAGGAGTGGCCGAAGCACTGGCCGACGTTTATCAGCGATATTGTGGGAGCGAGCAGGACCAGTGAGAGCCTCTGCCAGAACAACATGGTGATCCTGAAACTGCTGAGCGAAGAAGTGTTTGATTTTTCCAGTGGCCAGATTACTCAAGTAAAAGCTAAGCATTTGAAAGACAGGCAAGTATATCTGTTTAAATCTTAATGAACAGAGTAGACTCTGTGCTTGCTGCTAAATAGTTGCTCTCACTTGGAGCTTTTGTGTGAACACCTACAGCTGTGTAATTCCATTTCTGAGCCCAAGAGGGTTACTCATTTTTCTTTGAAGCTGTACTCCTAGGGGATCCCTGGCTTCATTTTGTACACACAGGGACTTGTAGCTTGCTGCAAGTAGCATCTGTTGTCTGATGGTTCCTATGCTTTTAACACAGCATTCAGCACTGATGGAATTTCCTTCTTTGCTTAGAATTTGCAGGCACAGGCTTCAAGGTACTTCAAATATGCATTATTACCATCAAAATGAGGATAAGCCAGGTGGCTTTTGAATGGGTGTAGGTCTTAAGGACCTGTCCTGTGTGCATAGGATGTCTTGATTTGTGAAATATGGAAATGCTCAATTTTCAATTAATTTTCTTTTTACAGCATGTGCAATGAATTCTCTCAGATATTTCAGCTGTGTCAGTTTGTGATGGTAAGTCACATTTCTTTAATGATGTTTTCAAAATTCCTCCCTTTGTGCCTAAGAGTGTCATAAACTCTAAATGGTCATTTACAGGAAAACTCCCAAAATGCTCCCTTAGTCCATGCAACTTTGGAAACTTTGCTACGATTCCTGAACTGGATTCCTCTGGGATATATATTTGAGACCAAGTTAATCAGCACACTAATATACAAGGTACTCTTGCAAAAAAAAAAAAAAAATAGCAGCTCTTAAATTTAAATACAAGTTGCAGAAAAGCTGTGCAACACTTCTGTAATGCTCTTTATTTTTTTTCTTCCCTCAACAGTTCTTAAATGTTCCCATGTTTCGAAATGTCTCTTTGAAGTGCCTCACAGAGATTGCAGGTGTCAGTGTAAGCCAGTATGAAGAACAGTTTGTAACACTTTTTACACTGACCATGATGCAGTTAAAACAGGTAAATGTTTTTC
Source organism: Brachypodius melanocephalos (assembly GCA_013398615.1). Classification (NCBI taxonomy): domain Eukaryota; kingdom Metazoa; phylum Chordata; class Aves; order Passeriformes; family Pycnonotidae; genus Brachypodius; species Brachypodius melanocephalos. Next base: position 1,928,126 of record VZSR01000001.1, on the reverse strand, counting down.
AGAAATCTCCTTTGAATTTCATATCACAGATTCCATTTCATTAGAAAGTTGAATGGACAGGTTTATGTTCATTATAGAGCTCTTGATAGGAAAAGTAATTGTTCTTTGGTGGTATTTGTGGCTTGATCAGAAGATGCCAAGTGTGTTTTTCTGAACTTGATTGCAGCTGTATTTGTGCTCTATTGATTTGATTAATTTAAGAGATATTTTGATCACGTGGGTTGTCTCATGGGGAAATGTGAACTATGTGTCTCAAGACCTAAACTGACTGAACATCTGCAAGTTTCTTTTAAAATTTTTTAACAGATAGAAAATTTCTCATTAAAAGCCATACATCAAATTTATGTAATTTGATCATTCCTCTCTGAGCAGTTCAGATTCAGGTACGTATGTCCTTTCCCCAGTGTATTTATCTCATAAGTGGATAGGTGAAGGGTTTTTTAACAGTCTTTTCCTGTCCTGGCAATGTTGGTCCATCTTGAAGGTTCTTCCTAAAAAACAAACAGCAACATACTTGTTAATACAAAGTAGTTATTCTGAATGAAAAGGGAAATTCTTGATGATTTCTTTTTGTTAGATGCTTCCTTTAAATACCAATATCCGACTTGCGTACTCAAATGGAAAAGATGATGAACAGAACTTTATCCAGAATCTCAGCTTGTTCCTCTGCACATTCCTTAAGGAGCATGGTCTACTTATAGAAAAAAGGTTAAATCTGAGGGAAACACTAATGGAGGTAAGTAGCTTGGTTTACCTGGTTTAGAAATGTAGCAGGAGCAGGTGTGTTCTCATGCTCAAAGAATGTGATATTAATGGGATTTCTAGATCACTGTACTTAAAGTGAGTAAGAGACAAAACCCCCTCAAAAGGCTTGTTTCCTACTATGCTTCAATGGCATTCTGTTTTCAGTGATCTTTTAAGCAATGCAATGTCTGAAAACTTAACTCTGTCTTATCTTCTTACTTGTTCCTCCATGGAAATGTCAAATAATGCTTCAAAGTAAATGAAACCCATTTTTTCCATGGGTTTATGTGTTTCTGTTTAACTCACATGAAGAAGGTGTGTTGCTATGAGTTCATCAGTGTTTTCACTGAGCATCCAGAGCTGCTCTCTAGGGTCCAGCACATGCTGTAGGCCAGCTCCTCCTTCCTGATGTAGCTTCTTGCCTAGTTTGCCATTTCCCGACTGAAATACTTTAAATAATCCTCAAGGATGAGACTTTCTGTGTAATAAAAACTGTGTATGCCAGTGGCAGAGCCCTACCAAGTGACTGTGACAGTAAAACTACTGGGATTGTGGCAAATACTAGAGATTGAGATAAGAATATGAGGGGTTGGAAAGCACTGGAGGGTACTGCTTCTTGCTGTAATTATTAGGGTTTTCAGTTGTGTTGTTTCATTGTGAATAACAACTTTGCTGGGATTGAACTGTTCTATGGTGACTTTTTTGCTTCTGCTACACTCGAAGGGAATGGAAATTGCTCCATATCCCCTTGAACCATCTTCTGTGTGCAGAATCAAGCCCTGTGCAGGTTTGGGGGTTGTAGGCTAAGGAAGTGCCCTGAGACAGGAGCAGAAAAACACCACCTCAATTTTTGAACCTAGTGTGTTGGGAGGGGGAAGTACATTTTGCAGGTTGATTACCTGTAATCCAGTGTGCCCATCTGAATTCCAGTATGTTCCAGCCAGTGTTGTCAATATCTTCTGGAGGTAGCCCTCTGCAAAACAAACAAGTATATTGATAAATTTGGCTGCAAATATCAAACTTATTTAGAAGATGGACTCAGAGAAGTATCACTTTTACATTTTCAGTAGAGCAGCTGGTAACAGTTCCAGATGATTCCTGAATTTGCAAGTAGTAAGCTTTTAAAATGAACTGGGGAATCGGGGGCACGCGGCTCAAGGCTCAAGTTTCTTCTTAAACTAAGGCTGTACTAGGAGGACCTGTGTAAAACAGGCATTTACAAAACTGCATTCTGAAGACTTTGAGTCTTGTATAGATTGGTGAAATGTTTAACCAAGTTCTTATGCCTGCCTAAAATTCAGCAAATTCAGCTTTTAGAAGTGTTGGTGTAGTAGAACCTAAGTACAGGTTTACTTTAAAAAGCTGTATGTCATTCTAAGCTGTTAATTCCTGCACTTTGGATGTAGCAGGTCTCCTGAAATTGTTCCATAGATTCACTGGATCTCTGTAGACTAGCAGAGGAATCTACCTCTGATATTTTAAATGAAATTACCAGGAGAAATTGACGTGTAAAGATTAACGTATGGCTGTCTTGAGTCCCTCTTTTGATACTGTAGGTGGAGATGCTGAATCGGGCCTGTACCTTTCAAAATGCTCTAAGTTGTTGGAGTGCCTAAGCTAATGAAAATATCTTCAGATTTTATCATTTTGTTCTGTTTGTTCACTAATGGGCAATTGCTTTGATATCTTTCACCAGGGACTGCATAATAAGCTTAGGCAAAAAAGGTTTGCCTGTGTAGTTTTAATTTCTCTGGTTGGTATCTGAGCATGTCACAATTGCATCAGGAGCTTTCCCTGCTCAGCCTGCTCTGGCTGGTCTGTCAAGAAAGAAGTTGAAAATGCTCTGGTAGATGACTTCTCCGAAAGCAAAAGAGCAGTATTCCAGGGTCAAAGGATCCAGAACAAAGTAGCAGCAATAGTCTCGAGAATAGTAATCACTGACACCAGCTGGTTGGGCTTTTCTGAGGTTCTGAAAATGCCTTGCAGAAGCTCCAGAGGCTGTGGGTTTGATAATTAACAAACAGGCTGGTTTGGTGATGGAATTTCTAAGATGTCTTTAGGCTATTTCAGATTTAAGAATACAAACACACTTTGAAAATAACAATAAGTGACAGGAGTCCTTGGTTTTGAGTTGCTCTGCCAGTCACAACTCTGACCTGTAAGTAATGTCATTGCAATGTTAATGCCACTTGTTCCAAACTCTTAGAGTAATTTGGCATTTTGTCAGGATTTGGGTAACTGACCTTGAAGCAATGTGGTTTGATCTACAGATATACTCACTGACTGGGTGTTTAAACTACTCTTTTCCAGGCTCTTCATTACATGTTGTTGGTATCAGAAGTTGAGGAAACTGAAATTTTCAAGATTTGTCTGGAGTATTGGAACCATTTAGCTGCTGAGCTCTACAGGGAAAGTCCGTTCTCAACGTCGGCTTCTCCGCTGCTTTCAGGGAGTCAACACTTCGATGTTCCTCCAAGGAGACAGCTTTATTTGCCGGTTTTGTCCAAGGTAATCCATGGTCAAGTGAAGGCACTGTACACATTCACATTCTATTTGTAAATTGGAGATTTTGCTTCCTGTAAGGAGTGACATAAAAAAACTTACCAATTGATAGTTGATTCAACTCCAGTTATATAATCAATGTGAAAATACTTTAGGGTGATACCATTACATAGTAGTATTAATGTGCTGTTTCAGCTTTAAGATACTTAATTTAAAAATCAATCTGTATTAAACAGTTTCTGTGAACAGAAAGGCTGGAGTGTTAGAATTGGATGATAACCTGTGTGTTTGGGAAAAGTGGTCCTTAATAGACCCTTAACATGACAGAAGCGTTTTGAAGCTCTGGAAAGTATAAATACTACATGGGTTGGGTTTTTTTAAAGTATTCAGCTTGTTCATTGGAGGGAGAGAAGTCGGCAGGCTGTACCATTAATGGTTTGTTAGCTGACAATTCTGACATCTCTGTATAGCTGGATTTAACCTTTCTATGGGTGAGGCTGCCTGAGCAGAGCGCTCTGGAGACTCTTGTGCAGCTGGGAGAGTGTTGGTGGTGCAGTTTGATGGAGTTTTAACTTCCCCCAGGTTCGATTGCTCATGGTCAGCCGCATGGCCAAGCCTGAAGAAGTCCTGGTTGTGGAAAATGATCAAGGAGAGGTAGTTCGGGAATTCATGAAGGATACGGATTCCATAAACTTGTATAAAAATATGAGAGAAACGTTGGGTAAGTGAACTGGCTGCAGTTTGTGTGCTGTGGCTCTGTGCAGCTACTTCAGAGTGTTACAGTGTGTTATCTTAGGATCTGAATTATTGTGTGGGTGAAATGGTTATCAGCAAGGAGTACTACACAGACTGGAAAGGGAGGAGGCAGTGGCTGCTCTGAAGTTTCCTGTTTGAGGCATGTAGTGTTTTATAACCTGATGGAGTAGTAATACACTACTTAATTTTTGTCCTTAGATATTGCAGTGATAAAGAGTTTTTTGAGGCAGGAAAAAATGTCAAGAGTCCTAACTGTAACTTGAGGGAGCAAAAGGAGTGGAGTTGTCAGATATTCAGGACATTAGACCTTCAATATTAAATTTATTTTCTCAAATGCAGATGGGAAACAGTGAGTGTTCAGCAACAGGTTGATGGACTGGGAATGTGTGTGTTGCAAAGCTTGTGAGATGCAAAGTGTGTGTGGGTGTAGTGGGTATTTTTATTCTCACCTTTCTGCTTGGGATGTAGGTATAGCCACAGTTAAATTAATTGTTTAAATACATTTGCATGTAAAATGTGAAAACCATTTTTGTTTTGTGAAACAATTATTGTATGTCCTGAGTCTAAGTTGTATTTCCAGATACAAGATTATTTATAAGAAAATGCAGGTTGTGTTTTTATTGCTGATGTTATATTACCTATAAGATTCACTTGGAGAAAAAAAAAAGGAGGGGAGAATGTGGTGGAAGCTGTATTCTGTGGTACAGTAAAAATCTATTTCTGAACCTAGCTGTAAATTGCTCTTGACTTGCTGGGAATTAGAGTTTTATATTGGAGACACTAATCCTATTAGGAGCTGATGTAAGTGACTGAGTTGTGATACCTGAATCTTCCACCTAGGCCTGTTCAGGAGCACCAGCTCCACTTTAATCGTGGCTTATTGCCACGATTGCAGCTAATGTAGTGACACTAAAATTGCAGCAGATGTGGTGACACTAAAATACAGAGCTGAAGAAAATGTGTGGGCTTACTACACACTGTATAAGTGTCCCTCATAGGCAGCCAATCCAATATTCCCTACAGACCATCAGTACAGATGCCTTTTGATAAAAATTTGCCTTGGTATCACGTGGGACATGCATTGATTTAGACTTTTCACGTCACCTGCATGTGGTGTTTTGTTGAGATCCTTTAGAACTGAAATTCTCAATAAAATTTCATGTCAATCGTTAAAATTATTGGAACAAATTTCTGCCTCAGTTGTTTCTGCCTCAATTATTACCTCATGCAGTCATGACTTTAGGAAGGAAACATTACACTTTTACCTGAGAGCTTCAGTGGGTTTTAATGTAACTGCTTATGGAGTTGAGATCCAGGCTGCTGCTTTAAAACATTCCACGTTGCTGTCTTTCAGTTTATCTCACACATCTGGATTATGCAGACACGGAACGAATTATGACTGAAAAGCTTCACAATCAAGTGAATGGAACTGAGTGGTCGTGGAAGAATCTGAACACCCTGTGCTGGGCTATCGGCTCCATCAGCGGTGCCATGCATGAAGAAGATGAAAAGAGATTCCTGGTTACAGTAATTAAGGTATGGTGGGGCAGAACTAACAGCTTGGTCACACTTCAGTTCATGCTGAAGAAACCAAGTTTGCAGAAATACTGCTCTGTGATCTTGGAAAGCTGCCTTGGTGGATGAGAATAAATGAATGGGAAATCTTGCATCCTGAATTCAGGGGTGATGAATAAGTTAGTGATGAACAATGCATTGATCCAAGTAGCCTTTTCATCAGATAAAATTTAATTTATGATGAAATGTATTCTTTGGGGATGCATCAGAGATGGAAAGGGATTGCTTATGAAATGGCAAAGTAACCTGTGACTGTAACTGGCCTAACACCTTGCTCTTCTGCAATATTTGTATATTCATTGATCAAACTCAAAGTTTGGTTAATATGTGGATAATGTTTTTACAAGAGTAACAGACTCTTAAAAGTCATACAAAGATTCTTGCAGAATATTTAGTTTTAAGTCATACAGAAGATGTAGTTTGATTTCTTCTATTTGATGTGGAGTCTTTATTTTTATCTATCAGCTACTCAGCCAATATTGAGTACTATAAGACTTGATGAACTCCCCCTGCAGGAATCCTTAGTTATAATTTAAAATGGCGATTCCTTAGTTGAAAACACAGTGATCAGGATTTGGATGAAACTAAATGATTGCATCGCCCCAATCTTAATGCACTTGTTTGGGGTTTTATTTCTTTATTTGGATTTTGAGCTTGATTGTGGCAACCATCTTTAATATAGCTGCTTCTAGGATGTTATGCTTGTAATGCTTTTAATGGAACTAGACAAATGAAGAGGAAACTAAGAATCTGTTGTGTTGTAGGATCTTCTGGGACTCTGTGAACAAAAGCGAGGAAAGGACAATAAAGCCATTATTGCATCAAATATAATGTATATAGTAGGTCAATACCCACGGTTTTTGAGAGCTCACTGGAAGTTTTTGAAGACAGTAGTCAACAAGCTGTTTGAATTTATGCATGGTAATTATCTGCTTTATCTGCCTTTTTTTTTTTTTTTTTAATTTGCTGTTTTAATTATTACAAAATGTGCCTGTACATGGGGGGGAAAAAACCAAAGCAATAACTACCTTGATTTCATTTAGAAACCCACGATGGTGTCCAGGACATGGCTTGTGATACCTTCATAAAAATAGCACAAAAATGCCGCCGGCACTTTGTCCAGGTTCAGGTGGGAGAGGTCATGCCATTTATTGATGAAATCCTGAACAATATTAACACAATCATCTGTGACCTTCAGCCACAACAGGTAGGTTCGATTTGGGGTTGTGGATAATTCCTAAAGATTAATGCACAGTTCCTTCCTGGTGGACTGTGGGGGTGTTTTGCATGGGTTGGATTATATTCTTTAGTTTTTGCTAGAGACAGTGTCAGGTATGAATGCCATGATCAAGTTGCATTGCTGAGATGTCAGTTGGAATGCTTGGAAGGAGAGCTCAAGTGCACTTAGTTGGAATTTTGATTTCTGCAAGGTCTTGAAGAAGACACTGCAACTTGGAGATTGTGCTTTGGGAAGGAGCAATATCCTACTATAACAGTATATACCTACAGCTCTTGTATTTGGGAAGGAGGGAGTGAAGAACAGTCCCGAAAGTGAAAATCCAAAATCCAGTCCTTTCCAAAAAAAGGAAGGAAAAATCTGTTTGGGAAGGGCATGGCTCATGAAATGAGAGTAGTGTGCACCAGCACCAATGTACTGAAACTTAAGGCAGAGTGGATCTGATACCTGGAAAAAGATACTTCCAGGATTGATGGGAGCCAGTGCACAGTTCAAACCTGTCTGGTAAAATGGAGATTTTCCTTAGTCCTTTTTAACCTCGGTGTTTGTGGTATTGCTGTTCCCATCAGGTGCACACATTTTATGAAGCAGTTGGATACATGATTGGGGCACAGACAGACCAGACTGTGCAGGAGCATCTGATAGAAAAGTACATGTTACTGCCCAACCAGGTGTGGGACAGCATCATTCAGCAGGCAACAAAGGTGAGCTCTTCCATTTTAATGTGTCCTGTGTTCAGGTTGAAAACGCTGCTAAGTGTTTGCCCTCTCCTGGTTGTATTTTTCACACTTAAGTGCACAGAGTTGGGCTGGACTTTGTTATATGATGGTTAAGACAGAAATTGATATGACAATGAAGGTGTTGTTTCGAGAGAGGAGACTTACATGACAAAATAAATACTTGTTTACATCTGATTTACAGTACAGCTACAGTTACTGTACAGAATTCATTTCAGTAGTTTTTCTTATACTTCCTTTTCACTTGGCTTTTTGGTAACAGAAAAGTTAAAATGCTCAAAATACTGTTCACTATTCTTCCTTTCTTCTCCCACCATCCTCTTAAAGTACATGTTTTCTTACTTTATCTCCTATTTCTTCCAGTCTTTTGAAAATACCTTTATCTCTACATATTAAAGAACAACAGCCTTACAATTCACAAGAGACAATCCATTTGCAGTTAATCTAATTAAGGGCCTGAAACTTAAGCTTGAGTTACTTTTCCTACTCTGACTTCTCCCAAGAACATACTGCATTTCCTTTGGACCCCTTCTGTTTTCCACTTCTTAATCTCCTTAGCTTTTCTTCTTTCTCTAACTAGAGTAATGCTTGTAGCACTGCAGCAAAAATAATTCTGCAGAGAAGTAGAATGAAATGAAGTTTTATCCTGGCTCTGTTGGAGGTAGTGGTGAATGCCATGAAATAAACTGCACGGTCTCTATAAAAAGTCCATAAATTTGAGTGAGCTGTTCTTTAAGGCAGTGAATAAAATAAATTGTTTAAACTTAGGCTTTTATATTGAAAGCCAAAGGGTGGTTGTATTCACTAATGAAGATGAACTCTTAATTTTTTTCACAGAATGTTGATATTCTAAAGGATCCTGAAACAGTTAAGCAGCTTGGTAGCATTCTGAAAACCAATGTACGAGCGTGTAAAGCAGTTGGCCACCCCTTTGTGATTCAGCTTGGAAGAATTTATTTAGATATGCTGAATGTGTACAAGTGCCTAAGTGAAAATATTTCTGCAGCTATTCAGGCTAATGGTAAGAAATTCCATGCTCTTCCTGAAAACGGGTTTTAGCAGTGTCTGCCATTAGGTTTGAGAGAACATCCCAGTTAGATTTATTTTACTGTTTAGGAGAGTGAGAAGGGAGTGAAAGTGTTCACTTAAATCTTTGTTTGTTAACAGATGTAGTCAAATAAAGAACTCCCAGCTTTAGAAGGAGGAAGAAACATCTATAAAATGAGCAAGTTTAGGAGAATGCAGAACACCAGGGATGCTTACTTAAGAGTTAATAAGCATCTTGCTGAGATTCAGTGTAGCCTGTGTTCTTTTAGCTTACTCTGGTTTTGAGTATTAAAGAACTGTCTGTAGATAGAATCTTGTTCATTCCTTCAGAAGATGTCAGCAGGGTTTTGGGATGAGCCTGTGCTGCTTCAAGGCTGTCTTGCAGAAATGTAATGAGTGAAGATGCCTGAAAGTCGTGGTAAACCAGGCTTGCAATCACAGAAGGAATTCTCAATTACCCCCTTTATTTTTACCAGCTAACTTAGGGCCTGTGGTATCTCAGTAGAATGTGCTTCTGTGTAGCAGTTCATTATAAGATGATATGAATCAGCTGCTGAATTCTGTGCTGTGCCCAGTTTTCTGGCCAGTGCACAAGATGTACCTGGAAATTGGAGTGTCATATGCAGCTTGGTAACTGCGCAGCTGGTTTACCTTGAAGTAGCTTCTGGGAATTCAGAATAAAACTGGCAGAAAAATCAATAACTTTTCATTCAGCTGTTCTAATGGCCAGAATTCATCATTGCCAGACACAGTGAAGTTCAGGAAGCAGTTGCTGGGGATGTGGGCCTGGTGAACTCTTTGAGCAGCAACTGCTGTGATTGCAGTTGCCTCAGAATATTTTTACAACTGGCAAAGATTAAAGACACAGGAAGTCTTTAATAGTCTTTGTCATTCAGATATAAAAATCAAGTATTTTCTGTTGTTATATTAAGTTGTTTGGTTTTGTGTTTTTCTTTGACACCTCACACAATTAACTGAAGCTTTAAAATTTTCCAGGTGAAATGGTAACAAAGCAGCCCTTGATTAGAAGTATGAGGACTGTAAAAAGGGAAACTTTAAAATTAATTTCTGGCTGGGTGAGCAGGTCCAATGATCCGCAGATGGTAAGTGGATGCATTTTATACAAATAACTCCTAAGACAGAATTGGGAAGAACTCTGCTTTGTGTTCAGTTGTTGGTCACAGGAACTTGCTTCAGGAAGTGTGTAAAATATAATGGAGGAAGTGGAATTATAAGAGGTAAGCCTGAGCAATGTTTGAGATACTTCAGTTAATTTTAGCTGAGAGCAACCTCAAAGGGAGTCAGGGAGATTTAAGAGGTAAACAGAGGATGGGAACTTCAGCTTCCTTAGGAAAAGTGTCGCCTGTAACTGAAGGAGGAACTTGGCTACAAACTGTGCTGGAGACTTTGCTCAGTAGCTGCACTGCTATAACCTGGCTTACTCTTCCAACCAGGTAGCTGAAAACTTTGTTCCTCCGTTGTTGGATGCAGTTCTCATCGACTACCAGAGGAATGTCCCGGCTGCTCGGGAGCCCGAGGTGCTCAGTACCATGGCTATCATTGTCAACAAGCTGGGGGGACACATCACTGCTGAAATACCTCAGATCTTCGATGCTGTTTTTGAGTGCACATTAAACATGATCAACAAGGTATTTATATTTAAAACCTGAGATAAGACATCTCCCTCTGAACATCACTGCAACGTGTGGGATCTTGTGATTCATGGGTTTTTTCCAGTCACAGAGCGCATTTGTGGCACTCGATGAAATTTCTGCTCAAATTAATATGCTTGGTTTGTCATTGAGGTGTCTTAGTTAAATGTCTTAAATTGCTTTAAATTTCTGTGGTTGGCTCTTGATTTAAGCCGTTAGTAATTTTTCTGGGCTTTGGAGTGCTGCACTTCTGCAAGGAGAAGTCAAATGTCAGCGTAGGACTAACTGCTAAAATTGATAAATACTTAAAATGTTAAGAACACTACTGCTCAGTCAAGTATTTCCACAGTAAGTGTGCAGTACATACTGACTTGTTCTGTTTAATCGAAGATGCTGTGATGGAACTTAAGGAGACTTAGCTTTTTTTTCCCCTTTCCCTTCTAGGACTTTGAAGAATATCCTGAACATAGAACAAACTTCTTCTTGCTACTCCAAGCTGTAAATTCTCATTGCTTCCCAGCCTTCCTGGCCATTCCACCTGCACAGTTCAAACTTGTCCTGGATTCTATTATTTGGGCTTTCAAACACACAATGAGAAATGTTGCAGATACAGGTAAATGGAAGTGCTTAATACAGATTTTCTGGTAGAGTGCTGTTATTGTTCTTCCTTTTCTTTAATCAAACTTAGCATATTGTTCTCATGATTCTGCATTTGTACAAGGATAGAACTCCTCTGTCTCAGCTTCAAGGTGTCAGTCAGGGATCCAAGGATGAGCTGAGATGTTTGCTTGTTGTTTCATTCCTGTAGCTGGAAGAGAGTACTATTACAGTTTCTACTTATTCTCTTTGTCATGTGAGCATTGGTACGCTTCTGAAACGGCCAAATAGATGCAGTAGCTTAAAATGATGCCACAAAAAGTTGAGACCACTGATGCTTTTAGCAATTTAGGGATGGGGTAGAAAGGATGTTTTTCATTTGCATTACACTGAGTAAAGTAATTAAAGTTTCCATTTAAATCTAAACATTAAAACATCTTTCCTTGTTTAAATTGCCAACACTTGTGTGGGTAGAGGGTTTTGATCATCAAATTATGTGATTGGCTCTTTCTGCTAATGACATGCTAATGATAGTATAATGAAGCAGAAGGGGGCGTGCCATGTCTGGGAGGCAGTGCCCCCTAGTGCCAGCCTGGGGCAGTGCCTCACAAAGCCATCACGTGTGCCATGCTGGGCACCCTGCTGCCCATCAGGACTTCTTGGGGTATTCCTGTTGGTTTGGAAAAGGCCAGAATCTCCCAGCTGTTGGACTATTCTTCTCTCGGTCACAATTTTTAATGCCTGTTTTGCAGGACTTCAGATCCTTTATACCCTACTCCAGAACGTTGCACAGGAGGAGACGGCTGCCCAGAGTTTCTATCAGACGTATTTCTGTGATATCCTCCAGCACATCTTCTCCGTGGTCACAGACACCTCACACACTGCAGGTGAGAACAGCGTGCCTGTGTATGAGGCAGGTGGTGCAAACCATCCCTCTGAACATCAAAATAATGCAACACATCCTGTTCTGAATAACAACCGCGTGCGTCTGCCTTTGATCTGTACAGGTTTGACAATGCATGCGTCAATCCTTGCGTACATGTTCAACTTGGTAGAAGAGGGAAAAATAAGTACTCCTTTAAACCCTGGAAATCCAGTGAACAACCAAATGTTTATTCAGGAGTATGTGGCTAATCTCCTCAAATCTGCATTTCCTCACCTGCAAGAGTAAGTCTGCCGTGATTAATTTTAATGCTTCTCAGTAGGTTTTTACTTCTTGGAATTCTAACTGATGTGTTTGCTATTAGTGCCCAGGTTAAGCTGTTTGTAACAGGACTCTTCAGTTTAAACCAGGATATTCCTGCCTTCAAAGAGCACCTAAGGGATTTCCTCGTCCAGATCAAGGTATGTTGGGCATGCTTTTCTCAAGAAATTCAAAACAATTCTCAGCAGGAAACAGTGTGGAGACTGAGTGTTTGAGAAATGGAAGTTATTTTGCATAAACTGTTTTTTAAAATGCAGTGAGAACTCTGTCCAATGGCTTGTGTGACTGAGTGATGTTCATGGAACCTCTTTCACAGGGATTTAATTTCAAAAATTGTGTTCGAACATCACTGCTTGTGTTTTACATTGTGCACACAATCCATGTTGTCTTAGGACAACTGCAAAACTACACCTAATGGGAAATAAGTTTTTTCATTCTGCTTGGAACTGGGACCAGTTTTGAAATTAACTACACTAATGCTATACCTTTATTTTTTCTAAGGATGCTGGAATTATAAGATTGTAGGAAATAGTTTGTTAACTTGTTTTGAGACTGCAGTTGTCAGGTATTTCAGAATTGTAATGATTCTGCTTTGTTGGTGATACACTCCACATCCTGGGTTTTGCATCCTGTTGTGTAACACACGGTGAACATCTTTAAATACTGCTTTATATTAATTGTGATCTTAGGAACAGAAAACCATGCAAGTAGCCTGTCAGGGAACAGGAAGGGAAGATGTTTGCTGTATAATATTGGAGACTATTACTCTGCCTTAGGCACTTGACAAAAAACTGATGTTTTTGTGTGAATTATCCCAGGAATTTGCAGGTGAAGACACATCTGACTTATTCTTGGAGGAGAGAGAAACAGCCCTTCGACAGGCTCAAGAGGAGAAGCATAAACTTCAGATGTCTGTACCTGGCATCCTTAATCCACATGAAATTCCTGAGGAGATGTGCGATTAAAAACAAAAATAAAACAAGTTTTGCAGTTTTCTTTCTGTACAGCTACTTTGTTGTGATAGAAGAAAACAGCACTTGGATATTTGTTGACCAAAATGATGCCAATTTGTAAATTAAAATGTCACCTAGTGGCCCTTTTTCTTATGTGTTTTTTGTATAAGAAATTTTCTGTGAAATATCCTTCCATTGTTTAAGCTTTTGTTTGGTCATCTTTATTTAGATTTGCATGAAGTTGAAAATTAAGGCATTTTCAAAGTAATTACTTCATGCCCATTTTGTGGCTAAGGGGAAAATAGGCAAAACGTAACTTGTAAAAGACTATATTGCAAAATAATACCATTTCCTGTAAGAGTATCGATTTTTAATTCGGAGTAATTTTCTTTCTAGTCTGTCCTGCAGTCTAGGAGAAAAGGTAAAGAGTAAAGCAGATTGAATTAATTGTTAAGCAGAGGATTCTAGTGCTGCGTTTGTTCTGAGCAGTTAGCAGCTTTCTGGACTGAGTGGTAAGGCTATAGGCTACGTGTATTTGCAAGTTGTATGGCAAGTTTGCAGCAAGATCATGTGCATATCATCCCATTGTAAAGCAACTTCTAAAGAGTATGGGAACACAGTACAGTTAGTTATTTTTACACAGTTCTTTTGTTTTTGTGTGTGTGCTGTCGCTTTGTCGACAACAGCTTTTTGTTTTCCTCAATGAGGAGTGTTGCTCATTTGTGAGCCTTCATTAACTCGAAGTGAAATGGTTAAAATATTTATCCTGTTAGAATAGGCTGCATCTTTTTAACAACTCATAAAATAAAAAAAAAAACTGGCTTTTGAGATGACTTATACTAATTTACATTGTTTACCATGCTGTAGTGCTTAAAGAACACTACTTAAGAGCAAAATAAACTTGGTTTACATTTATTTTTCTTTCTTTGGCTTATTCTTTTATTGGATGAAAATGCTGTGATCATATTTAAGATTTGTATTTGAAGGCTTAGGAAAAGTTCCTTGAGGTCTAGATAACTGTTGCTTCTGGCTTGCCTCATCTCAAGGACTTTGGTTGTGCTTGAAGTTACCATGAACTAAGTTGGGTTCCATTTGGAAGTACAGTAGCTGTTCTGACTTACCTCCATGGATTACTATTTCCATACCACGTTACTATAAAATGCCAGGAATGAGGTACTCTTGCTCTTTATCTCTCTGGACTCTTTGCAATTTATTTCAAAGAGGTATTGCACTGTATCTTGACTAAACAGTTAATTATAGTCCATGTTAATAACATGTGTAGACAAGATCTACGGTTATTTTTCTACCTAAAGTTTTGTAGTTAAATGATTTTCACAGATTTATGAAGCAGTATCAACACTAAGCTTGTGTACAGTCTTGGCTTCCCCATCTCTGTCGTGTCTTGTCTCTGTTCTCTAACAGTCGGTGTTGAGCTCTCCCGAAGTTTCTCCATGCATTTGGTGTCCAGTCTCCAGGCTGTTCCTGGGATGAAGTGTAGCCATTGTCAGGGAGCTGTCACAGGAGCCAGGCAGGCGTGGGGGTGTTGTGTGTCCGTTTGGGTGCTGTAGTTATTAACTTTGTGCTGTGTATTCCTTTGGAGTAGAAGTGCATGAGTTAGCTGTGTTCCTGTAGGATGTAGCTGTGCCCGGAATGTTTCCAGGCTGGAGTCTTGGCCCGTCTGTGTCTGTGAGCATCTCTCCGCTGGTTTTGCGTGCTTGGCCCTGGCAAAGCTCAGCTGCTCCCATGGGAAGGGCCTTGGGCAGCGGCACTGTGAGCTGGCACTGCTTGGGGATGTCCTCAGACCCCCATGGCTGGGACTGCCTACAGCCTCCCATAGATAGGTCTCAGTTACTGCCACAGTTACAAAACCCATTTCTTACTCTCCTTAAAGCTCCCAGTTCCAGCTTTTTCATGTCTTCCCATCAATGTGGAGCTTTCTGCTCCACCCTCCAGGCAATATTGTCTTTATTGGGCAGTTTAAAGTGCAGCAGTTGAAGTCCTGTTAAAGGACACATCTGGAAAGGACATGAAATAGCTTGGGAGCAGGCTGAGCTGCAGCATTAGAGCTACAGATTCCCAAAAGCTGTGCAGAGAAGTAAGAAAAGGTTATTAAAATGGAAATAAACCCCACCAATAGCGTGATGGCAGATCACATCCCATGAGTCACAGAGCTGAACGCTGAATTGGTTCTGACGTGCAGTGGCATTAACTGCATTCAGAACAGTTCTGAACAAAAATACACACAAGATGTGTTTATGCACCTTCCTTCCTTCCAAGGTTGAAGTTAGGCTGAGGCTTGTGGCCTGGTTGTTCACTGAAGATTTAAGTGTGACCTAAACTTGCAAACAACAAACCCAAAATGTATTTTTATGTTGATTCAGAGAAGAGTTGTTTTGTTATTTTGATACCTTATGAGTTCTCTAGTAACATTTTAATCTTAGGTTTTGCTTCCCTTTTAGATCTAAAAATTTAACTGTGGTCTTGTCTTGTTCTCTTAAGATAATTGGTGCCTTTCCCTGATCTCTGCAGCTGCTGTAAAAATGCAGGTTCTGTGGAGTTCTGGATACCTTTAAAGATTTGACTTGTGTGTGTGCATATTTCTAGTGCAGTTATCCTGAATGTTAAGAAAAAAAGTGTACATCTAAGAAAGTTCTAGTTCTAATGCACACTCTGTAAATCAAAATATATGGATAAAAGCATGAACCATCATATAAACATCTCCATAACTTGTAATTATATGTAAACCAATGTTTTGTGCATATTTCTATACAGTTTTTACAAAAAACCCGAAAAACAGAACAGTTCTGTGTACTCCAGGTACATTGATAAATACAAATATTTCGGGGTGTTTTCTGTGTTTACATGAATTGATTGTCAGCTGATGACACCCCAAGTACTTGTTTCAGGCTGCCATGATGTGTTTGCTACTGTAACTGAAGCAGATTATCTTCCAAAGCATTTTAGGTTAGTTGGTTTTGGTTTTTTTTAAACTAGAATAATTTGGTGTGTGTTAATCTGATTGGTTTAAGTGAACTATTTTCCAATAAAGCTAATATTTATGCAAAAAACAAGCTTTAGAAATGCTCATCTCTCTAGGAAGCTTCAAGTGTTTCTGCTGGTAGTTTTTAGCACTGGAAAGGCAATAAAACTTCAGCTTAAAGGGGAAAAAACTGAGGAAAGGATCCTGAAAATGATGCATTAAAATGTGGAGACTGCCTGAGGTGAGGAATATGCCTTGGTGCTGTGGTGAGGGACCAAAATGTCCCAGAGTCCATTTATCACCGGGTAAATGATAATTACTGATCCCAGACTCCTGGGGTACTGGAAGGTGTGGCTAAACTTCTCCCCCTTACTAGGTTTGTCTCCAGGTGTTCTGGAGCAAAACTGAATGTTGGAGATAGCTCTTTAAAAGCCATCAGTAAAAGAATAATCCTGTCCATCAGGAATGCACCTCTGCACTTCCATCCTCGAGACTGAATTTATTTTTAGGTTTTCAGCTTCAAGACATACTTGCTGCATTGTCCAAGGCTGTCCCTGTCAGCAGAGTTCCCTTGGGAAAAGGCTTGGCCATTTCTGTTGAGGGAATAATTTTTCAGGTCATTACCCATGTACAATGCACCTCAACCTACCTAAAAGTCCCAGATTTCACACCTACAAACCTGTGAACACTTTTGTGTTTTAAGTCTGTACAGGGAAAGATGGGATTGAGGAGGAGTATTTTGGAGGTTAAGAGACTAGAAGAAAACAAGACACTCAGATTTTCACTTTTATTTACTCAGTGTAACTAAAAGTCATCCAGCACTTTTTCCTGGGCGATCTCTTGGATAATCTCTTTCCACTCTCACATCAATATGGGGGGGGACGGGACTGTTTTTTGTTTTGAACACCCTTTAAATCTTAAATACTTTTCAATAGTCACAGCTTTCCCTGAGTCCTGAAGTCTGCAGTCTTTTGTGGATCTTGTAATTTCAGCAAAGCTTATCAGGAAGAATGGGCCAATTTAACAACTGGAGTAGGGAGGGGAGTTAAAATTTTCCCTCATGTGCTGGAGAGCAGGCTCCAGCCCAGTTCCTAGCCCACTGGTTATTTTAACAGGGACACTGCTAACCAGACAGGAAAAGTTTTCCAAAGGAACATTGCAAGTATGTGTTTCACCACTAAAAAGTCCAAAAGAGGTCCAGAAGTACAACAGAAGCTGCCTGGACAACTTTGGTAGTGGTTCAGTTCCAGGTGGCATTCTCTCATGCTGAGAAGTGCCTTGTCTGTACTTACATGATATTTGTGGCCAAATTTTGAGTATTCTGTACTATTTGGGGTAAATAAATTTGTATTTGTCTTCTCAGGGTGCTGTGACACCAAAGTCTAATTAGACATGGATCCTAAAGTTAAAAAGTTTGGAATGCTAAAAGAGCAATGGAAGTCAAGTGCTGAAACTTACCTGTTGCTCCTGAGCTCCAGTGGTTTCCAGCAGCATTCCAGACCTGAGGTCACAGATTTAAATGGATTCCAATTAAACTACTAGCTCAGTGTTAGGATGTGAATTTTGGAAATTCATGGTCTTAATCCAGTCCCAAAATTGGATTTTTAGTTTTGTCCAAGTCTTGCATTTATCTAAGTTACTCCTCTAGACAAACTGTGCTGGCACTTTGCCAGAGCAAATATTCCCAGCTGAGGAGCACTGCAGCCAGGGGAAGGGAAGAGGCCTCCTGGGGATAAAACAACCTTGCTGGGACGGCACACAGAGAGAATAAAGGTTAGGAGGAAAAACAAAGCATGCAAGAGCAGGAGGCTGATGATCTCTGTAACCAGGCCACTGGCAGGTCTTGTCTTCAGCTTGGAAGCTAATATTTAGTTTAAAATAATTCAATTTAGTCTCTAGTAAAAAAAAAAAAAAAAGTGTGCAGTAAAAAGAATCAGGTTTTCAATATTCTGTTCTGCTCAAGGTCACCCGTGCACTTGTATTCTTTGAGCTTGGCATGTGCCACCACACCTCAGAAGGTCCCTTCTGCTGACTCTGGTGTTTATGTGGTGCTGCACTCAGATCAGACAGCTGATTGCTCAGAAAACTATCCTGAAAGATGTTCTGAGAGTTCATTTTGAGTCTGTTAATAGAAGTTAGTGCAGGGCCTGTTTAAGGGAGAAAGAGCAGAGTGAAAAGTGCAAATTCAAATCAGATGATGCAGATTGTAGAATGAAGTGTTCTACAATAACTGAAATACTCTTGGACACACCGAAGGTAAGGCAGCACAACATCAAGTGAAAACTAACACAGATGCACAACATCAAATCCTCTGATCTACCTTTTGATGGACTCAGGCTTTGAAATCTGTGCTGTAGAAGAGAAAGGTGGCCACTACATTAATTCACGCAGGAACAGAGCATAATTGCAATGTTCTGGACTCCTTTTATTCTTCCATTATGAATTCCCAGGCTAGCTGGAAGAGATGAAGCAACCAAAAAAGGCTTTACAAGGTCCAATACATCTGTGTCATTTTAATAACTAAACTAGTTAGCTATTAAATAGTTATTATTCTGGAGGTGTAGTGACGTAACCAGTTAGTTTAATAGCTAACTAGCTCATGGTGGTCAGATTTCCATCAGTAGGAAATACATAACTTAGAAAAGACACTGACAGGAATTAAAGCATCTATAAATTAAACCTAAGGAGAAGGAACAGTAAAAAGTTTCAGGTAAGTTTTTAGGTTTTTACTCACAGTCTTCATCCTCTCTCTTGCATTACGACCCTTTGTTATTCCCATTTGAAATACATTTGCATGAATATCTTACATGAATTAAAGTGACAGACAAGGAATCTGGCTCCTTTAGACTCTCAATTTTCTGTATTAGTTTAAATTAGTAAAAGGAAATTTCAGCAGGGAATATTAAGAAATAGCTATCTTTGTTGATAAGCCTAACTTGAAAAGTATTTCAAAACCAAGCAGTGACAAGAACTCTGGGTGAAACATCATTCTAGTATATTCCTGATTAGCAGTGTAGTTCCCTACCTGCTGTTTACAGTAAATTGTCTCTTCCTTTTAAACAGCAGTGGAATTTTTTCTTAGTTTAACAAAGCGATGCCTCGAGGATTGTTTGGAGGTGAACATTCTGTGCCCTCGAGTGGGAGGTTACACACACAACCAACCACGGTGTTATCAGCCTGGATAAATACGTACATGGAATTTAAAAAAACACTGAACTGCATCTCTGCAATACCATCAGATTTGTTTCAAGTGGAAAAAATATGAGAAAGCCACTGAGGAATCCAAAACAACTTCCCCCGCCAATTTGGTGATTCTATTTGACTTTCTACTAAACTATATTGCATCTGCATTGCGGCTATTAATAGATTTGGGTTTTTAATCAATGTACAGGTCGGTAAACTCAAAGCGTTCAGAGTAACACACGGACTCACCACTGGGTGGTACTACAGAAATAAAAAATAGCGCTTAACACTCGGGAAGTGCCTACTTTGGGAAGAAAAAAAGCCAAGATCTATCATGTGATCCATATTCCAGTTACATGTACCTGGGAGAAGGAGCAGGATTGAGAGACGGGAGGGGAAAAAAAAGGGTTGGACTTTTTTTTTTTTAAACAGAAAACAGATGTTTGCCTGAAAATTTGTCATGCACGGGTTTGAAAGCTCTTTCAAAACAGAGACAGAGTGAACTAACTGGTTGCTGTAACAGCCTAAATTACGTATCCTCAATTTAAGTTTTTCGGGTTTTTTGACCATGTCGTTTCTTTACAAAAGGCTATTTCCAGCCACTCACAGATGCCATTACTCATTGTACAGAATAAATCACGGTGCAAGAAGGGGGACCAAAAAAACCCCCAAAAACCCAAACAAAACAAAACAGAGCGGAAAACGACAAGGTAAAATTAAATGAGCTCTTAGTAGTAAACGCTACCGTAGCCCTCCAAAAGCCCATTTTCGGGGTCCGGGCCGGCGGTGCCCACAGGTGCCCCCACTCTCCGCAGCCGCGCTGGGCGGGAAGGAGATGGCGGCGGCTCTTCCGTCCCGCGCCCCGAAGGCGGAAAACGCCAATAATGCACCCGAAAGACCTGGAAACCCGCCTGGAAGCTGGGAGCTTCCTCGCTACGGAGCTCGGCTTAGCGTGCTAAGCGCTCCCTTCAGGCGGGAGGTCCCCGAGGCAGGCCGGCGAGCGCGGCGGGAGCGCGGCTCCAGGCATCGAGGGAAGGGGTGGCCAGGAGAAGCCGCTCCCCCGGCGCTGTCACAACAGCGGCGTGCGCGCGTTCCTGGCGGAGATTCCCGGCCGCGGGAGGCGGGAAGAGGGCAGGGGGAAGGGGAGAGGGCAGGGAGAGGCGCTTCCCGCCCTTCCCCGGGCGCGCGCCCAACCGCCGCCGCCGCCATTTTACCCTCCCGCCCCCTTGCCTCCTCCTCCCCGCTCGCCATCCCGCCGCTCGGAACCGCGGTTGGAAGGCGGGGCGACAGCGAAAAGGGAGGAGGAGGGACTCGGCCACCTTCGCCTCCTCCTGCCTGGTCGGAAACTGCCGAGCGGCGCCCGAGCGCCCTGTCCCCCCCTTCGCTCCCGTCCCCTCCTCCTCCTCCTTCCCCCTCAGCAAAATGGCGGCGCGTGGAGTCCCTGGGAGCCAGTGAGTGACTCGGCTTCTCCTCCTCCTCCTCCTCCCCGCCGCTGCCGCCGCCGCCACAGGCTCATTTGCATTGATCAGCCGCCCCGGATCCCAGACCGGCCCCTGCCTCTCCCCCCCCCCCTCCCCTTCTCTTCCCATTCCTTCCCGCCCCCTCCCTCCCCTCCCCCCCGGTGACCCCCGCCCCGGCCCCCATCAATCATCAATCAGCAGCACCGAGCGGATCAATCAATGGTCGGGAGGAGGCGGCGGCGGCGGCTGCTGCTGTTAATGAACAATGTGTGAGAGCTGCGCCGAGCTGCTGGAGGTGTTAAATGAGAGTAAGTGCGGCTGCCCTCCCCCGCTTCCCTCCCCCCGGGCCGGGACCCCGCGGACCCTCCTCTGCACCGGGTTACAGCCCCGCTTCGCCTTCTTCCTCGGCTCTCCCCGCCCGCCTCGGGCCTCCCGGGCGCGGGGTTCCCTCTCTCTCCTGCCATGGAGGAGCTCCCTCCATGCCCTGCTCGGCGCTTCCTTCCCACTTCCTTCCCCGCTCCCCGCGGCCTGGGGCGGGCCCGCCGTCGCCGTGTCCCCGCTCCATCCCCCCTTTCCCTCGGGATCCGCATCCCCGGCAGCCGCGGCGAGGCCTGGCCGGGCTGAGGAACTGCCCGGGAGCCGTTCCGGGGCAGCCGGGCCTGGGCTGCGTTCCTTTTAACCAGCAGCAGCAAAGGCGGCTCAGAGTGATCGTGCCTCCCCCTCTCTGTGCCTGGCCTCGGTACGCGGTACAGGTGCTTTTCGGGCACAGATTCTCCCGAAGCTATGAGGGAAGCGGCGCCTGGAGAAGCCTGGCGCGGCTTGGCGAGGTTGGGAAGGTGCTGTCGGGTGTTTGGCTTCGGGGGTGGTCTCTTGCTCCCTCCCGAAGTTTCCTCTTTGCAAGTGTTGCCGGTAGGGTCGGAGGGGTGGTACAGCAGGTGTTCCCCCCGCTGCCGCTGCAATCAGCAGCTTTTGGGGCACGAAATTCCCGGTAGGCCTCGTGTGTCCCTTGGAACCTGCGCTCCGTGGCAGCCAAGGTACCTTCCCAGCTTCTCAGGAGCTCTGCCTCACGAACAAAGACCAAAAAACCACCATTTTTTACGGATGCTGAGGAATTGAAACAACTTACCAGCTGAAGTTTGTGATTAGAGGGAAGTTTAACTATCTCGGGTCTTAAACATGGCATTTTTCCTGGTTGCACTCTGCAAATTCTACTCCAGCAGAGTGGAGCACAGAATGCTGCCTGGGACAGGGTTTGGGTAGAGTTGTTTTCAGTCTTCTGAGGCCCACTTTTACACGTGTGCTGTTTGTTCTTCCCTAGGATCCTACAGGAGTTGAATCTTGGCCTCTTTCTTGCTAGAGAAATAGGGTATTCAGTGATGGGCCAGCATTTCATTTGAGAAGTAAAAAAGTGGGTGTAAAAGTAACTTCTAGGACAGTTCAGAGGCTGGAATAAGTCAGATTATGTCGATATTACACACCAAATTGTTATTTAAACAGTAGGTTTAAAATAAGACTGAATTATCAATTGTATATGATGACAGCTGCTTGTTGGAAGAGAAAACTTCACTTGCTTTGGATAGATTGATAAGTAATCATTGCTTAAACTTGATTTGGATTGGTATGGTCAAATAGAAAAAAGTCGTACCACTAAATTTGATATTTCAAGGAATCCCTGAAATTCCAGTATGAATTGATTTTTACAGGTGTTTTAAGGTGATTTGGATTGATGGAGATTGATATTTCCCTATAGATAAAGCAATGTCTTCAGTCACTTTAACGATTCTTTTTTAATGTATATGTGTATATATATATATATATATATAAAAAAAAAACTGGGGTATGGATAATTTAATGGTTCTGCATTATACAAGACTTATCTCTGCTATTAAGTAGAAGGAAATATGTCTTTGAAAGTAAAATTCATTAGGAAAATTCTGAAGTATTGCTGCTGTGTAGTTAATTCCAAAAAAATGCTGCTTAAGTGACATTAGGTTTGGCCTTCCCTTCAGAGAAAGAAACCCACTGTAAATCACCAGAGCTGTTTGGTGTGTGTGTTTGGATGCAAAGATGTGTGATGGTGCTCCCTTCTCACTGGATGAGGCTGAGCTGTGAGAAAGGGATGGTTTCTTTTATAACTTGCAGTTGAGTTACTTGTGTTCCTGAAATAATAATGGAAGCTACGTAATACGAAAAGGATGTCAAACTTTGGTTTTTAAAACACTGCAGCAGAAATGAAAAGTGGTAGTAAAAGATGGAGTCGTGGCTGAAATGTGTGAGCCACAGGCTGCCAGCAGCTTACTTTGCTGCCCACGGAGCTTTTGGGATCAGCTCTGCACTGGAGCTACCCAAACAGGGTTTTCAGAGAGGTCCAGGAAACAGCATCTCCTTTCTTTTGAAATCTTCTTGCTAAACCATTTTTACATGGCCACTCGCTGCCCTTTGTCTTCATTTGCTCTAATGTTTACAAAATATGATTTGGTATCAATTGCATTACAGTTGACTTGGAAGGGGGAATGACAGCAGCTCTCAGAGTGGTGGTGTTTGGGAAGGAGCACTTGGGAAGCTCCTGCTTTCTTCATAAGAAGTTACCGACTGAGGGGTAACAGAAGGGTGAAACTGAACAGCTCTGCCATCAAAAAGGCATATTTTTATTAAAAGCATATTAGTCCTGCTGCAAACTGCTACAATATTACCCCACACCCCATAACTGTGCAGAGCTGGGGATTTTGTCCAGCAGTGACCTTTGTGTAGGCCCAGGGTTATGTCCTGGGAAGACTCCAGGTCCTATGTCCTGATTTTGTCACAGGCAGTCAATGGTCATGGCTCAGTGGCACTCAGGCTGCCTGAGGTGCTGAACTGGACACCTGTGGATTGATAAGCCTTTTTTTCTTGGCCCAAGGTTTGTAATTATGCATGTATGTATTTAACATACATTGCTATGCTTAAGTATGAGAATCAGGCAATATTCTGTGGATGGAATCAGCAGTGTTGTATTTTTTGGTATGTTTTTCTTTTTCTTCTCTTGCAGCATCTTGATTTTCAGCATTTGATCTGCATGTTCAACCCAGTAAATTCCCTGATCTTGAAGTTATTTCCTGAGAAGTAGTAATTTCAAGTTATGATTTCATCCAGGAGCTCAGTAAAATGTAAATTCCCCTATGAAATGCCCAGGCTTTGGAGGAGTTTTTGCACTATAAGACAATCTGTTCAATCAGAGCAAACAGTCTTAATTTCTCACTGTAGGTTTCTTAGCATCATTTACATTATCTCAGGCAGAGTTTAATAGTAGTAAAGTCTATAAAGAGTCTGATTTTTCTTTAATTAATCTTCCACAATATAAACATTTTTAGTAGCCTTTAACAGGAAAAAAAAAGGGAAGACACAATGGGCTGCTTTTTAAGATAAGGCCGCTTATTTGCAATGGGCTTAAGAACAGATTCTTGTGGCATTAATTATAGGGGCTCATTTAAATGTGCACAAATTTTACAGGAAAAGTGCACTAAGGACATTCTGTGCTTTTATGTTAATCTACAGCATTCTGTATCCCAAAATGAACCCTGATATACTTTGCATTCCTTGGTTTCTTTGGATGCCAGGTCTTGTCAGTCTAGGAGGGTTTATATTGAGTTTCATTTGTTCTTGAGTAATATTTACATTTCTGTGCTGCCCAGAGGCCCTGATCAGGACAGCTCTGTTTAGCTAGGCACTGCATGGGATACCCGGATAATCTCAACCCTAAAGTAAGCCAGAAGACACAGAAATGTAACATCAGAGGTGGGTTTGGCTGTCTCAGGTCTCTTACAGGAGTTCTGCAGGTTGCTGTGTCCCTCCTGGAGCCATGGGCAGACTCTGAGCTGCCTGCAGATTGACACCATCCCTGTGGAGGCTTCACTCCCAAGTTTTGAGGATGTGATGCTCTGTGCTGAGGGTTTGTTGAGTCCAAGGCTGTCCTGGGAGTGCCTCTCCTGAGCTGAAAGTGCCAGTCTGGTTCTCTGACCAGTCCTGAGTCAGTGTCCTCACAGTCCTGGCCATGGCGTGTCCCAGAGAGCCCAGCTTAGCGTGGTTGCTGCGAGGCTTCCCTTTGGGACTGCAGCTGATCTTGATGTGTGTTGACTTAAAACCCCGTAGATGATTTTGGTTTAGGCTTGGTTTGTTCTTCTTGTTTGGTTTGGGTTTTATAAAAGTAAGAAATGAGGATTACAACATGGAAAAATAGGTTTTGTTATGTAGTGACAGCTGTGGTTTTAGGTTACCTTGGTAGGCCTCGGTTATTCCCAGTTCTTGGTTTCTGGGAACAAAGTTTGTTTTCTTCCCAGCATTCTGCCATTCTGCTTCACTTTTTTTTCAGTTATTACCTCTTTAGCCCATTTTTTTCCCTATCAGCTCTGAAATGTTATAAAATCAGTTCACACTGATGATTAGAGCCTTCTAGATGTTATTCTACTACACCTGCTTGCAGGCTATTTTTCTCCTTATGCTTTCTCTTTAGTAAACCAGAAAAATAAAAAACCCCAGTGACCAGCCCAAAACACTCTCCCGCCCCAGTTTACTGACGCACAGGAGGTGAATGTGGACTCACACTGTTGTTTTTCTGTCTGTTATCACTGTCAGCTGGCCTGCAGAACTGCTCCCAGAGTGATCAGGTCCATAAAACACTTGAGGTGCTGGAGTGCTTTACTGTTTGTGTAGTTTCAGGATAGCCCTGAATTTGGATGCTGGAGATTCTTGGCTTGACTCGTTGTCATGTTTTTCTGGCAGGTAGGGAGTACGTGGAGTAGCCTTGGAGGTTGGGTGAGGGTATGTTTACCTTGAGGTAGGTGAGAAATTATGTTCCAAAACACTGCAGCATTCAGTTGGCTCTTTGGGATCTGGAGAGGATCAATATTTTATGCTGTGAGAACTCAGATATTGAGGATGGGTTATAAAATTATTACAAATATTGCATCATTAACATCACTTGGTCTCCAAGAGCTGCTCTCACTTGTTCAGTGGTTACCTGTAAACTTCAGGATTGATTACTCCGTTTCCTCTGCTGTTTTGTGCGGATCTAAAGTTTCATTTGGCTGTTTGATGATTCCTCTTGTACAAAACTGTGGGAGTTGTCTCTGTTGCATGGGGGTTTTTATTTCTTTTTTTCTTTTTACCTTTTCTAAAAGATTAATTTTTTTCCCCTTAAATGATATTTCCATGTTCAGAACCTCTGCAGAGATGCTGTGGAGGATTTATTTGGGTAACTGCCCACCTTTTTGGATCTTTGCTGTCTCCTGATGAAGAAATGAAAGTCACTTTTTTGTAACACTGAAATTCAGTAATTTTTTCATGTTTACTTTTGTCTTTGACCCTTTTTAAGGCAATGAGCAACCAGGCTTAAAGGAAAATGAAAATAACCTTTTCTTTATAGCAGCATTGCCAAATTGCAGTTATGGCCTGTGAAGTGCTACTCCAAATGAACTGGAGTAAACAGAGGGGAAAAAATGGAAGGAGGAACTTGTATTCTCACTAATTGTGAACTTCCTAAAGTGAAAGGGAAGGTGACTCTAAGACAAAGTTGGCTTGTTTGTAATTGTAAAGCAATTGAAGGAAAAACTGTGTGATTCCAGTAGCTAAAAGGGTTCTAGTTTTGGAAAGATATTTCAGCTTTTGTTCTGTGCAATTATTTTGGTTCATGTTATTTGATGTGATTGGGAATGATTTTGTCCTGAGACTTTTTCCTGTTCAGGCTGCTGCAAACTGGTTCCTTCTCGTTGCTCAAGCCACTTGATCAGTGATGCTGAAGATGAGTTACATAAATCCCATTCTGCTGAGTTTCGTTGTGAGTTACAGACTACTGACGTGTGTTTACCAAGATGTTTCTCTTTGTATGTAGGGAAATCTTCTGTTGGATAAGTACTTGGAATCATATCCTTAAAGCCACGAGGCTCTAGCACTGTAGAGTGGATTAGTCAGTGGGTAACTTCAAGGAAAATAGAGAAAGCAAGAAAGGAAAAGAAAAGCATCCCTTGCTTCATGTTCAAAAGATACTTGATCAGTGTAGAACTTGAAGTCATCATGTTTCCCATGTAGGAAATCTTCCTGTGTGGTTATTCTTTTGATGAGTTTGGTGCCGTATTGCTTTCCCTCCATAAGGGTAGTTTTGAAGTCACCCAAGTCCCAAGCAATTCCTGAGCCAAATCCAAGGCAGTGTGTTTTAGGCAATCTGGGATGCTGTTGATGTTGGTTCTTCTACCACAGCAGCTCTTGGAGCTGTCCTTGGATGCCGAGGTGGTGAAGAGTGTGGTGGGGCATGGTGGGTGCTTGGGCTCTGTCACTCAGGGGTCAGGATCTTGGGGAGCAGACCTGGCTCCATTTCCCTTGGCCTGCCTTGGAGGTGATGCCTTGGCTTTGGGGGATTGATGGTTTTGTCTGCCATGGGGACACTTCAGGGCATTATGAGCCTCACCCATTCCTTTAATTCAGAGAATTCCTTTTTGCCTCTTTTTCTTCCGTGTTACTGCTAATACAGACTTCCCGTGTTAGAGGTTTTAATTCCTTGCTTCTTGATTTCTCCATGTCACTGCAGTTTGCTTCCATCTTTCTGTGTTCAACTAACACTGAGTCAGAAAAGCAAATCCTGGAATTGTGTTCTGTGTCCAAGTGATGAGCAGGCTATGATTTGGCATTTTAGTGATTGGGAGGGAAGATCTATGTTTACTTCTTGGTTCCTTTTATTTCATCTGTTTTCTTCTCTGAGTTTTTTTCAGTAGCTAATAGGGATTTCTGCAGCCCAAGCTACACCTTTGTAGTTCTCTGGATGCTGGGACGATGTGAAAAAGATTCTTGCCATCCTCAGGAGCAAGTGGTTGTGCTGATTACTCAGTGCTGCTTGTAGTAGCAGCATGCAGCAATTAAACAGAATTGTGGCCATTTAATTTCTGTCGTTTAAGCTTATATTGAGGTGGTTTCTTCTTTCATTTTGTGCAGCAAATTGTTAATTTCTCGAAAACGTGAAGAGGTGAGAAGCCATTCTTTCCACTTTGTTCCTTTCCTTGTATGGAAATTGATTTGCAATCTGAATGCTAAACATAGACATGCAACTGTGAGGATTTCTGTGGTGCTCTTAACACTTAGTAAAAATATCCAGCTTGTTGTAGATTTTCAAAGTTTTATTTCTGGAGTTGTTCACATCCAGCACGCCTGGTGGACAGTGATCTTCTCAAGGGAACTGTGGTACAAATACATTGCAGTTCTAGGCATTTGTATACAGCTGCTCATGAGATTTAGTGCTGGAACAACTGGTGGAAGAAGTTGAAACTTGTCAGAAAAAATCCTTGTGGAAAATGCACCTTTGGGAGTTGACCTTGCTCCAGCTAATTTGTAGAAGGGCTGTGAATAAGACTTGAGAAACCCATGACAATTGAGATTCGTTTCTAGATCAGCATCCCTGCAGATCATTGGTTCCCATCACTCATCAAGCAGGTGAGTGGCGAAACTTTTTTTGCCTTTTTCCACACTTTCCACACATTGGAGAAGCCTCCAGTTCATTGCACTGACTTCCATTGGAGAGTTTTTCATCTATGTAATTGTGTATAGAAACATGCTTTATGCTGCGTTGTTCAACATTCATTGTCTTTATCTTTCTGTTTTGCTTCTTGGATAATTTTGTGGGGATTTGATAATTTCTAGCAAGAGTTTAATTTCATCTTCAGGGAGTGCTCAGTTGCCTATTTATTATTCTGTAACACGTAATTATTAAATTCTTCATAATTTAGGTTTCGATACAAACCCCATGGTTTTCACCAGCAGTGAAATTACTTTTAAGTGGGTGTGAACTGAAAACCTTGTATTTTTCAGTCATTTTCTGCCTGTAGTCTCTGTTCTTTGGAAATCTCATCATCAGATTTCGTTATAAACTCTGTGGGCATCAGCAAAACTGCCCGTGCCTTCACATCTGTGTGCTGTCTGCTTGAAGAAGCTGTGAACAGTGTTGGAAATGGACAGTGAGGTCTTTACTAGGGAGGGCAGCTCCAGAAAAGCTGTAGAAGGGCCAGAGAATCCATATCTACTGAGGAATTAGGGAAATGGGCTGTCTGTGGAAGGCTTGTGTAGCACAGCTTACCCACCCTTGTCAGACACCTGTGTTCTGGACAAGAGGTGTGCGGTGGGATTGCACTCTGGGCTCACAGGCAACAGCTAATACAAGAGATTGAAAACTTTATTTTTCCTTCTTGGAACTGTTATGGAATAACACTGGGGAGTGTAAGCTCAAAAGCTTGATAAAATTAAATTCTCCTGCTTAGTTGAAGGGTGGCCAACACTGTAAATCCTTGTCTGTGTTGGTTGGTCTCTGACTTTTCACAGCTAACAACAAACTCTTGCTGGTTTTCTTGGGGTTGAACTATTTTTGCCTCTGAGCTACCTTTTTTCCTTAATATTTGAAGTGAAATTTGTGCCAGAGTATTTCAAGTCCTAAGTGTCAGTGTTTGATCTGCTGATGTAATATTTAGAGTAGATGCAGTCTGATCAAGCTGATCAGAAATTGAAATCAGTCTCCATCAGTGTCTTGGAAACTTGGTGGGTCTGAACAACATTGCCAACAGCTTGAGTCTTTCCAGAGTGACTTGGCTTTGAACTCTGTGTAGCCATAGCTACAGATACTGCCCCGTGTGTACTTGCTGATACGAGACCTGTAACAACATTTGTTTATATCAAAATGCCATTTGTAAATACATTTTCTGGTCTTGGGGGATGCTCGTCATGGAGCTTAACTGCTCTCTTGCATATACTTTTATGGACCCTGTGCATTGCCTTCAGCCATCTCTTATTTCTCTTATTTCTGTCAACCTATCAGCTTTTAAAAATTATATGATTGCTTTAGCCAATAAATTACCTAGTACACCATGTGTTTGAGAGAATTACCAAATACAGATTATCTTGCACAAAGGAATGCAAAATTTGAGTGTATAAGAAAGCTGAGAGAGACAGTGACTTCACTGCCTGCCCTTTGTCAGAATTTTATTGTCCTTTCTGAATGAGTGTTGCTTGCACCTGTGCTGATGGAAACAAATAAAGCCTTGGAGTTCAAATGCTGAGCAAGCTCTTCCTGGGCTTTCAATGAACTCCCCGAAGCTCTATTGAGGATAATGACCCATTGCCCATTTACCTCTCATCTCGTTGTTTAAGCAGGCTTAAATATACTCTGTAAGAAATGAATTAATCATATTTGGCTCTCACAGATTTTGTCCCTGAAACCTGGAGCACAGTCATTACATGCTTTTGTTGTAAGTCTGCTGGTAATCTGTTGCTTCTTATGGGCCAGGGTGGCTCAGTTGTGGGCCTTTTCTTTCTGGTTGTGGGGGAAAGCTGCTGTTGTTGTCTGACACTGATTCACAGTGTGCCAAGTAGTACAGCTGAACTAATTTGCAAAGTTCTCTCTTGAAAATAGAATGCTTCCTGGAGTAGGTATTTTAATTTTTGCATTCCTTGCTACTTTTAATTAAAGCTACTAGAAAACCTCTTTAGTTTTTGGAACCTTGTTCATGCAATTAAATCTTTGTTCTACTTTTAAAGTAGTTTGATAGACTGAGTTCTGTGTCTTTACCTTAAAGTAGTATTTTAAAAGAAGTTCATAGCTGGAGTATTAGAGAAAAATTCAAACCCAGAGTCATTCAAGTACCGATACATTATGTTGTTGAAAGGAAAGAATGCGAGTATTTTCTTGTAAACTGAAGGCGAGCAATCCTTTATCTGAGCAGTAGTTTTGGCATTGACACTGTCAGTCCTAGCTTGGAAATTTACCTTGGGATAATTAGTGATATGCTAGGAAATGCTCGAATTATGCAGCGCTTGTCCAATCGTGCATTGATTCCTTAAGAAACTTGCAATGGCTGTTGTCAAAATATTATGATGGGCAACCTGACTTTCCACATGTAGTATGTGTTTTGGTGATGTCAGGCAGACTTGATTGTGGAAATACTGCCTAAATTGGGCTGGGGTTTTTTGTTTTGTTTTGTTGGGGATTTTCTTAATTAAAAGAGGAACTATGACAACTTCAATACAAAGAAAAAAACCACAGCCTTCCCAGAATTGTAACATCTTGTCTTGGAGTCAAAGACAATTCACAATATTGGGTTAAAATAGGACTCTGAAATAAGACTGCTACTTTTTCTCCTTTTTTTTTTTTTTTAGACTCCAGTGAGTGGCACAGATGCTTTGAAATTGCTTTGTGGTTTTTTTTTTTTCTCCTTAGTAATATGTAACTTGCCTTTCTGTGGAGAGCCAGGACTGCAATATCTTGGCTGCTGAGAATTCCCAAGATAACAGAAGCATTAGGAGGTGCAGTGCATAGATCCCACAGATCCTTTCAGGGACTCCTTCTGTCTGACATGACTGACATGGAACCAGTGCTGATGAACACTGCTGGGCCCAGGCTCAACCCTGCTGTCCTGCCAGGCTTCCATGGAAATGCAGCAGCCTGGGCATCCCACTGGCCAGGAACAGCTTTGTGCATTCCTGCTGTGCCGTGCTGGGCCCAGGGAGCCCTCTCAGAGGCTGGGGGTGTGAAAAGGACAATGTGGAGACTCCTGGTCGATCTTCTTGGGCCAGCAGAGGCAGAGCCAGATGCAGTGTGGCCCAGTTTATTCCATTCCCGGCCAGATATCCCACAAGCTGGTCTTACCCATTTCCTGCTGGTGTTTGATCAGAAAGGCTGTATGTGCATTACACAGTGTGTCACTGATGGAAGCTCACTGCGCTCCTTGACCCTGTGATGGATTCTCCTCTGTATCCATGCCACTCAGTGCTGCATGGGATGCTGCTTGTTCCTCAGTCATTGGCATAACCCAGCCTGAATTCTGCATTTCACATTCCTGTCTTATTCTGGCCAGATTTCCACTGTTAGGCATTTGTGGATTTAGTAGTGGTGAACTTTGAGCTGTGGCTCACTGTGCGGAAAAGTGAGTTTACCTGGTGTAGTAACTTAGGCTTAGCTTTGTGTGCAAGGTGCAGTCCTGCTGCTAGACTTGGCCTGGCTCATGCTGCAGCACAGCTGTTCTACATTTGAGATGCTCTATCTAAGAGTTTATTTCGATTGTGGTTCACTAGGATAGTTCTGGGTAGAACCACCTCCAATGTGCTGGGTAAATCTGGGTATCGTCTGATAATTGGCATTTGGCTGCATTTAAGACAGTGTGGAACTGTTCCTAGAAGCAGTGGCTGTGGCAAGTTCTCTTTGAGAAGGTCAAAGTCTTAAGATGCTCTTAAGAAGGACTTTTTTTTTGTTTAGGTGGTCATCTGCAGCCATTCTAAAGGGGCATTTTAACCCAAAGCAAACATGGCCTAGCATGATGAAAACTTCAGGGTGGCATCACTCCTGCAAGGTGCCAGTTTTCAAATTGCAAACAGCTGGCCAGAGCCAGCTGCTGCTGTTTTGGTCCAAACTGCATTAACTTATTATGATTAAAGGAGAACAGGTGTTTGCTGGAGAAGATAGGGAGGTGGGATGAGAAGGAAATTGTAGCGATCCAAAGGAAGTATTTGTTGGTGTTTGCAGAGAAACAGAAGATAAAGGCAGCAGTTACCTAAGGTCAGCTGATTTGCCCTGGTCTGGTGAAGTTGTATCTTAGAAAAGCTGTCTGGTTGATGAACATACCAAGGCTGATTCTGCTCTTTGTGTAAATGTGCTGTGCACTGGAATACTGGATTAAAACTCCTCAGGCTCTTCTGATCTCGGTGTGGCTGTGAGGAATTACTCAGGTGCTTAATAACCAGCAGATGATGCTGGGACACCAGTTAAAACTGCTTTTTCCTTGCTCTTTTGAGTAGCTCCTTTATTTCTATTCCTAAGAACACAGTATTGCTTAGACTTGCAGACCTTTGCCAGTTTTGTTGAAATTACCTTTGTTCAAAAGTTTGCATCTGACACAATCACAATTTGTTTTTTTCTAAGGAAATAAGACTCCTAAAGTTGCTAGTTCCTGTCTTTAAGCCATTGTGTGGTCTTCAAAATATTTGTGTTTTAATATTTGTATACTTCATAGTCAAAAAGTTGCAGGAAAGCAATCTATTTACCAAGTTGTAGTATTTATAAATACAAGAAGTTTAGAGTTTGATGTAGACTTAAAATGAATTGAGATGTGTTATGGGATGGAGATGGTTGTAGTTATCTGGAAAACTTTAGAGGTGTGATGAGTGTGATCTCAAGGTAGCATTAAAGGCACTCAAACACCTTAACCAGGCTGTTAGAGAATTTTATTGCAGTAGAATTTGGTGTTACAGATCTGACTGTTCCTGGCATTTGAACAAGTGTTTCTAATTCTGAAAAATTAACTTTTTGTATTTTCTGGTACGTGCTGCAGTTGTGTTTCTCTTTGGTTGTGTGTATCTAGTCAGTATTCTGGGATGCTTTTGTGTTACAGAGGTAGAAAGAACTTTTCCCTCACTGAAAAGTTGTAGGGAAGTTGGACAGTTGAACTTCAAGCTGATACTGTCCTGTTAAAGACTTGTCAAAGATGGCTCCCTAAAGGTTGAGAAGAACTCTGGCGAATCAACCTAAGGCTGTTGTGAATTCTTTGTAACAATAAAGTAATTCTAATAGGTGAAGGTAGAAAGGGAGTGGAGATGCTGGATTCTGTGGCTATCATCTTACATGCTGTTGATCCTAAGCAAAAGAAACCCCCTACTAATCACTGAAAACATCTCAGTGCATTGAAAAAAAATGTGCTTGTTCTCTGTGTGAGCAAAGGTATCACACAAAAAGTTTTACATTTATATATATATACATAGAGATTTCTTTTGAGATTGGTATTATTGCTCCTAATGCTGTTTTGTGTAGTGTATGGCTCATTTCCTCTGTTTATTCTGTATCAGCGACCAATTTCAGAGAATAATGTTCATTCTGCAAGTGATCTGGTCTCTCCCATGAGAAGCTGGTATCAGATGAGGCTTGGGGGGAGGAGGGGGAGGGAGCACAATCCATATGCAACTGGACCTCGTCACAGTTTGGAATATGGAGAAGTTAAAGTTACAGATCGTAGAGAGTATTGCATTGTTTACTTTTGACTCTGTTATGTTGCTGAAAGCAGAGAAAGTATGCTTTAAAAAATGATTATTTTTGCTTGTCATTTGATTTTGTACTTGGTATGATAAGTGACCTTTGGATATAAGATATTCCCTGCAAGTCCAGCATGATGGTTGTCCTTGAGGTCTAATTACAGTGTGTTCCTCTTGCTCCCAAGTTCTTGCTAAAAATGCACTTAGGAGCTTAGCTTCCTTTGGCCACAGTTGTATTTTGAAATTGTATTACCCCATTATTTGCAGTTGATTTGATTTTTCTCATCTTCTGTCATTTTCTTAGTTTAGTCAATTTATTTATAGGGGTTTTTCTGAGTTAGGGAGCTTGTGTTTGTAGTACTGTAACACACTTCTAGCAAATCACCCTTCTGTGAAAGATTAGGTAAATCACCCAAGTTTTCATTTAGAGCTAGCCAAGTAAAACAGGAGACTGGGAAAACAGCAAGGAAATGATCTTTTTTTTTAATATGAAATGTTTTAAATTTTTACTTTGACCATGGTGTATTTTGGCTTCTCATCAGCTACTTGAATAAACAATTACACTTTAAGTCAGTCTGATTTTTTTTTTTTTTTGGGAATATCTGAAAACTTATATACTAGAAGATGTTAAATCAGGTTAGTTATGAGCTCAGCTTTTTGTTCTATGGTTTTACTGTGATAAAAAAGATCTCTAAACCATCTTGTGATATTCAGTGAGATGAGCCCTTGCAAGTGTGTGGTAAGACCCCATTTCCTGCATTATATTGGTAGAATATATTTAGCTGGAATTTACCTGCATCCTAGTTTTCCTTCTTTCTGCTGGTTCGTTCTGTGTGTTTAAAGCCTTCAATATTCGGTTTTTTGAGACTTTAATAGTATCCACGTCTTTGCCCACAGATGAGCAATATTGGGGTGAAGTTGCTCCACGTGGGGCGGGGCAATTTTACAACTCTGGTTACTCCAAAGGTGTTTACTTCTCCCAGCTCCACATTCCTCACACTTCCCTTCCCAGCTTCCCCTGCTCACAAAGTGCCAGCCTGAGTATTCCATGGCTTACAAAGCCAGCAAGAATGTGGGTAG
This sequence comes from Brachypodius melanocephalos, assembly GCA_013398615.1. Lineage (NCBI taxonomy): Eukaryota > Metazoa > Chordata > Aves > Passeriformes > Pycnonotidae > Brachypodius > Brachypodius melanocephalos. The sequence continues at coordinate 1,893,393 of VZSR01000001.1, read as the reverse complement.
TTTTCAGCTGGATTGGCCAGTTGGATTTGTGCCGTTCCCATTCTGCTCCCGGGATTCCTGCAGGAATGCTGATGCTGTTTGAAATGCATGGCTACAGATGCCATTGTAGTGTGGGCTTGAACTGGGATATATTGGTTGTGAAATTGGATCTAGTGCAGGGTGAAGGTGTTTATGTGCATGGAATGTAAGAGGGAAGAGGAAGGACTGGAGAATGGAAAGGTCTAAGAGGCGTTAACTGGGAAGAAAGAGATGGTAGAGCAAATTTAAGGAAGGAGAAAGTTGAGCTCAGAGGTAGGGAAGGAGAGTATCTTTAACATGGCTTTCTTGGGAGTGCTTGGAGAAAGAAGGAGCCACTGCACACATGGAGGAGCTGAGCCTAGGATTGGAGTGCCATTGCTGAGACAGAAACTTAGAGATCCTGGAATGCCTGGCTGGAAAGCTCTGGAGCATATATTATCAGTTCTTATTCATAAGAGCACTCAGGTTGCCACTTTGGTGAGGTTCAGAGGGTCTTGGAGGACACAAGGATAATTTAGTGCATCCTGTGGGAACCACTGTCTTAGGAGTGAAACTAGGGAGAAGTCTTGTCTAACCAAATCAATTTGTAGGAAGGAGGCTTGGTGCAGTAAAAGTTTTTTAAAAGTTTGACATGATTTTTACTGCTGGATTTGAAACAGTGAAAGTGTGAGAAAGTGAGGAGGTAGCAGATTGAGGAAGATCTGAGGCATGGCAGGATGCTGGAGTATGGGAGAGAATAAAGGATAGGCTTTATTCTTAAGTGAATGAATCTGTTTTAACTACTGGCCCCTTCAAGGTAGAAGAGAACTAATTTAAAAGGAGAGGCAGACATCATCATTTGGAAGTGAAATCGTGCAGCAAGGAAGTTCTTACAGAACTGGCAGAAATCAGAAAATGCCCAGTAATGCCAATGAGTGTGTTTGTTCCTATTGCTTTTTCCATCTGTACTTTTTTCAGTTAAAAAAATCTTTGAATTGCTTCAGAACCAATTGTATCTGTACTTTGAGCTGCGTGTGCCCCTAAACAGAGGTGCTGTAAATCAAGGGCATCCACAGAGCTGATACTCAGGGGACCTGGAAAGCCTAAGATTGAAATTTTGGTTGTGAGGATGCAAATTAACTGAACAAGATAATTTCTGATAAAGGAGCAAAAGGGAGCTCAAGCTGAGATCCAGAAGGAGAAGCCACATGTGTCACTACCCCTTTTGGTAGTGGCACCGACTTAGCTAAGCTCCATGGAAAACTGCATCCTCAGTGTGGTTCCTCCTCTTTGGAGCCTCCAGTCTTTTCAGGAATAAACCCAACGTTATTTCTAGGTACAGAAACCCAAAGGGAGATCATGTCTGTAGCCGCTGTATTAATTAGCAGTGATTAATAAATAAGACCAGTAGAAGTTGGTCAGTGTGTGAGATGTAGAATACATAAACAGGAAAATAACAGGTTCTCCAACTTGTGCAAATACCTCCCTGTTTTGACCTGGGGCATTAGTTTCAGTATTTCCATAACTTCTCTGTTCTGTCTTCTTTACATGGCAATTTTAGCTTTCAAGGAGCTAGTTTGCTTAACTTTCAGTCCTTTATTATCTCAAAGAAGGAAGTTTAGGAGTGATTGAAACTTTTCCAATGAAAAAGCCGCTCTGGCAGTTGAGTTACTGTCTTGCTTGTTAGAGTGCGTGATGTGGGGATGAGGGGAGTGTTAGAAGTGTATGTGTAAGATCCAAAAAGGTAACATCAGCTTTGTTGCTACTAAACTGTCAACATTTTTTTTTCAAGTTTGAAGGAATTCATCTTAGTAAAACAATGCTCACAAAATTGGGAAGACAAGCGTTTTATGAACCTTTGATACTGGGCAGGTTTTTTTTGTTTTGTTTTGGGTTTTTTTGTTTGTTTGTTTGGGTTTTTTATTTTTTTAAGATACTGTCTATAGCTAAGGATCTATATTTTGTGGTGAGCTTGACCTAAATTGTGTGATGGAGTTCTTGGTTTCTTCAGCGCTGTGCTTTGGCTTTCAGAAAATCAGCTGTTGTGGTAATTTGTGGTGTTTAAAATAAAATGCTATTCTGCTTCTCCACCTTGAGCTTTGTCCAGTGTTGTGTAGGATCTTTAAAGCCTTATAGGAGTGAGACAGAAAAGTGGTTTTAAAGTTGGATAGAATCCTGTTCAGAGGCTGCTTTTTGGATGTTTTTATATTTGTATGTATGCATATATATGAAAAAGTGGATGTATGTGCATACACAATGTCCTTATTTCAAAGAAGTCATAAGTATTTGCTCAGCATGATTATTCTGTGAAGTGGTTTTCTTCTGAACTTTGCTTTCTGATCCATGCCCACGGACTTTCATTGGCTTTAGGTTTTGGAAACCTATATGGATGGATCATACAGGACCTTGCAAGGCTGAGGTTGGAGAGAAGGTTGAGGCAGGGGTGCTGAAGAGCTCACTGCTGTTGAGAGCCTTTCACAAAGTTTGCTTGCGAAGTGGATTTGTGAGTGTGTAATATTTGAAATTTCATATGAATATGGAGATGAAAACTTGGATGTGTTATAAATACAAAGATCCACTTAAAAGGAATGCTGACCTTGATTTGTGTAGCAATTAGATAATTGTACAAATGTTTGGAAATTTAGGACAAGGAGGAAGCAGGAATTGTGCACTGGTAGTTGGGGAAAGGTGTGTGGCCAAGAGGCAGGATCCAATGCCCTGGGATATAATCAGGTGCTGTGTGAGTGGACCTGTGGATGTACTGATGTTGGCCTTATTTGAGTGTAGAAGCATTTTTAGGAGGAAGTGGGACATTTGATAATCCCTCAGTGAAGTGTTCAGGGTTTGAACTCAGTACAGAACTGCTCTGGTTTCCTCTGTAATAAATGTGGTAAGCCTTTATCACTTTGCCAATTAGTGATTCATTATGGTTAAATGTCATGATAGATGTGTCTATATTTGAAAGCAATAATCATCAGCTCAGTCTGAAATAACCTTATATGTACACAGCACATTGTTCTTATTTTGATAGTTTTGTTTGGTTTGGGTTTGGGTTTTGTTTGTTTGCTTGTTTTTCCCAGTCTTTATCTGATCAGGAAAAGGAAGTTGAGGTCTCAGGGTCATCTCAAAATGCAGACATTTAAAAACCTGGGGGAAAAAACCCCCCAAAAACAGCAAAACAAAAAACCAAACCCAAGGCATCTGGTTAATGAGTGAAGTTGTTGAAAGTTCACACTTCAAGTGCATATCAATCAGGAGTTCCCAGTAAAGCTTATGAGGAATATTTCATAAAAATAGGATTATGAGAAGGCTGTGTTCTCAATCACAAACTTTTGCAGCAGTATTCAAGAACATTGTGCACTTCTCAGTTTTCAAGTCACTTGCATCTAAACCTTTGTTAACCAAATCTATGTGTTTTTGCTTCAGTAAAGTATTTATTTTTCATGCTATCAAAGGTAATTTCTAATAAAAACAGAAAAATTGCACGTTGTGTTTTTTTCCTCCTTATGTGTTTATGTTTTTGTTTTCTTTAGTATCAGATATTGAAGGTGGTGATACTTTGCAGCTCAGAAAGGAACATGCCCTCAAGATATTTGCTTACATCAATTCATGGACACAAAGGTAATTTTGGATTGAGTTTGAATGCTGAGGATGCTTTATCTCAACAACAGTTTTCACTTTTTAAAATACAGTAGAGTGATTAGAATTAGCAAATCATTAACGTGTGGCTAAATGATACCTGGAGAATAAAGACTGTTTTACTACTTAGTAGTAAAAACAAACTCGTTACCCAGTACATTTTGGACAAAGCATATTTTGAATGCATTTGGCTTTCTGGGTGCTGTAATAATTGTGTAGAAAAACAAACAGCTCTATTGTGATGATCAACAATGTGTCTTGCTGCCTTAACATGAAATTTTGTGACCATCTTCTGCAGAGGCAGGGTAGGGTAAGGAGAATTTAAGAAAAGGTGACTGAATGGAACCATCATGTTAAATTTTTCTGCGTGTTCTAATACTTTGAGTCAAGGTGATGAAGGATTGCAGCCCATAGCTACTAAACTGATAAAGAAAATGCTTTGCATGCTTTTGTTTTAAATAAACTACATGATTCCTTTTAATCTAGTATTTAAATTACTGTTGTTTTGAGCTTGTTTCTTTAAAGTAATGATCTTATTACATTATGGTGTAATGATAGATTTACTTCACAGCTACTTACTTTTTACCAGCACAGGGGAATGTCTAGATATTACTTCTTAGAAAGAATCTACAGTGGAGATGTTTGGAATTTACTGTTCAGTAGTAGTTTTAAGACCAAACTGAGTCCACTGAATCATAAGTAATATTGGGAAAAGCATAGAAAATAAATTGAAAAACATTAGTCGGGTACTCAGGAGACTTAAAAAAAAAAAAAAAAGAAAATGGAATGTCACATTTTGGATACCTGTGAAAGTAGGAAACCTCTTCTTCCACATTTTGCCCAAAAATTATAAGCCAAGTTCATTTTCCTCTGCCATGTGCTTTTAGACACAGAGAAGGAATTTTAAAATCAAAATACACAGCAGGCACAGAAACCAGTCTCCTGACATTTCTTGACAGGTCCTAGATGCCAAATTTGTCAGAGAACAATTGCAACCCAGTTTCCAGGTCATCATCTGTTCAAAGTTTTGTTCTATTCTACAGCTTGACAAATGCAACCTGAAGGAAAAAACAAAGATTGGATAATAATTAACTCTTTATTTTCTTCTAGTTTCCTTGTTACCTTCCATATGTAATGGTTTCATACTGGGAGAGCCTGGGGAACAGTCCTTAAGCTGGTTGAAGGAGAATCTAACAAAGGGGCCACAGGAAGGAGTTTTACATGACATTGTAATTTCGTGTCTTGCCTCTACTCTGCAGATGGGCTTTTGAGATTTCTGCTCCTTTTGGGTTTGAGGCCTTCCTTAAGAGCTACTTTTCACTTTATTGCCTGTAGTTTAAATCTCTGCATTCCTTCAGAAGCCCACTTGAGGCTGGTCCTGAGGAGCACCTTTTTCTTCTATCTGCATGTAGTGTTTCCATTTTGGTTTTCTTCTGGAAATTGTTACCTTCAAGGAAGTAGCATGCTCATTTTTTATTGATCTCCTCAGTTTTTGGTGGAAATCTTCTTCCTGTGAGCTCCACATTCAAACAGAGGAAGACTTGGAGGTTTTGCACATACCTCTGTCTTGGAAAAGAATTCCCCAGTATGTGCGAAGTCGTCACCAGACTGTTTTCATTGTTACTGAGGGTGATTTGTTACTCTCAAGTGGGGCAGTAATTTTTAGGCATAAGTGATGGACCTTTTGAACATAATTTTCCGCCAGGATAAATGCTTGAGGATACACTGGGTTTTGCCTGGAGTCCCTTGTTGTCATTTGTTAACATGAAAATACATGTACAAGTAAATGACAAAAATGTTTTTCACATGGATAAAGGCACACTCCATTTACACAATATTAAAGGGATTTTTCTTCCTGCACAAATGGAGCAAAGGGGTTTAGATGCTTCAGTCACTGTATCTGTGCTGGAATTAGGGAATCCTGAATGTTACCTTTTTGTCTAACCCACTGAAAAAAAAAATCTGTATTCAGAAAGTATGTGCTTTAAGAGCTGTAGCTCAAGGGCATGTTTGTGTTCCATCAAGAGAGGCAGCACCCTCTACCTGTCATAGCTCTGGGTTCTCTTGATTTTTTTTCCCTAAAAATTGTAATTTATTAATCCCAGTCTCTAAATGTGTTTCCAGAAAAATAAATTGCTGCGTACTGATGATTTCTTGCCGTATCTTTTATCTACTAATTTCTTTTCAAAGTGGTACGTGTGATTTTTGTATTATTTTGATATCTGACAACTCTGGTTGTGGGCTGGAGTCCATTGTTCTCCATCTGACAGGAGAACATCTCTGCTGCAAGACAGCTCCCAGTTCATGCAGCAGTTCTGTTGTGTGGTGGAGTTTGAGTCAGAAAGAGTAGAGTCCATCTCCAGAGTCTGTCACATGAAGCCTTTATTTTGATCTCCAGTAAGTTAGGACACTGCAATGATGGCTTTCTTTTCTGCATTCTCCAGGATTTAAATCCTTCTGCAGGAGTATCCTCCACCTTTTTTGTCAGAATGAGGGAGGTGCTTGTTTTTATGGAAGAAGCAACTGTTCCCAGCCAATGGGTTTAGGGGTACCTACCTCAGGGGTTTATGCACCCAGAATCTGTTTGGCATCCAGTTAACCTTGACCACAGTTAGAGTTACGTTAGATGTTTTGAACTTGATGATTTAGTTGATTTTTTAATGATACTGTCAAAGGGATGGTGTGGAGTTTTCCCCTCTTGTTCTTTGCAGTTTACAGTGTGTCGGAGATAAGCAGGGGAATAATCTCTGAGCCTGCCAAGTGAAGAAAGTTCTGGAGATAGTTGATCTGCTTTTTCCTAGATGGATAAAAGATATCACTGTGCATAGGATAATCATCCAAATGGAGATAAAAGAAGTGAACTTAAATAGTCCATTAAAAATAAAATTACTTTGCAGCCCTGTTGATTTGGAAATAGCAGTAACGAGTTCTTACACAGCTGACGAGAATGTCAGGATGATTTATTGCAGTAAAGAGCAATAGAGAAAATCAGATGAGGAAATGGAGTCAGAAACATACTGAAAAACGTGACTTCTTCAGTAGCACAGTGACCTTGCCCACAAGACACTTTTTCTGTATTTTACTTGCTGTAGCAGCTGCTAAATGATAACAGGGACTTCATGGTTTTGGTAAGCATTTGGAAATAATGGGGTGTTCTCAAGGCTTAAGGAGGGTTCTGCGACTCCCACTCACTGCTGGGTAGAGTCTGTTTCATTTGGATTTGCTTTATTTTATGATTCTGTCAAATAACTTCTTGTTTAAAATGTTTTAATGTGAAGAGTTCTCCTGTATAAGTACCTGCTGATTTTAACTGTAAGAATTTTTATTTTATTTTTTTTTCTGTTTTCTTGCAGACAATGTTTGTGCTGTTTCAAGGAGTATAAACATCTGGAGATCTTTAACCAAGTAGTTTGTGCGCTTATTAACTTAGTGATTGCCCAAGTGCAAGCTCTGCGGGACCAGCTCTGTAAACATTGCACTATTAATATAGATTCAACATGGCCAGAGCAGAGTAATCATGCTGAGGAGCCCCTGAATGTAGAAAGAGAGTCTAACGAGGAAGAAAATGGAGAACGACAAAAACCTCTAGAGAAAAAGTTTGATTCCACAAGAACTTGTGTCCTGAGCGAGGAGGAGCCTGCAAAGAGCACGGATGCTTTTAGTTCATGGAATACTGATGAGAAGGAGAAGCTGCTGCTGTGCGTGGCAAAAATCTTTCAGATTCAGTTTCCTCTGTACACAGCTTATAAGCATAATACTCACCCCACGATAGAGGTACATCTTCTCTTTGTGTCTGTCTTGAATTATTTGGTGCAAGGTTAATTGTTCTCATTAATGAGCAGATTGGTGTTTGTTGCTTTCACTCAGGAAGGGCATGTTCAGCTCTCCTCTTGACTTCAGTGGAGCTTTTCAGAGAAACTTTATAAATAGCACATACTCCTCCACTTTCTTTAAAATGTGCTTAATTGTTATAGGAAATATATTGATAAGTGTTGGCTGGAACTGTACACTGAATTATTGTGCTGTTTAAATAACAGGCAGGCAAAAAGGGGACTAGTGAAGCCTTTCTTCCAGAAGGTAATCCATTAATAGTTTACTAATTTCTTTTCACTGCAATATGTGGTTGTAGAAGCAAAGCTTCATGAGCTAAACTTTGTGCAAGACCAAACTTGTTAGAACAGCTGATTAATTGACTGGAGTAACAGATCTCTACACAGGTTGCTTTGTTCCAGGGTGCTGATTTTTCTCTCTGATATTTATTATGGTTGCCATTCACTTTTTCCCTATTTTCCTCTTTAAAAAAAAAAAAATCCAAAATCCTGCCATGTTTAGTTCACAGTTTCTGAAATAAATATGGTGGTGTTATCATTTCCTAGTGGAAACAACACATTTTTGGAATGATTGGGTTTTGATCCAACTTGTGGTAGTCTAATAACAAATAAAGGAATATTTTATATTTGTATGCAAATTAGATGTCCGTTTCACTATATAGGAAAAGCTTCTATCCACCAAACTTCTGAGGAAGTCAGAGTGGAGAATTAAAGTGCAGATAACCCACTTCTTTTACTTTATATTTAGAGAGTTGTGGGAGCTCACTGGAGCTTGGGTTGAAATTTGTGTTACAAACTTAAGTCAAGAATGAGAAGATGCTGAATCAGATATATTATGTAAGTTAGGGTGGTCACAATATCTTCTTATCAAATCAGTTCTTATCAAATGAATGCTGCCCTACCTGACAAAAAATGGAGCTAAAATCCTCTACACAGCAGCTTTTTTAGGTGAGCTGAGTTTTGGTTCTTGTTCTTCTCCAAACCATATGGGCATAAGTTAACAGAGGTAGTTTCAAGTATATCTGTGTAGATATAAAGTGAATTGATTTATCTTCTGCACTCCTGTGGGACATGTACTAAGACTGGCTTCAGAGGAATGTGCAATGAACAATTCTGGAACAGCTTTTCCATGGACTATCACACTTGCTTCTTTTAAATTACTATTTCATGTATTTTTTTTCCCTGTTTGAATTTCACTTCCAAACGATCAAAAGAAAATCTCCAGGTGCCTGATGGGATTTCTTTTTCCCTTGGTGTGCAGCCTCAGAGTGATTTAGACCCAGATCTGTTGTAGGTTGCTGTACTGTGATGATGCCCATCACTCCAGACATACTAATGTATATATATGTATCATCTCTTATACATCACTTGAATTATCAAATACATTGATTAGCTATCCTAAAAACATCAGGGGAAGCTGAAAAGGAAAACTGCTTTCTTGAGGTGCAGATAGGTAAGGGAATTTTTTTCATTTCTGATAGACTTTGTGTGTTTCCAGCTCTGGATTACGGAGGTGTGCCAGCCTGCCATATTTGTGTACCTTTTTTTAGGGGGGAGATTTTTTATTTTGCTTTTAAAAGGTCCCAGCGTCAATATTTTTTCTTAAAAACTGATGTTTTCTGTATCTGGAAGCACTAGGATTCTGTTATTCTGCTGTTTTAATGTCAAAACTTTCTGCTCCCATGAGTGACTTGCTGAGGTTTAGCATTTAATTTTGGATTTCAGTCTAGAGCACGTCTTAGCTGAATGGAGACAAGTTGTTAGTCCCAGTTATAAGAGCACTTCTCGCTTTAAATCAGGCTTGGTTTCAGTCATCAGGAGATCCTAAAATAAAAAAATCTCTGCTTTAAATGCATTAGCTATACTTATAAGTTAACTAGATCCCTGAGCAGCCTAAATCTGCCAAAAATTTGTTGGGAGAAGCTGGTGTAGCTCTCCCTCTCCCAGCAGACATTTCTTTTGCCTGGAAAAAGGGAAATTTGCTGATCCAGAGCAGACTCCAGTCTCCACTCTGACTGACTTCAGAAATTCCTTATTTTAGATTATTGAGATGAACTTTCACAATTTCACGGAGTTACCACATCCACTGAGATTTTGCTGCCTAGAAATGGCCTCTCAGGCTGCCATTTAAGAATTTCCAGTGTAAAGCTTTCCCACGGTAACAATTAGCAGTCAATATTTCCCTTGTCTTTTGCTGTGCAGATGCCTCCAAGGGCTTTGTTCCTAATAGCAGCAGACAAGTCTTGAAGTCTAATCCTCTTCTCAGCTGCTTGCCAAAGCCATTTTACACCAGACTATCTGGTGGAGAAGGAAAACATTGATATAGAAGCAGGAGGTTTTCCCTTGTTCAGGAGTTCATGAAGTTGAATGAAAATGAGCAGCAAAGCAAGATTTGTTGGTACTCAGAAAAGTGTCTCTACCTGTAGGATCATACAGATGTCTCCTTAAATGATACAGGCTAAGAATTGTTTGTGTCCCTTACAATGTCTCTAAAGTGAGAGTGAAGACCACACTAGCCTGATTGGTATCCAGAAGAGCCATGTACACACCTCTCTTGAAATTTGTCAACATTTTTGGTGCCCAGAGGGGTATTTCTGTCTCTTCTTAATCCTAAACAAAATTAACTCAAAGTATTTTTAAAAATATGGTGGTTTTTTTTTTGGAAAGTGTTTGTACTTTGAAACTAATTTTTTTTTGCCTTTGTGGGATATTTTATCCCTTGCATGCAGGGTGGTTTATGACTGTATGCACTATCCTTTTCATACTTTATGCAGCAGGTGAAATACCTGGAATGGGCACTTCAGAGAAGGGGAAAAAAGAATTTATAGAAGGAAGCTCTTAAAATCCTGTAGAGGAAGAAGCAATGATGTGAAGTGCACTCCTGAACTTTGCACTGTCTCAGAATGAGCAATGAATCTGAAGGGTGTTACCTGACCATTGAACAGATCTTGACAGAGGATGAAATGAAAGAGGAAACAAAATCAGTTGTTGAGGTGTCTGTAGCTGCAGTCCCTGGCTCTTGGGGGTCCTATGCTCTCTGTTTCTCCTTTTCCAGTAAATATTTTCTTGGAAGATTTGTGTGCTTTCTGCCAAAGTTATGTCCAGATCACACCTCAGCCAGTACATTTTTATTCTGGAGTGCTTGGAAGGAACCTTAAAGCTCATCTCATTCCAATCCCCTGCCATGGGGACACCTTCCACTATCCCAGGTTGCTCCAAGCCCCATCCGACCTGGGCGCTTCCAGGGATGGGGCAGCCACAGCTTCTCTGGGTGATCTGTGCCAGGGCCTCACCACCCTCACAGGGAAGAATTTTTTCCTAATCCCAAGTCTAGCCCTGCCCTCTGGCAGTTTGAATCCATTCCCCATTTTTGCTGTGTGGCTTTGGGACAACACTGTCCCTGCCTGCCTTTCTCAAAAGTCCCTCTCCAGCTTTTCTCCAGGTAAAAGTCCTGGAAAGCTGCTCTAGCTTCTCCTGAAGTGATGGTGGGTTTTAATACCATATTTGATTCCCATGAGGAATTCTCTTACTTCCTCATAAATTTAAACTTAAGGAACTCTCAGACTGTTCTGTTTCCCATCTGCAAGAACAGAAGTCACATTTCCAGACTCAGTCTTTCAACTGCAGCCTTTTGCAAGCTTTGCAGGTCCCGTGCCACAGCCCTCTGTGAGTTTGGGATTTCTGCATTCTAAGAACTGCAGTTCACTTGACAACAAATCTCTGTTTCTTTCAAGAAAACTAATGAAATTTCTCACACCATTTCTGCAGTTTCCATGAGCAGAGCACTGAACACCTTTTCTTGCTGCTTAAAAACATACCACCTACTGCCTTCAAAGCTGTTTTAAAAATAACTGGTAGAGTATCACGAGTTCAGGCATGACTTAGAGTTCAGCAGAAGAAAAAAAGAAAATAAATGCTTAGCTATAATATGAGCATATTGAATAATTCAAAATGTTTGTATCACACTTAATCCATCCAAAATTGCTTGCCTCCAGCATCCTCTGGTACAGTTCTAAGAAGCTTACTCCTACACAGCTATTTAAAATATATTCAGGAAATTTCATTTAAAAACTTAACTTTGTGTTAAACTTGCATTTGATTTGTGACTATCAGTACTGGGTGTTTGGCATGGAGGGATGAGAAGAAGAGGAATGTGTGGCTTTACCTACAAATATCCATGGCAATGTTGGGTTTTACAGCCACTTTTTATACCTTCAGTGCCCTTTTGCACCCAGTAATGTGCATGAAACCCACAGTATGTTACAGCCCTGATAAAGAAATTTCCACTCTGCCCAACAAGTGGATGTTGTGGACATTAAAAAGAAAAGCTGTTTTCCTAAACCATTTTGAGTTTAGTGCTTCTGGAAAATAGATTTCTTGTTGCAGCAAGTAGCTAACAGAGTGATAGGATGATACCATTCCTTCCCCTTCTTCACTTAACTCACTAATGTAAAAGCTTGACATTTATTTTTTACGACGTGTTTTGTTATATATAAAAAAATAAAGTAGTTGAAATTAAAGATTCTTAATATTTCCATAGCACTGAATATTTTGACATTTAACCCTTTAAATCATCAAATGTAGAATTGTAGAATGTCTTGCAGTTCATGTAAATTCAGATGTTTGCATATATGTCTCATCTTTATTAGAAATTGCATTCCAAAGTCCCTGGATTGGTTCTGTTGTGTTTTTCTCAGGCTGGTGTGACAGACTATGCCCTTTGCCATATTCCTGTTGAAAAAACTGGTGATCTGAACGTGAGTGGGATTGAAGAATAATCTGTTAATCCAGCCTTTGAGAGACACTGTTGAAATGTTCTCTTCAGTGTATTTGTGTATTTATATGTATTACAGAGGTAAAAAGTATAGAAAAGTCTGTTTTACAGCAGAAAAATGTAGCAAAGCTTGAGCTTCTGTCTGCCTCTGAACTAGGAATTTGGGTTTTTTTATTGTTGACTGTAATACTTGATAAATGGCAGATTTTTTTTTTTGTTCTATAAATGTGTTTTTATTACTTGAATTAATTTATTTTTTTTTCCATTAAACAGGATATTTCTGCTCAAGAAAGCAATATATTAGGAGCATTCTGTGATATGAATGTAAGTTGTCCACTTTTAAACAGGTGCACATTTCCTAGAAACATAAATAACCATGTTCATTCCTCTATATGGATTTGTGTTACACTTACGTAGCTTTTGAATTTCCTGTATGTCTGAGTGATCTAGTCTTGATTCTTCTCCTGTGTTTTGAACCTTTCTAGGATGTAGAAGTACCATTGCACTTGCTTCGTTATGTTTGTCTGTTTTGTGGAAAAAATGGCCTTTCCCTCATGAAGGATTGTTTTGAGTACGGAACCCCCGAGACACTGCCGTTTCTCATAGCACATGCATTTATCACAGTGGTGTCTAATGTGAGTATTGCCTTTCAACTCTTCCACTTGAACGCAAAAAAGAAAAGGGATCTGAAGTCTGCAAGAAGTCTGTGGGACTGGGGAGGGATAGAAAGGCTGTAAATTTTCCATGTTGGGAATGAGGTTTATTCATGCAGAGCATTTCATTATCCAAACCCTCTGCATCTCCTGGCAGCACACAAACAGTTTTCCAAGTTGTACCTAGATAGGAAGATTGTAACAGCCCCCAAAGATACTTCAAAGAATGTTGTCAGAGGCCGTTTCTGTCCCTGAAATTGTGCCATGGAAGTGGTTTTAGTTTCTTCAGGGTATTTTAACTTCTTAGCTTTTCCCTATGAGGCTCAAAGGGATTTCTTTTCTCTTCAATTTCCTGTGATTTTATACCATTATGCACATTTGCAGCCTAGAGGTAATAATTTTTTTTCCCCGCTTAGTTTTAGAATGCATATCCTCCATCATTTCTGCATTTTGAAATCACAGGGATTTTTGACTGGCAGAATGATGAATTGATTTTAATGCAGATTTGAACGAGATTGGTGATAAAAATAAAACCCAGTCCTTCAAGAAAGACATATGAAGATGTAATGTAATGTCAGGATAGAAATTGTGACCTGTCTTGTGGATGGGCAAAAAGAAAACCGGAAGTTTGTTATACCTTGTACAAAGTGAGTTCGGCGTGATTTTGACACTGATTGCAAATGGAAATACTTAAAATCAGATACTTCCTTCCACACATCTTCCCTCCTTCCTTGTTGCTGTTACTGCCCAGCCAGGAGGATGTTCTGGGGGAACCAGTGATTGAAATCCAGCTGGCGTTGGGGATCTGTGTCCCACTCCCCTGATCCTTTAGTGTGGTAATCCCTGACTTGCAGGTCAGAGGGCAAAGGGCAAGGCCATCATCTGCTCCATTCTTTCCAACCTTCCCAGGAGGGCTGGTGCAGCACCTCTCTGTGTTTGGTTGTGAGACATGCTCTCAATTTGGGAGATATGTTCTCTGCTGGCCCTTTCTGTGTGAGCTGATGAGTTCTTCATCTCCAGCTGCTGTCAGTGCAGTCCTCATCAAACTATCTGCTGAAAATGTGTGTTCTTGGAGCTTACTCTGGTTCAGAAGGAAAATTTGGTCATGGAACCAAACATTTTTGCAGTTTTGTTTTGTTTTTGTTTATTTTTTGTGAGAAAGGGGAAAAACTGCTTGAACAATGAGTGGCAGCTCACTATCACACCAGCATGTTTTTAAACCAGCATTCTGACTGCAAATCCCATTTCCTGGGTATCTTATGTCAGTGCAACTGCCTTTCTTCTTTGTCTTTTTTGGAAGTCTTTATTTTTCCCCACACAAGTTGTTTATTTTCTTGATTCTTAGTGATGTGCCCTATTCCAAAATACTTCTCAGCTAAGTTCTTCTTTCAGATATGTACTTGGCAACTTTGCATTTTTCTTTGGTTCTAGTAGATAACCCATTAAGCTGCTTCTTGGAGCAGTTTTAGATGAGTTCTATGGCTGAAACTGGCAGATAAAATGAAATTCAACCCAAACCATAACCAAAAGTACTGTTCCTTCAGCCTCTTCCAGTATTGCAGCTTTTCCCATTCAGTGAGCATCTTTCTTTTGAACTCTGTCTGGCTTTGCTGACAGATCTGTGTGAGATGAGGAAAACAGCTTAAACAATTATATTTAGGTTTTATTTTTTGTGTCAGTTCATTACAGAAGGTATAAGAAAATGTGCTACATGTAATGTGCTTTATTCATCCACTTGCTGCATTTTGCTATTACTCAGTGTACTTGGAAGCACTGCTGCTGTCTTTCAAATGCAATAGATTTATTGCAGCCAAATGAGGCAGCTAATTTTTTGGACAAAATGCATTTTATCTTGCCAATATTTAAAAAAAAAATTCTCCACCTCTATAATGATGCATGAACTTAGAATTTTGATGTAATGTTCCTCTTTCCTGTTTGTTTTTTAAATAATTTATCTGTATAATTCACAGAACTTTGGTAAATATTAAGAAATGTTTCTGATTGTGAACCAATACACTAAACTCCACTAAAGCAGAAAGAATCATTGACAAAACCGGACAAGATGTTGGTGGTCTCAGCAAGAACTCTGCTAATCTGACTTGATTTTATCCCAACACATTTGATTTTATGGGATGTAGAGATGTTTAGTCCAATAATAGCTCTGCAGTGTCAATTGGTAACTTGTTCCCAATGTGCAAAGCCAGCCCACAGTGTGTAGTAACCCTTAAATACATTTTCACAGCTGTAGTAACTCTTGAGAATGGCAGTTAAGTAGCCGTTCTTGCAAAGATTCCTTGAAATATCCATGCTGGAATTGTTTTTCAAGTCTGTAAGATAAAGGAGTTCTTCAGCCACTACCTTCTAGAAATTAATTACCTCTGGTAAAGAGCAAATAATAGAAAAAAACTCTGAAACTTGAGAACAGAACAGATGAAGTGGATACTTTGTTTTAAAAGCAGGTAGAAGCACACAGTGATGTAATTTTATTTTCTGTCATTTTACAGATGCATTTAACATATAAAATCACGTTATATGTTATTCTATGTCATTTAAACAATTTAGCTTGCAAATGTGAGTCCACATTCAAAATCACAGTTTGATTTTTAACTTGTGAAATGATGCTTTAATTGAATTCTGAGGCTGAAGGTTGTGTGTAATGCAAGTTTACAGATGCATGATTTCAGCTGAGTTCGAATTAATACAGAGTGAAGATTACTACGAACAGTGAAAGCTAGAAAAGCAAAATGATAAAAAACATTTCATACTTCTTTTTCACAAAGAAATATATTTTCTTTAGAGTTTCATACTGTATTTGAAGCAGAGTACATGGTGTTAACAATCAAATTGTGTAATCACAGTAATATCTTTGTCATCCCTGCAATTCCTTGTCAAAATGTTATTTTTCCTGTTTCTAGAACAAGCATCTTCTAGTGACACTTTGTATCTTTGGGTTGTTAGCATTTTTTCGTTCTTGAGGCTGCCAGTTGGATCAGAAACTTATTCCACGTGTGGTCTTTTTTTTGCAAGTGGACGATTTGGCTGGTTTGTCTTGTAAAGTAGGTTATATTGTTACTGTGCAGTGCTTGTTGCCTTGTAAAAAGTAAGCCTGCAAATACCTTTGTCAGAACTGGCTCAAAAAGTTCCTTAGCAGATGCTGGAAATGTTGAAAAGAAACTGGTGAGAAGTTTGACTGCAGCCTAATATTTTTCTCTCCTGTCAAGAAGGAATATATACATTTTCTGCATATGGAATTGAGTCCTTAGGCAGAATTTCTTGCATCAGCTGCAAAAGTAAAATTCTTCTAAGGGCAGAGCCTGGGATGCAGAGGGCCCTGAGTGAGTGCTGGGGTTGCTTTTCACAAGGGCTGCACATTCACATGATTGAATTTACGTGGGCAGGAGCAGCAGCTGCTGCTGCTTCATCTGTGCTCCATCCCTTACCTTGTAGAGTAACAGGTTTAACAGGCTCTGAATTCCTTTTTGAAATGCAGATGCCACTTCTGACTTTGCCTCTGGAAGTTGTTTGCTTGGTGCTTTTCCTCACAGCGGTGCTAAGTAGCTGTTTCGGGGTTGTTGTTTTTTGGTTTTTGTTTGTGGGGTTTTTTTTTCCCCCTCTGCATATATTTTCTTCCTGCATTCAGCTTTGCAAAGGTGGTAAAGGCAGAATGGTAAATATGAGAAATGCAAATATGGTAGTAAAAAACTGTGCTTAATCACTGCTCGTAAAACATCTTCTTTTATAGGATATGTGAGCCCTAGGAATCAAAACAACACAAGTCAAACAATGCTACTTGATTTAGGAGTGGTTTGCAAGGAACTGAAAGAATGGAATAATTTTTATGTAAACTTTTAAAGAAAAAGGGAAAAAAACCCACAAGGCTGAGTAGCAGTGTTTCCTACTGAAGAAATGACAGAAAATACAAAAATGAGACACTTGGGCAGTATGATACTATTTATGCAAAGTCTGTATTTTCCAGCTAACTAGCAGGAAAGATGCAAATCTTCATGAGTCAAAAAAGCCTGCCCAGATAACAGTTTGGAAAATCAGAAAATTAAGAAGTTGAGCAAAAACTACCAAGAAAGCCTTTTTTTAAAAGTGGAGTTACATGTGCAAATGTACCAACAGTATTTCAGTTTTTTACCATTCTCTTTAAATGTCATTAATGAAATCTTTATCTGTTTATGTTTTTGCATTATAGATCAGAATATGGCTACACATCCCTGCTGTCATGCAGCACATTATACCCTTTAGGACTTACGTTATCAGGTAAATTTTTAATTTAAAATTTTTTCTTGTGGGACTTTTTGACAGCACCTATTTCTAATTGCAGCTGATACTTTTAATTGTACAGGTTGTTGCTCTATCATTTCAACAAGGAGGGAGAAGGTAATGTTTAGAGTTAGTTGGGACAGCTCCTTGCATCTGATTTCAGTATCAATCAGATCAGTCTTGTTAAGAACATGGTGAGTGTGACATGCAGCCCCGTTCTGACATGTTGGGTCAGGTCCAGTTGTACTTCAGTCTCCCTCACTGTGATATCTTCATAAAACTGTACATCAAGTTTGCAGTGAGGTGCTCTAAGTAGAAGAGCAATCTGCAGTCGCTGGGATTTCAGAGCCTGAGTTTGAACACAGCTTCACATTCTGGTGTTCTGTATTTCCAGCTGGCAGGGATTGAAGTGTGATCAAAAGTCTACTCGCACTTTTATGTAGCTAAATATATCCAGTCCCAAAGATTTTCTTTATATCAAGCTGTCTGTCATACAGTGAAAATAACACTTTCAAATTGGAGTACTTGTAAGGGTATTTAATTATACAAGCAATTTGTTTTTATTGGCTTTCTCAGGACAATAGAAACATTGCAGTGAGCTGCTGATGAAATTATCTCTGTGTGTGTATCTGCCTGGAGGTGGAGGGGTGTGGTCACAGCTAATTCCCCTTCCAGTGGCCCAACATTAAATTTTCCTGGTTCAGGCCACTGCTTTTGCATAGACCCACAGCTCCTCCAAGGCTCTGGGTTTCCTCTAATTGTATTATTAGAAATGTGCTTATATTGCTCATAGCAAAAAATGGGCCTTTACACATTATTCTGTCTTAACTATACCAGTATAAAATAACACTCAACAAAAATAATTACATTTGCAACAAACAGATTCCCTGAACAATGAGACTGGGAATTGCTTCATATTTTAAAATGGTCTGGTTTTCTGTTGACTGTAAAAATTTAAGTACTGACTTGGCTGTCAATCTATTTTGCTGTACTGTGGTTTCTACTAAAATGATACCAGCAGAGAGAAGAGCATTTTGATCTTTTATTAAAATGCATCACTCTTGAGTTACAGTCCAGCCATGTGCACTCCTTTAATGCTGATGTGCTATCTCTGAAATCTTCCAAAGGTAATTACTAATCATGAGGCAGTCATGAGAGGGCAGGCAGAGGATTTTCATGTGCTTGTCTCTGTACATATTCCATTAATGGTTGTTGGTGTACCTGGGAATTCGGTCATGAGCCTTCTCTTTCTTCTTGCAATGTATGGAAAGGAAAAAGAGCATCGAGGGATCGGCAATTAAAGTGAGGTTGATAATAAGGAGCTACCTTAGGAAGACTGAATAACGCATCCTGTAGTTTTTGCTGCTAATCCTTGCTTGTCGTCCTGTAATGCTTAAAACATTTCTAATTTATCACTATAGGTGCAGCTAGGATCACTGGAATGTATAGAAGATTTTTTTGGGGGCGGTGGTTCTCATGTCTTCTTTGTTATCCATTAGAATATTTGATTTGAAATGTGATTTGTCAGCAGCTTCTTGCCATAAATAATGCACTTGATGTCTGTTTGTAGAATTTACAATAGGCTCACAATCAATCAGAAAAGTAGCATTGACACAGGATGCATCTATGGAAAAGCTAGCTTAGACCAGGAAGGTGATGTTCTCCCAGTTTTTATTTTTCACAGCTGAATCCTGATGGGATCTGGGCTTCTCAATGTTAGAAAATGCAGGTTTTTTAGTGAAGATTCGCTTATGGAGTGGGACTGAAGCTTGAAGGCCTTATAGCAAAAATAACTTCAAGTGCTGTACCTTTATGTGGGACAGAAGTGAACACAGATGCCTTCAGGGAAAGATGGCTTTCCTGATGGATGCAGCTCACCCCACGTGGTTGTCAAACTTACAGATCTTGGCTTAGCAGCTTGTGTCTCTGGGTCTCCATCTGCTTTTACTTCAGGAAAAAGACAAAAGGGGACACAGTCCTGGGCACAGCAGCACAACACCTCTTGAAGAAATCCTGCAGAGCTTCTGCTGCCCTGCGAACTACGAGAGTTTGGAGAGGGTTTTAGTCTAGAACAAGCTCCTGGGGCTCTGATTTAGTTGCAATTGCTGCTCCTGTATATTCCTTGCAGGAAGTGCATTTTTCAGGGCTGACCAGAAAGAGAGATCACCTGACTGGCATCTCAGCAGCACTTTTTATCAGCTGTTATCCTTTATGTTATGGTTATTTCTACAAGGAGTGGATGAAGGAAACAGCAAAGTGTGTGTTTGTAGAGAGGAGACCACTACTGGAATTCCCAGAGATCGTGGACACAATCTTGTCCTTACTGCTGCTTCTAGAAAAAGGGGAATGAATGTTATTTTCTGCCTGGCCAATGGAGCACAGGCATTCCCATCTTGCCTCTGAAGAACCTGTGTTTTTAAGAAGTTTAGGAAAGAAATAAAGGATTAAATTAAAAATTACATGAAATAAAGTTTACATCTTTCAGTAAGGAAGCAAAGGGATTTTGCCCTCCTCTGGAGGAAGCTCTTACTGATGCTAATATCTTAGAATTCTTAGAATTTAGAATTTAAAATTGGAAAAGACTCATTAAATGAGACTTCCAAAAGTGACTCAAGAAAATAAGTCCTGACTTACTGCAGTTATAAAAGAGGGTAAGTTGATGATGTCTGTTTATGAACAAAGACATTGGTTCCATCTGTCTTCTGCCTCAAGATCAGAGATGAGAGATGTTCTATAGGGTTCCAGATCCTCCTGGGCTGCAGGAGCTCTCAGCAGTGGTGTCTTGAGGACAGCGTTTTTTCGGTTGTGAGACTGTCGATTGGAAGTGCCATGGAGAGTTCTGTCCTGTAGAAAGACAGGCCATGGAGTGCCTGTACTGCAGCAGTAGCACTGACCAGGAGCATATTTTTTCTCCCCTTTTCTGCTCACGTTCCCTTCTCCCTGTTTCCTGTTTGTAGATGGATCTGGAGCCATTTTTTGTGAAGGATTCCTGTCTCTGCCTCAGTTATAACGGCAGAAACAGAACAATCTGTGCTGGAGCGCATTGAGAGGAAATTCCAAGTGGCAGTGGCTCTTGGGTGGCTGTGGCATGGGGCACACACAGCACTGGTGTATGCAGAGGAAGTGGAAGTGCCAAACAGTTCTGATCCATGATGCTTCCCATAGAAAATGCAGCTGAAAGAATTCAAATTACTCTTCTGTTAAAAATATTCATCTTAAGATGGGGTTTATGGGAGTACCCAAAACCACTCCTTGCTACTGCATGTCATGAAAACCTCTTGTAATGAACCTTGAAGGTGTTAATCACAAAAAATATCGCCTCCTCCAAAAAATCTGAAAGCTTAAAGTAAAAGGAATAGATAACTCAGAAGACAATAACCAGACACTTCAGGAGAACTGACTCATTTTGCTGGATGCCATTTTGCAGCTGTGGTCCAAAGGAGTCAGATTAAGGGAAAAAAAAGATGATTTCACAGCTGAGTAGCTGAAGTTCTGAAGCATAAGATGTGATTGTAAACATTACATTAGCATGGAACTGCTTGTTTAAAACTGAACCCTCTCTGTCCCCAAATACAGCAAAGTGAAATTTAAGTAGGTTAAAACTGATATTTAGAAAAATTAAATGTAGATACTATATATTAATTGCTCGTTTTAAGTATGCCAGGCTGGCAGGACAGGTCCTATAATATGTGGGGTATCCTTTCCACAGATGTATAAAAAAGTTATGTTTTATTCTGAAAGTCTCATTTAGGCAAAAAGTCTAGATTAAACAAATTACACAGGTCCTGGCATATCATTCATCTCTTCCTTGAACACTTAATGCTCATCAGACTCAAAAAGATAAAAATGTAGGAATTAAAAAAGTAATGAAGGACAGAATGGAAGCTATTATTAAGCCATTATATGAGTCAGTCACACATTCACATTTCTATACTGTCTATACAGTTCTCATCCTTCCATCCGGCAGATAATAACAGAACTACCTCGGTGGTAGGAGGGGTGACAAAGAAGGTGGCAATAAAAAATTTACATTGAGAGGAGGAGAGTCTAGGAGGGGTGAGGTTTTTTTTGACAGGGCAATTCATATCATGTATGAATGATATGAAGATAACAAGTAGCAAATGGTAATTCACAGGTTTTTAAAAACAAGGAATGGAGAATGTGCCACCCAATTTTCAGGTTGCAGATGGAAGAAGTGAAAGGAGTTTGTTTTTCACTCAAGCATAATATTCAAACTGACTGGTGCAGGTTAATGAGAAAGCCAAAAGTATAAATAGAAAGAGATAAATGAATTCACAGTAGTAGATAGGTTCATCCATTTTTTTATACATGGGATAAATCTTTAATCTGGCCTTAGAGTGGCTATTTTGGGTTAGACCTTTCCCTTGCTCCACTGTTCTTACGTGCAGCAAATTTACAGGTAGTCAATGTAGGGGCAGATGTGAGTTAATTGCCAGTGCTAGGTAAAGATCTCTGTTATTAATAGTAATGTTATGCCTCTAAAAACATACAATGTTACTGATGCAGACAGGTTTAGGCCAGTCCATCTTTCCACAATAAAGAAGGTATAGCCTACTCTGCAAGTTTCTATGGTTTTAATCTTTGTAGTAAAGATATAATCATGTTTGATTTATGACCAGTGTAGCAGTGCCAATAAATTTTCTAGTGTTGGCTGCAGTTACACTTCTAGAGAGAAGTTTGCCATCTTCTGCTCCTTTTTAGGTTAGAAAATCCTGTTATGTTAAAAACTGTGTGGTATCAAGTGCTCTGTAGCTTTCTTTAGGGCCTTGGCAAAACAGAAGACGCTGTTCATGTACTTCCTTAGCTGTGAAAATGCACCCTACAGCATAGTTTCACTTATTATAAAACACACTTTTTTTAAAAATACACTCAATATTATAATACAGAAGATATGACACGAGTCTGATTCAGGTTCAAAATGTGGATGCAGTGTGAATTATGTAAATGAAAGTAGGTTTAAACTGATAATGTTGCATTAAAATGAGAAATGTTCTATTTTATAAACTATATTAATGTAGTTACTTCACCAAACTTTGCAGTGTGAAGAAGACTTCAGGTCCAAGTCCTGTTACAGAAGTTGAGTGAGGCCACCAAAGCCCCCTTCCTTTGTATATGTAGGTGTGTCCATCCCCCTGCTCAGTGCGTGCAAACACTCATCTGTTCTTTGTAAAATGAGAGAGTTCATGTCATGCGTTTGGACATGTCTGAAATTTCTAGAAACTCTTCACCAAACTATTGAGTCTGACTTGATGGGAATTCTGGACACAGAAAAGCTTTGCGAACCAGGCCTGATGAGAGCTTGCATATAAAAATGGGGAGATGAAAATTGATCTGATATTGCTGAGAATCATAGAATCATTAAGGTTGGAAAACAGCCCTAAGATGGAGTCTAGCCTTTAACCCAGCACTGCCGTGTTCATCACTAAGCCATGTCCCCAAGTGCCACTTCTGGCCTTTCTTTGAACGCTTCCAGGGATGGCAACTCCAAAATTTTTGTGTTTGGGTGTGGGAGCTTAATTATGGCCTCCATTCTTTCTTTCACTGCCTCTCCCATGAAATAAATCCTCAATATTTATTTAACTTGCTGTTGGCACAGCTGGACAGAGATGCTGGATGTCCCTTTGTCACTAGGGAAGGCATATATGGCTGGTGGCTGGAACATGAGCGCTGTCATCACTATTTGCTGATGACAAATCACTTCATTTGCTAATCACAAATGATTGTTTGGTAACACAGGCCAGGACATTTTCCCTCAGAGTGTACCTGCTCTCACCTGTGTACAGGTTAAAGGCAGGGCACTGGGTCTGCTTTGCTGCTGAGCTTTTAAAATGAATGTTCCCTTTCCATCCCTTTAGTTGGAACTTTACTTTTAACTTCTGGTTAGAGCTCATAGCACAGAAGCAACATTTTCTTGCCAGGATTTGATTTCCAGTGCTCCACATGAGAAGACAAATTTCACAACAAAGAAGAGGGAAGGATCTGATTGCCTTGGCCTGGATTGGTCCTTCTTTTGTCCTGCTGTTACTGATCTGTGATTCCTGTCATACATCTCTTCTCTCTGGGATTATTTGCACTGAAGTCTCTTTTCTCTGTTTGACAGTGTTAAGTATCATTTAAGTGTGTTTATTTTAAGGCCCCTACCCAAGAGCTGTGAAGAAGAACCATCATCTAAATAAGAATCAGAGCCTGTAGTTTTGCTTTTGAAAAAAAAAGTCCTGATGTTTATATGATGTAATTGCAAAGGAATGGTGCATAAATCTGGTTAAGTGTAGTTTAATATCTCGTGTGTTTTTTAAAACATTCATGCATCTATTTGGCCGGTCTCCAAGGACAGATCCAGGCTTAGGCTGTCAAACAAATGGATTTTTAACGCATTTCTGTGTAGTTAAATCTAGTTTGGATGTAGCTGAAACTTCAAAATGCCGAAGTACAGGAGAAAAAATTAATTATGCTAACTTTGTATGCATGTACCTTTCACTGTGCCATCTTTAATGGCATCAAAATAAGCTCAGGGAAGCTTGTTTCTAAACATTTTTCTGTTACACATTCAGTTAGAAGAAGTTCTCAGTTAGGTTGGTGTTTTGTATGTGAACTTTACAGGCATTTCACTACAGATTTTTTGTGTATTGGTCTTGCTTAGGTAAGACTGAGATTCCACCAGGTTCTGTACATTAGTTTTTGTAAGTAATTCTTTCTTATGCCTTTTCTAGAGAACATTTCTATTGCAATCATTGTGCAGGTTTAGATAACTGCAAGAGAAAGGACTTAAGCTGTTCAAAATTCCTTAGCAATTTATTTACTTTAAAAAATATTACACACGTTTCTGGTTTTCCTTGGTGTTTTTTGTTAATTGTTGCCAACTTTTAATAGTAATATTTTAAGACTGAAGTGATCTTAGAGCTATTGGAAATACATCTTTGCTATAAGCAAGATGACTCTAGGAATATTTTAGTTTGAATCATGCCCATTTTGTTTTTTCTTCCATTTGTAATTTCTCCCAGGTATTTATGTAAACTGTCAGACCAGGAGTTGCGGCAGAGTGCGGCCCGGAACATGGCAGATTTAATGTGGAGCACAGTGAAAGAACCCTTGGATACAGCCTTGTGTTTTGATAAAGAAAGTCTTGATCTTGCATTCAAATACTTCATGTCACCAACTCTGACAATGAGATTGGCTGGGCTGAGCCAAATAACAGTAAGATCTTTTAAAAAATACCAGTTATGTTCACAAAAACCATTTCTTGTTGTGCTTTATGATTTATGGGCTGGTTTGGGGGGGCTTTTTAATGTGTGGAAGCAGCAGGATCCTCTTACATGCAGCCTTAGGAAATAACAGACACAATGGTGAGACTGGGGTTTGCTGGGAGCTGAGTCCGAGTGGTGGCTGTGTTCTGCACCATATGGAACTGGCTCACATTACCTGAACAATTCCCCCTTAGAAATGTGTTTTGTGACAGCTGTGTTGAAATGGAGCCCCTTGCCACGGCAGTATTTGTTGTTGAGAAAGGCTTTCAATCTGTTTGCATTTTTACCTTTGCAGCGTCTTGACCCTGCTGCAATTAGCTGCTGCTTTGTATTGCACAAACCTTGTTTAATGTTTGTTAGTACAGTTTTGAGAGAGAGAGAGCATTTCTGCATTAATTAGCAGAAGGCTGAATTGAAGAGGTGAATACATACAGCATCAAATAGAAAACAATTAAAACTAAAAAAATCCACATCTTTCCCTTTCCCATGGAAAGGCTCCACATTGCACCAGGCAAGATACATTGGGCATTCTTGATTTGTCATTGCTGCCTACAGTGATGGAGAAACAGTCCTACAGGAGGGTAAAAGTGAAGTTCTTTATTCATCTGAGCCTTGTCAGTTTTGTGTTTTCTAAACATATTTGGCCTTCTCTGTTCTGATGATGTGGTGTCACTGAGTACAAGTTTACTTAAACTTGATTGTGCTTCTCACTATAGTTCTAGATGGAGGTATTTACAATTTAATAAATGGCAATTTAAAGAGATCTCTAAGTACTTTTAATCAGATTATTGCTGGCTTTTAACCAAAGTAAATATTTATTTACATAGAGGTAGCTTACTGGATTGTAAGAACAGGCTGGGAGCTACATCCACGCAGTATAATTGATCTTAAAATCTATTTCCACTTTTGCATAGTTCCAATTACATTAGATTTCAGTTCCTATGAATCCTTTCTTTTGGTTTTATACGATGCTCCTTGTTCAGCTACCAGTGTGTGGTTTTTTGTGTATCCTTGCCAAAACAATGTCTGAAAATAAGAATTAATCAGCTGCTTTATTTCTTCAGGCATCTACCTCATTTAAGGGAGTGTGAAGTTGTGTGAACTAGTTACGTGTTTTCACGTGTTGTGATTGATAGATATTGCTGTAAAAATGAGAGTTTTTAAATAACAGACTGGTATTACTAGAAGAAAAATTTTAGAGTATTTTTAGACTAAAGCCAATAGTTTTCAGCTTAAAAATGGAATGTTGTAAGTTAATTGTATGCTAATAAGTTACTGAGTCTGTCTTTCTTTATGTGAATAGTCTTTAAAACTGCTCTGGAACACTGAGACAATTTCTTCTTTCTCATTCAAATCATAGGGGTTTTTTTGTTTTTACCTTGTTTCTCTTCCGTTTCATCTCTCAGTCACCTGTTGAGGTGTTTCAGCTCCAAAATACCTTCTCCATCTCCTATGCCCTCACAAACAGAATTTTTTTTCCTGTTCTTTGGTGCCTAGGTCTGGAGATGAGCCCAGGGAGATGCTTTTTAGTGCTCAGCTTTCTTTGCTGAAGCCTTTCTCCCTTTGTGTCCTCCATAAATGACACCTTGGTGTTGCATCAATTGAGTGTCTGGGTACAGGTGCCTTTGGTTTTTTGCCATGTTTCATAGATACAAAAATGAAAAAGGATTTTATTCCCTCCAGCATTCAAGGAAATGAAACTGGAAGTGAAAAACCTGTTAGGAGGTGAGGTAGAGCAAGGTGTCGCAACACTGTCCCGTGTGTGCTTTGTCTTGTGCTGCTGTGGCAGAATTCTAAGAGTTTAGTTGAAGTTATTGTAAAAGTGGTTTGCAAATCCCAGTATGGAAAAACAGGCTTTGTCAGCATTGCTTTGGAGAAGGATTTGGTGTGGGAAGTGTTGATCAATGGTGACTCTGGATTTAAAACTGACAATAGGAGCAGCTCAAGACTCAGTCACTCTTCGAGCCCTTTCAAAATATTTTAATTTGGAGGTGAATCTTAAGAAAAAATCAGTGAGCTTCCACTGCGTTACCTGACCCAGCTCTAATTTCCACTCCTAGATAGGTTTCATTTGAAATTCTCTATTAGTAACCAGTCTATTAATGATTGTGTAGTCAGGCTCTCATGTCTCACCAATTTCATGTTTTCCATTTTGTTTTTTTCAAAACTGTTTTTTTTTCCCTGAAAATTGTTGGTGTTGGACACAAATAACTGTGTGTTATTAAATAACTTGAGAAGATTAGTGAATTCACCTGAATTATAGAGTGCATGTACTAGACTTGTTTCAAGAGAGTAAATATTTTGACAAAGCTGTGCAACGGGTTTAATTCTAACTTCAAAAATTCACATTAGTATGCCTTTAAATTTTTTTTGAAAATCAGATGCCAAATAAGTTCTACTACTTAAATTAACATATTTTTTGAAATGTTATGTGCATGTAAAGAATTGGATACAGAGCCATTGATGCTGAAGGAAGAAGTGGAAAAGAGATGTAAAACTTTGAACAGGCTTTTTTGTTTTTCCTTTGTAGTGTCTTAAATTTATGAGCTTGGACATGTTTGAAAGCTTCATTTCCTGTAAAAGCATGTGGTTTTCGTATTTTCGTAAACAACTTACTTAAAAATCTATAAAGTCCTATAAAATATAATTTAATGTCACTAATACTATTTTAAAATATAAGAAAACTGCCTCACCAAGTATTTGGATAAAATTGTAATTTTCTTTCTTCCTTTTTAACTATAGAATCAACTTCATACCTTCAATGATGTGTGTAATAATGAGTCATTAGTTTCAGACACAGAAACGTAAGTAGGAGCCTTATTCTGAATACTTCAAGTGTTTTGTATGATTGCAGTTCTTCTCTTTTGTTGCTATGGATTATCCACAGTGGGACAGCAGTGATAATCTGAGACGTTTATTAGAAATACTGTAATCAGGGGCTTAATAAAGGGTTTTAAATGGTAAAATATTTCTAAATGTTTCTGGATTTTTTTTCTGTGTTAAAATCTAGAATCAAGGTAAGCTTTAGAAAAGCATAGATACTGAAATAATAAATACCTATAATGGCCTGTTATTTCCATCGTGATAAGAACCAGCTCCTTCAAATCCAATTCATATAAGTTTTGCCAGTTTCTCATTTCTCTGGATTATTTGTTTACCAAGACTCATACTACCATGACTGGCTCCCAACCTTATTAAGTTCCATCCAGTTTCTGAGGCAATGCTATTGTTGGGTTTTTTCCTTCAGAGTCCTTATTTGTATAACTCAGGTGTGTTGAACCATTTTACAGGGACTCACATAAATCTTCAAGAAGATGCACCTGTGGGATTGTATTCCAGCCAGGAAATGTATTTATTCACTTCTGTAGTAACTCGAAATTTAACAGTAGAACTGTCAAGAATTTAAATTAAAAATACGTCTTTTGGTAGTTGAAATAACTGTTCTTGTAAAATAATGTGTAAATTGTGGAATTTTACTCATAATATACTTTGGAAGTTTCTCTTGGGGAGTGATGTACTCTGTTTATGTTGGGGGCCACAGACACACACACTCTCCAGCATTTTGTTAATGGGAAGTCTCTCCCAGCAGCAGTGTCTTGCTTTTGTCTGGATACTTTTATTATAAATTTCGCTTTAACACTTTTTGAAATCTGGTGTCAGTCATGACCACAATTCTGGAGATTTCATGTAAAAAGCACCTTAGATGTTTAAAGAGAAATTTCTGGGAATGTGTTGCTATTCTAAATATAAAGAGCAAGAATTTAGGGCACTTTTGCTTCTGTGGAGATGTGGAAATACCTTGGGAATAAGAAATAAATAGTAAATACTGCAGGAGGGGAACATGTTGGGAATGTGAGGTTAGCTGGGGTGTTTCCTACACTGTGCTCCCAGTTCATGGTGTGTTGTTACACTGAGACTGACAGACCTCAGATTTATCCAATTCTTCTCCTTCCCTCACACTGAAAATCTGAAACGGAGGTTGTTTTTAGGTCGTAGTAACATTGACAAGTGATTGTGCCAGTTAAACCTAATACAAAGCTGTTTGGTTTTCTGTGTCAAATGTAAAAAAGAGAAGTTATAGATGTGGAAAAAGAGAAGAGTGGTTAAATTTCCCTGCAGAAGTGCAGATGTACTCTGCAAAAGCATCAGAGTTATTTTAAAGCTGAAGGAAATTGTCAAATTCTCCTTTGGGATATTACTTTCTTGGCAGGGACATCTGTAAACAGGCTGTCATTTGAAAGGAATGCAGCATGAACAGAAAACCTTCTTTTCTACTTTTGTAGTTTGTGATTTTTAAAAAAAATCAGAATTCCAGTTATTCTGGTTTTTTACCTGAAAGCCTGGTTGCAAATCAGTGTCAAGCATTGCTGCTTATCTTGAGATATCTTGTGGAATCACTGATGTCTTCTAGCCAAATGATCAGAAAGGGCTGGAGCAGAAGGATGGGGAAAATGTCTCACTTCTCCAGTTTGTTCAGTACAAAGCTTCCCTCTCATTACAGGCTCTGCTCATGAGAAATTTTTGGATGAAAAGGCACTTAGGGAGTTGGCAGTGACTGAATGAGGAGAAAAAGGAAAGCTTTTCATTCCTGTGTTCTTTCCTTAGTGAAGAAAGGAAGTCTTAAGTTGTATTTTGTACCTTTGTAGCCTCTGCAGATTTGCCAAAAGAAGATGTTCTGCATTATGTCTGGTCGTCCCCATTATATGTTTTGACTTTTCCAGATGCGTTTGGAACTGTCAACCTTTGGGATTTCTCCTTCTGTATCTTGATAAGGTGGGTTTGCGGGAGGTACCTTTGGGAAAAAAAAACAGCTTTCAGTTAGTCCTGGCTCTTCCTTGTTCAGAATTAATATCAGGATTTTTTAGCAAATATTTTGCGACAGTAGCTTCCCACCTTTTTCCTCAGCGCTGCAGTTTTTCCGTGGTGAGACAAGCTAAAGCATCTTCTGTCTGTGAAAACACTGGATTTCACCAATTGCACTTGGAAGCAGCAGAAAGCTGAGACAGAGGGGATCTGTTTTGTAGCTGTAGGTATTTGTGTGGCTTTTGAGATTTCATTTCCCTATCTTCTCAAGGGTTGAGGCTTTGTGGTGACCAAGGACATGCGTGGTCCAGATGCGGGCAATGTCTCAGCCACTCAACTTCATCATATCCCTCAGAGATGGACTTTTAATTTAGCTCTAGGCTCTAAAGATAGAATCAGATTCTTTGCAATTGAGGTACTGAGGAGTGTGAAATCTATTGAAGCTAAAAATAACAAGCCTGAACAGTGGAGTCTCAGAGTCTTTGAATAAGTGATTCCTGCAACTGTTTCACTGATGTCACTTAGTGAGAAATGATGATGCTTTACCAGAAGTGAAAGATAACCTTTTTTCGGTGTTACGTGGACCACAAGAGGAAAAAGTGTTGGTCTTTTCTTTAGTGAGGACACTGTCAGCTTCTGGAAATAACATGTGTAAAAAGAGATTTTGTTTTGCTCTTCACTTGACAAGCAGCCAAGTATTTGGGTTTCAGGTTCCAGGTTGACGCTGAGGCAACTGACGCTGACTCGTTAAAAAACCTTGATTACCCTTGCTTGAAAAGCTTCCTACAGAGCAATTTCAGGTGTCCGAAATTCCTTTCATCTGTGAACAGAAAGAACTGGATTATTTCTTCTCCTTGCTTTCCCTCTCTATCCTTATTTATTGAGAATTTGAACTGCAAGTTCTGTGTTGCTTTTCCCCTTCACTGCAGTTTCTTACCTTACATTAACTCTTGCTTTCTCAATTTTTTGTCTAAGCTTACTGGTTTGAGTTTCTGGCAGCATTATTTAAACACCTCTTCTCTCTCTCTACCAAATTCCAGGGATCTTTTCAGATTTTCTAGAGGGAAAAAAAGTGAATTTTTTCACTCAGCTCACTAATGTTTCTTTCTTGTGGCCCACACAGCAGTTACACAAATATTCCAGATGATGTCAGAGTGGTGGTTTTAGAGCCTGCAAAGCATTAAAGAGGAAAATTGATGCTCAGAAGCAAAAACATGTACTTGAATATGTGTTGGGAAGGTGCCTTCTGTATCCTCTTTGCATTTCTGATCCTAAATGGTTGAGATCAGGGTTTCACATCTGTTGTTGTGTTGTAGATCCTATTTCAGTGATGTTGTCAAGAGGTGTTAGTGTTCCTCCCTTGCAAGCTGCCACTTACAGAGCTGCATTTTTTCCTTGGAGCTTTTATATTCTGGTTTTCAGTGACGTTGAGGACTTGCTGTTGTCTTTCATCCAGCTCTGAGCTGATGTGTTTTTGCAGTTTTGTGAGGAATTGACTGGTTGAATAAATAGTTTTCTTTGAGGGAGGTTACTTTGCTGTGGGATTTGTTCCTGGATTTGGGTCATCATGTGGGTACCAAGTATTGCACCACAGCCTTAGATTAAAATGTTTCCAGGACTTTAACCCAGTCCTTTCATAGAGAGATGTTCTTTGACCTACTAGGAAAATGCAGAAATGGGAGGATAAGAATGAACAAAATCCAGTGCAGTTCCAAACATCAGGTTATATCACCAACTGCACAGTTCCCCCTCCCTTCCAGTCTCATGGAGCACCTGAGGAAACTCATGTCAAAAGTGCTTCGATTTCATTCCTTGGAAGTAAACCAGTTGTTTTTGACAGACATGAATTATCAGTGAACTCACATAAAAAATTCTAGGGAGAAATGGACTAAGTATTATGTACATTTCCACTGTGAGAGAGATTTACAGACAATTAAACCAGCATAGCTGCTACCTTTGCCTTTTTATTCTCTTCTCCTCCCTCAGCCACAACAAAGAGTCATAGAGAGTATCAAGTTCTTTAAATGACTTTTCCTATTGCTATCCAATTATTAAATCCACGAAAAACAGCTAATATGTGTTACTCCCAAGGTGAATTTTCTTGCTCCTAAAGTCTGTCTGATTTGGATATCTAATTTGTAAAACCATTCCTTGTGCTGCTGCTTTCATGTGAGAGGGAAAAGCACATCTATGCTTTGATCATAATGCATGATTTTCACTCTCACCATTTCCTTTAATATGAAAGAATAAATGTTTTCAGGAGAACCTTTGCTGAAATGGAAGTGTTCAGGAAAGAAGATAGACACCCTTCATTTACACTGAAATTAGTTTTTTTGGTGAATCCTTGAATCTGATGTTGTAAATATATTCCTTATTAAATCAGAGAACAAAACACTTTTTGGAAGTAATAACTTGGTCATTTTAAAATCTACTGATTGCTGTGTCTTCAGCCAGTTTTTCTGGGAGGAACAGTTTTCTCTGAGAAGCACAAGGGCTTCATTCTGCCTTGCACAAGGATCCTCTTGTTTTTGGCCACCCTAACGAATCCATATCAAATGGCCATTTACCTTCAGAAATCTGAGATGTTGTTGTACCAGAGTTGAGCTCACCAGAAGGATAAAGAGTTTGTTACTGCAGAGAATACATCCATTAAAAAAGGCATTCCTTCAAAAGAATTATCTGTGTTTTTTTAGAATAAATATGGTGTGAATTAGAGACAGAGAACTACCATGGTAATTTAATAAAATGTGAAGGAACTCACTCTAGAGGAGAGCTTTTGTTCTTTCCTTTGGAGTGGTTAAAATGCAACATAGGACTGGATACAAAGCCTAATGGATATTGTGCCATGAGCAGGAGGGTTTGGATAAAGAGGCCCCACGGCCAGTGAGCCTGGCAGTGTTTATTTGTCTGGGATCCCTTCTCAAAGCTACAGGTTGAAGAATTCAGATGTGAGAAGAAAGGAAAGGTCCTTCTTCAGACTTCATTAGACAGAAATCCAAGCCCTGGCTGAGTCAGAAATGTGCCTGTGCCAAAGTTTGGTTTGGGTGGGCATCTTTTGGGTGTTGAGGATAGCTGGGTTTGGGTTTTGTTTTGAAATGAGGCTGTGGGAAGTTAAGGACATCTTGAATTCGTAGAACAGGTATAGCTTATCTTTTCAATCCCTATTTGAGCATATCCTCTGTCAAACTGACTTTACAGTGTGAAACTCATTTATTGAGAAGCCATGAATGATAACTGTTGGCAAACTTTTGTACCTTGCAGGCCAGTCGTTACTTAAATGTTATGGGACATTATCTTTGAACAGTGTGAGAATATTTGATTCCCTGTGTCCTGGAATTAGAAGAGAACAGTCTAGAAATGATGTGGAGTAACAGGAACTTTGCTTCTTGAGTTCAACCATGAGGATCAGGCAATTCAAAACAATTGAAGCACTGACAGTGTGCCCCTGAATAGTGACTCCTGTTTGGAAAACTTACAAAGGCAATCTCTTTTTACCTAAAGAATCCTGTTTTCTTCTTGAGGACGATAAAGATTGGCAATCCTGGATTTTAATAGCGACCATAAATGTGACACGGGGAGAAGTGGTAAAAATAACTCTTCCTCAAGTCCTCTAAGACAACCCCGTCCTCCGTCCTCTGCTCCCTGTGAAACAGAGCACTGTTGTTCCAGGGCCATTTAAACCAAAAGCTGGGCTTTAAAGACTCTGATGTCCTGTAATTGCTTTGGGTGCCAAAATCAGGGTAAACAAACATTTGCTTGAAGAGAAGGAATAAAAAGGAGCTTATGCACTGCTTTCCAGACAGGGCAGTGCTTTCTGGAAGTTCAGCTTTTGTTTTGGAAATCTCCTTTTCCTTGCCCTGGTCCGTTTGAATATTTGCTTAAGGAATGGCAGTGGGTAAAGTTCCCTGTTGGTATGGATGAGCTGAGTGAGAATTTGGAAGTAAAGTTACCTGTTGGTATGGATGAGTTCCATGAGAATTTGGAAGTTCCCTGTTGGTATGGATGAGCTCAGTGAGAATTTGGAAGTAAAGTTCCCTGTTGGTATGGATGAGGTCCATGAGAATTTGGAAGTATCTGTGTGCTGCATGTGTTGTAAGCGTGACCATGGCAGACATAGTTTGGGAGAGTTGCTGTTTGTGTAAGAGACTCTAAAAATACATCCATGGCTTCCTTAAGAAAATATTTTCTGTCACCCCACCTTAAGCTGCATTTCAGTACTTGTGGAATTTTGTGATAAACTTGGATTAAATAGCAGTGTCAAAATCTTACCTGTGAGGTCTTTGGAATTGTTTACATATGATCTGTTGAACATTAATTAATAAAATTAGTAGAATTATTGGTTATGTTTGCTGATGATCCAGAGTGGAAATGTTGATGTTTGGCATTAGTCTTCCAGCTAAAGATAAAAACATGGAAGTCATTTGCTTCCTGCTTGGAAAAATGAACACTGACTGTGGTTTGTGTTCAGAGGGTTTTTGTGCCTTACTACAGCTGCAGATATCAACTTGCAGGATGTGCTATGCTAGAGAAGAGCACAGAATAAATATTACAGGCAGGTCATTTTATGATTCCACTCCTTCATTTCCAGGTCAATTGCAAAAGAACTGGCAGACTGGCTTATCAGCAACAATGTAGTTGAGCACATTTTTGGACCAAATTTACATATTGAGGTTTGTATTCAATTATTATTAATTTGGTGTAAGCGTGGAGCATTAACTTGTTGTTCTAGTAAATCTTTCCTATGTTCTTGCTTTGCAGATCATCAAACAGTGCCAAGTGATTCTGAATTTTCTTGCTGCTGAAGGGAGACTTAGTACTCAACATATAGACTGTATTTGGGCTGCTGCACAGGTATATATTGAATTTTTATAATTGCAGGAGTGATGAAAGACAAAATAGAAAATAAGTTGATTTTGTTCTTAAAGTTGAGTTTTTTGCTTTTTCTTGACTGATTGAGCATTTTGCTGACCAAAATGTCAAGTTAGGTAACTGCCACAGTTACTGAGTTATTTATTAGATGCAAAAAATCACCCTGGCTACTTTTATACAAGGGGAAAAATGAAGTTGTATAGCAAGGACAGAGTGTTTTCACTGAGAATGGGGATAAAGATTGTAGGGTAGTTGCAACATTTTTACTATTGTGCTAAATTGCCTTGCTCCTGTGTATTGTACCTTCCATTTCTGGTACTCCTGGTGGGAACAATCAGGTGAAAATTGTGGCAGTGAAGTTTACAGCTGTGCTTCTCTGTTGGTGTTAAAATCTATAGAAGGCACTGAAATTGTATTTTTTTTCTTGCTAAAGCTGGAACCTCTGATAGGCTTTTTGCCTTCAGAAAGATTTATTTGTGTGCTACTTTTAATGGGTCACTGTGCTTGTTATTTTAGGTTGTGACATTTTTTATTTAGGGGATTTGAATACAATGGGTATGAGCAGGCCTAGGGAACACTTCGTTATAACAGGTTAGAATTTAAAGAGGGTTTTTATGTGTTCAATATTTCTTTGTCATTTATTTCAATCAAATAGTACTGAACACACATTCTGAAATCACTGTGGTCCATTGTCATTAAAACATGCAGCTGGAATGTTAATTAAATGCTCATTGGAACAGCATTTGCTCCAACATTTTTCTGTGTCAGAGTAATTGATAATTATTTATTTCACACTACATTTTAAACCAATGTTTTCACTTGATGTTTCCACACAGTATCTCACACACTGTTAGACTGCTGGATTTTTAAAATATATCTTATACTGCTTTAGGAATAATATAATTACCTAATTTTGATAATGCTTTTACGGTTTAAGTGTTCATTTTGACATAGTGATATTTTCACAATATGTTTGATATCAGAATTAAGTATGTCCTGATTGCTTCCTGTAAAGGGCTTAAACCTCTAATGTTGTTTAAAAGGTCAACACCATTAGACTAAAAGAATAGAAGGACTTAAAGTGTATTTTTAAATCAGCTTTTAGACAAAAATTCATCTTCTTCCCTAAACTGAAGTTATCTCAAGATGCTTAAATATCTTCTTTGTATAGAACCCTCATGATTTCATTGCGCTGTGAATCCTGTGAAGTTAGCCTGTACACAGTGAATTGCTGACACAGATATTTTAGTGCCAGGAAGGCAAAATAAAATAAATCATGAAAAAAACTCTTTTGAGGTGCAAGTGTGGTAACCAACATAAGACTTTTTTTCCTAGAAGTTTCCTGTAACCATTACTGTATTTTTTTGAATATCAACATCTTTACAAAGTAATGAAATTCTTTTAAGTGACTGTGAAAAGCAGCATTTAACCAAAGAGGAATCATCCAGGAGCACTGTCACTTTCATGTGGAAATAGAGTAGTTAGCTGAACATATTGTCATATTTTTTGGCATCCATCACTAGAGACAAAAGAATTCTTTATAATCCTCACACAGTCTATTCTTGACTAGTCTTTATTTGTATTTACCACTGCTAATAAGGTAATCATTGCAAATACTGCTTCCCTCAAGATGTAGCATATAAGCTAATACTTCAGAAGTTGTATTTAAGTTCAAATGCAAAACAAACTTCCAGTTCTTTTCACCTGATCTCTCGGAACTAGAACTAAGGAGGGAACTGTTACATTTGATTTGTACATTTGCAGGCTTTACAGTGTCAAAGTTACTTTAGTCAAAATTGCAAATCTGCTGGAGTTTGAAATTATTTGACAACTGCTTCCTGAGAATGTGTACAAATGCGTTTATTTGCTGCAATATTTGATTTATTTGTTTATTTTGCTGTTCCTGTTACCTTCTCTGTTTGTACCTTGTAGCTGAAGCATTGCAGTCGTTACATACACGACTTGTTTCCTTCTTTGATCAAGAACTTGGACCCTGTCCCACTTAGACACCTTCTTAACCTTGTCTCAACTCTTCATCCCAGTGCTCACACTGAACAGGTAAAGACAAGACCAGCAACATCACTGGCATGAGAAAAGCAATTAAATGAGGGTGTTAAACAACCATGATGGATTTGTATTCCTAAAGGAGTATTCACTAATGCACAAAGGGGGAACTCTGTGAGTAAAGTTGTCATGTGTCTTCAATTACACCTTTCCTGGCTTTTGAAGGATAATATTTAGAGATTTTCAAAGACTGCGTAATCACTGATGGAAGATTTTAACTTCCTGTCTGAAGTTAAAATGTGTTTCACACAACATTATTTAGCTGATTTGTTTATTTTGGTGAGTTTATTTTGGTGAGCTGTAGTATTGGCATAGAGAAAAATGAACAGTGGATCTTTATATCCAAAACCTGCTGCTTGATGGGACTTTTCCCTGGTTTTCTTTCCAGACCTTGTATTTGGCATCCATGCTGATCAAAGCCCTGTGGAATAATGCACTGGCAGCTAAGGCTCAGCTGTCAAAACAAAGCTCCTTTGCGTCTTTACTGAGTACCAACCTGCCCATGGGAAACAAAAAAGGTGTGTGGTTTTCCAGTAGATCTGCGTGTTACATTTGGAATTTTCATAGGTCTCCCTGTGAGTTTGGACAAAAAGCAGGTATAGGACTTCCTCCTTTAAGTCTTTTTAAAGGAGTCATGCTGGTATATTTTTCCAGCAGAACTTGAGGCTGTAGATGAAAGCATGAAAAGTCTGTGAGTGCTTTTGGAAAGCTTTGTGTTTCAGGTCCATTCTGTTTGTATAGCTACAGTAGTATCTATTTTTCTTTTTTCTTTTTAATTCAGAAAATGATCCATAACTATTCTTGTTCTACTGCATATCTGTAACTTAATAGCGACACAAAATCTTACAAAAGCTTCCTTACTTTTTACCTAGTTTTTGGTATTACATGCTGTTTCTGATTTGGTGATTTTGTTTTTTACTGGGCTGTGTATTTCCCCACAGTCATTACTAAAGGTGCTGCCAAGCCATTTTACTGTAGTTTCCCTTTCTCTTCGTACTGCCGGTCTTTATGGATCATGGACAACTTTATGCTGACAAAACCATTTTTAGTCACTTATTTTTCCATCCCGCTTTTTTCCTTCAGAAGAAGAGGAGCTCAGAAGAGCAGCCCCTTCCCCTTGTAAGTATGGTTTTAGTTGTACACCACTGTCTGGCTCATTTGATTCTACAGTGCATTTGAATTTGGAACAGAATTAAATTTGAAATTCTGTTTTTATGAGAAATCAAATGAAATTACGTTTTTAGTAAAATCTAGGAAATTTGTATAACTGTGGCAAGAAGAGACATCAAAATACAAACGTTGTAAAATGCTCAGTATTATAAGTGAAATTTTTAGTGTTTAGGTACACATCGTTTTAAGTTACATCCCTGTTTGCTGGAAGAGTGCTCAATATTTGAGGCAGATTTATGCAATGCTGTTACATTCCAGTAATTACCTGTCACAGAGTAACTGGGAAATGTGGTTTTGAATTAGGGTCACCAGCAGCAAGCCCTCAAAGTAGTGACAACAGTGACACCCATCAGAGTGGAGGCAGTGACATTGAAATGGAGGAACAGCTGATTAACAGAACAAAACACGTCCAGCAGCGGCTTTCGGACACCGAGGTAAGAGTGCGAGTCTGACTCTGGGAGTTTTGTTACTGAGTTGCCTGTTATTGGCTATAAAAATGATGTTTTATCTGCACTTGCTTCAAAACCACCTCAGACAGGTGTATTCCTGCATGTAAATTGTGTTTCACTTAGGTTAATCTCGTAGTAACGGACAGCAAGGTGTTGTTTTTGTGTCACACTGGGGCTCTGTGCACATGCAAAGTCTGCACATTACACCCTGTTAGCAACAAGGTAATGCAAAAAATCAATTATTAACTCTGAATCTTGCTTGGAGCATTTTGTCATCAGCAACCAAATGGAGAAAGAATGAATAGAAACTCGTAGATGTGACACATTTCCTCCTAAAGGAAGGATGTTTGAGTGATGATGATGATGATATTAATTATGTATTTCCAGCGGTGCCTTATTTTTCCACAAATCTTATTTGAAAAACCTAAATAATTTCAGGAATCCATGCAAGGAAGCTCTGATGAGACAGCCAACAGTGGTGAGGATGGCAGCAGTGGGCCTGGGAGCAGCAGTGGCCACAGTGATGGATCCAGCAACGAGGCCAACTCCAGTCACGCCAGCCAGTCTGCCGGCAGCCCCGGCAGCGAGGTGCAGTCGGAAGACATCGCGGATATCGAGGCTCTCAAAGAGGAGGAGGACGAAGAGGAAGAAGACAGGAGTCACAATCCCCAGAAAAGCAGCAGGAGCACAGACCTAAGGGGCAGAAAACTGGAATCCCAGACGGGCATTTGCCTGGGAGATGGCCAGGGGGCGTCGGAGAGGAGCGGTGCCAGTAACGGGGCGGGCAAGGAGCATGTTTTTAACACGGACGCCGTGGCGCCCGTGGACAGTCGCATCCGCATGCTCGACGCCTGTGCCCACGCTGAGGATACAGAGCACGACATGGCAGGGGAAATGAGCACTGCTCACATTTCACAAGGCTCTCAAGATTCTTGTATAACTCACACAGGGGACTTCCTTGGGGAAACTATTGGGAATGAATTGTTTAACTGTCGACAGTTCATTGGGCCCCAGCACCACCACCACCATCACCACCACCACCATCACCACGATGGGTAAGTGGCTTGGCATTTCTTCTGACTCCTTCCATAAGAGAAATAAAATTCGTAACAAAATTCTCCATTTGGACAGAAATTGGTGTATGGACATTTTCCTGTAGCTCAGGATAATTTTGTTTTACAGAGATGATCGTTATCACAGACAGTTACACAGATATCTGGTTTGTTAACATCTGATTAAAGGTTTCTCTTAAGGTTTAGTATTGAATAAATAAGACAGCATTGAAGAAAATGTTAAGAATATTTTTGAAAGTGCTGCATTTAGTTAACATTAAGAAGCCAAATCAATCATCATGCTAGTGAGACCTTCAGTTTACTTATCTGTAATTGTTTTTCCAGTTCATACGAGAGCTGCTGTTCAAACAGATGATTCATCCTGACTTTAGCTTTAGGGAGATGTCTGCTCACTTGTAGTCTGCTATAAACAACTTCCTCTTTGATATTGTCCATTCCGATACTCTTCTTTTACAGGCATATGGTTGATGATATGCTTAGTGCAGATGATGTCAGCTGCAGTAGTTCTCAAGTCAGTGCAAAATCAGAGAAAAATATGGCAGATTTTGATGGGGAAGAGTCTGGCTGTGAAGAAGAGCTTGTACAGATAAATTCCCATGCTGAGCTAACATCTCATCTTCAGCAGCACCTCCCAAACTTGGCCTCTATCTATCACGAACATCTGAGTCAAGGTGAGAATGATAAAAGAAAAACTGAAAAAATTAGTTTGTCATTTTGAATTAATCCCCTGCAATTAAAGTAATGAAATTATTTTAATCATTTAGTTGTGTTTGTCCAAAGAAACCTTGATGACTGCTGAAAACTTAATGTTTCTTCAAGAGATTCGTTTTTGTATCTGTGTTCATTTGTCAACACAGAAACATTCATTTGTGTTTAGCTGTCTTGATCTTTTTAAATCCCCCACCTTCCCATTTTGTCCGGAGCTTTGAATGCAAGTCAAAACAAATAAAGGCACAAAAGAACCTAGTGTTTTTTTAATAGGTTATTTAAGTGTAAAGAAAGGTGGTACTGAAATGCAACATTCTCTTTATTTTCCTCTCTGAAACCTTCTGCAATTTTTGTGCTGGTGGGTGCACAGTACTGTGATTTTGTACATTTGACATCATCAATTAACATATAAATGAATTAACCGTAATGGGCTCTAGAGAAGATAATTCTGGAAAAATTACTTAGCGTATGATTTGATACTTTTGGGAGTTTGCTGTAAAGGGCATTTTATGCTATTTCATCTTACACTGCCAAATCTTGTGGTTTACTTCAGGGTGCAATTTAAGATACTCCTAAAACACTCCTCAAGAATTATATCATCTTTCCATATGCTATTTTGGCAGCTTTTTCTCTTTTACCCTCTTTTTAAACATAATGGAGGACAGGGTTGGTGAAGGGTCCATGTTTTTCTTCACTGGCCTGCAAGGATCAAGTTTGCTGTCATCCAGCAGACAGCAAACCCAGCGCTGTTTATATATTTCCCTGAAGTAATTGGATAAGAAGTTTTTATGGTAATAATTTTAGCCTGACATTGAAATTTTGGATTTTTTCTACACTAGAGAGTTGAACAAACTTCATAAATCTATAAATCAGCATATTTTTTCAGTATTTTTGACAGATATTACTTGTGTAACTGAAGATTCAAATTACTGGTTGAGCATGAGGCCTTCAGTGCAGTTTATTTTTGACACCCCTAGTTTTGCATGTGCAAATAATTACAGTGTTCTGTGTGCAGTCTGAATTTTCTACTTGACTTTGCTGTTCTATGAGAATAGTATTAAATCGTAGATCAATGAATGGTGCCAGCTGTGGGCACAGAGAGGAAAGAAAACGTCTATCAGTGTTTATGAAAACATGATGAGTTTCTAAAACTCTGCCCTTTGATGCTTTAGCACATGGAAAAATGGTGTTTGTTTTTGCTGGTTTATAGCTGGATGGGTGGAATCGCTGTAGGAGGGGAGTTGATTGAAATGTGCTCCTTCCCTGCGTTCCAGCCGTGGTGGTTATGGAGATAACTCCCTTTGGACCACAGCACCACAGAAAGGCTGAAGAAATCTTTTAATTAAAGTATGAATTAAATTACAAAGCAATTGTATCTGCAGTTCTCCGGTGCTGTTTTTAATTGCACTCTGCCATTAGCCAAAAGCAGCGCAAATATTGGCCCAACTGCCCTGTTGGCTTCTGGTCTGGTCTCACCCATATGTGAAAAAAGGCTGCAATTACAGTGTTGTTGCCCTTTGAAATTGCCAAGTTAACAAATAAAATGTGTTGTTGTTTGTGCACTTAGGGAATAATGTTCAATTCAGATGGTTCCTTCTGTTTATTCACTAATGGCCTTTATGTTTCGTGCAGGACCAGCAGTTCACAAACATCAGTACAACAGCAATGCAGTGACAGACATTAATTTGGATAATGTTTGTAAGAAAGGAAATACTCTGCTCTGGGATCTGGTCCAGGATGAAGATGCAGTGAGTCAAGTACCAGAAAACATTACTTTTAAAAAGCAAATAAATACATAATATTTATTGACCTTTCTTTCTACTTGCTGTAGATTCATCTCTCTGAAGGGTTAATAAATGAGGCAGAGAAGCTGCTCTGTTCTTTAGTGTGCTGGTTCACTGACAGACAGATTCGAATGAGATTTATTGAAGGCTGCTTAGAAAATTTAGCAAACAACAGGTAACTTCAATCATAAATTATCTGTTTTATAAGTATCTTATTTTTGCAACATGCCAGAAATCCAAATTGGCTATAATTGCTATTTCATTTTACAGGAAGACAACTTAAACAAGGCAAAAGCATAAGAATAAAAATAGTTTCCAAAGTGTTGGAGATGTTTCTGATGCTCCATTTATTTTTGTCTTGGTGTCCTGAATTTCTCATTTTGTTGTATTTGTCTGTTCTCCCTTGTGTCAGAGGCTGTTGCCTTTCTGCCTTTGGTAAAATCAGGTCTGCACTTCAGTCATTTGAGGGCAAGGTCAGGTGCCTTGGCCTAAGCATTTTATACTGAATATTCAGATTTTACACACAGGTTGGCTGAGGAACAGACAAGTTCTTTTCCACCAAGTCTGTTCTGGGATCTCATTTCTGTGAGGAATGAACACCTTGACCTCAGATAGCTTGTTTTAATACTAGCCAAAGCTGTGAGATTGTACTGGTGAAAGTGGAATTTATTTTCACGATACAAATGACTGCTGGACATCACTTGCTGTGTTCTGGTGTTAGCTTTTTGTTGAGAACTGAATTTGTGAGATGAGCTACAAGCATGCTTGAGACATGAATCTCAGCTGTGTGTCCAAGGAGTTACATGTAAAGAAATTGAAGCAAGTGTAGTTCAGGTTCAGAAAACTTCTTGGTTGATTTGATGGGAGATTTCAGAAGCACAGGAAGGACACGGGCCTGTTAGAGCACATCCAGAGAAGTTGATGAGAGGGATAGAGCCCCTCTCCTTTGACGAAAGGCTGAGAGAATTGGGATTGTCCAGCCTGAAAAAGAGAAGACTTTGGAGTCACCTAATTGTGGCCTTCCAGTATCTGAAGGGAGCCTGCAATGGAACATGGAGAGAGACTATTTCCAAGGGCCTGGAGTGACAGGACTAGGGGAAATGGCTTCAAAGTGAAAGAAAGTAGGTTTAGATTAGATATGAGGGAAAAAAATTGTTGATTGTGAGGGTGGTGAAGCTATGGCACAGGATGCCCAGAGAAGTTGTGACTGCCCCTTCCCTGGAAGTGTCCAAGGCCAGGTTGGATGGGGCTTGGAGCAACCTGGGACAGTGGAAATTGTCCCTGACCATGGCAGGGGGTGGAATGAGGTGACTTTTAAAGTCCCTTCCAACCCAGATTGCTCTATGATTTATGATTTACAGTGCTTTCCATTAGTGTCTTCCTTTGGTTTGCTTATGGAACCTGAGCTTCTCGAAGGAATTTTGAAATCAATTATTCCAGTTTTGTAACAACCACCTGTTGTCATTGTTTCTCTCTTTCTCCCTCAGATCTGTAGTAGTTTCACTTCGTCTTCTTCCCAAGCTGTTTGGAACATTTCAGCAATTTGGGAGCAGCTATGATACACATTGGATAACAATGTAAGTATGCCCCTGTCCCAACAATGTTGGTATTTAGAGGGCTCTTTGGCATAGAAAAACCTTTGAAAGTTGAAAATAATACAGAGTACAGCATTCCTTAGCAGAACAAACCATGTAACTGCCTGATCTGACTGACAGAACTTCTGGGGAAGATGACAGTGATTATCAGCAATTTTTCTTGGCCTTTTTGACATGACATTTAAATATATGCCCAGTTCCAAGTTAGGCTTTCTCTGAATTGGGGCTTTTAGGAACAGTTTTCATGGGCTCAAAAGAGAGTGTTCTGTCAGTCCTATGCCTGAAAATAACATTTGGAAACCTTCAGGATTGCAAGGAAGAAGAGAGCACAGTCCAACTCTTGAATTCGTGGTGGATGAAAAACTGAATGTTTATTTTAATGTTATATATGTGCCATTTTCCTGTAACAGCTGTCTGCTTTCTGTGGTTTTTATGATCTTTTTAAGCAAACCATAATACTTTTCTGTCGTTTAAATTGCCACAGGTGGGCAGAAAAAGAACTAAATATGATGAAACTTTTCTTTGATAATTTGGTACACTACATCCAGGCAGTCAGGGAGGGACGACACAAACACGCACTGTAAGTACACAGCTGACTTGGGGTGTTTGATATTTTATGGTTTTAACCATTTCCGCTTTCTTCTGTTGCTGCTGCTGTGTTTGTGTAAGTAAAT
This sequence comes from Brachypodius melanocephalos, assembly GCA_013398615.1. NCBI lineage: Eukaryota > Metazoa > Chordata > Aves > Passeriformes > Pycnonotidae > Brachypodius > Brachypodius melanocephalos. Next base: position 1,849,777 of record VZSR01000001.1, on the reverse strand, counting down.
ACTTTCTGTAGGGACATCTTCTGCTTAGGGAGACAAAAGTCTGTGAAAATATTTTAAAAAGCTCCTTTTTCTTAAAAAGAACTCTCATGTCATTTTCTGTTAGATGTCATGTTTGAATATTTGTGTGCAAATAAAACATGAAGGTTTTGATATTCAAGTTAATTTCAAGTGATTTTGTATGCTAGTACCATTCAAATGTTTTAGTTTTAAAATTTGTCATTAGCCTTTGCATAATTTTTTTGTTTGAATACATCCATCTGCACTTTCTAATCTGTGTGATTAAAATCAGGTGTATATAAACAAGCAATAATTTCCAGCTCCCCAATCCCAGAGGGAAGAGACTGCTCATGTTTTGACAGATGTCAAAGTCAGTATGGGCACCCACATCTAAAAACTGTTGCTATTTACACATCCAATTTAACTTCTTCAAATCTAACTTCACCCTTTATGTTAGATGTTGCTTTAGTGAGGAATTTCTTAGGAAGGTGGGATCCTTTAAATTCAGGTAAAATGAGAAATTGTTCTGCTCCTTTTACATCAAGCTTCTACTGTGGAAATAGAAATAAAGTCAATATTTACAAAAATATTTTAATAAAGAATAAGTATCATTTGGAAATGGAAATTCAGAGTAGAGATAATGGCATTTTACAACTAAGGGGGAAAAATAAGGTAGATCCTGCAAGGTGACAAAATTACACTCTTGAATTGGACTGTAAGACAAAAAGCTCACTCCTATCCTCCTCCTCAATTCCCAACAAAAAATGGACTTTATCTAGTGACAGCTATTGTGTCATTCTGCTGTTTGGAATGGTTCTGCAACATCTTCAGCTGGGCTTTGGGCCATACACTGAACTAGAAATTCAGAAGGAAACTTGTAAGAAACAATTATTTATGCTTTTAAGAGGCACATGGATGAGTAGGAAAGAAGTTATGGCAATAAACAACAGAACAAACTTCCATTTTTTGTCCAAATTTTCATTTAGATACAGCCACAGTGCAGAGGTTCAGGTTCGTCTTCAATTCCTGACATGTGTGTTTTCAACTCTGGGATCTCCAGATCATTTCAGTGAGTATTTGAGGTTTTCTTATCCCAGAAGTACCACAGAGTAAGGCAAAAATACTTCTTAGTAATCCATGTCAGCTTAATATATTATTTTAAACATACAATACAAAACAGTCTCTGAGACAGTTTCAAAAGAAGGAAGATTTTCTGGCAAAAGCACAGAACCAACATTGGAGTTCAAATTCTGTTCCAGTTCTATGAGAACAAATTTTCATGTTCTCTGTGCTGCAGTTTTTCTAAATAACAGGATTGTGGTAATTACTAAAGGAAGATAATACATTATGTACTTATGGGCTTTGCTTTGTGTCCATAATGTTCCCAGAGATCTTTTACTGGAGTACGACATTCCAAAAATAAATAATGCTTTGTATTTTAATACTGTCAGAAATTAATGTTCCATATGAAGAAAGAAATTACACTTTGTACAATTGATCTTTGAGTGGTCTCACTGTAGAGAATCAAATTGTCATACAATACACTCATATGCTGTGACCTGACAGAAATATTCTGAATTTCTTTGTATTCTTGGGCTCTATGGAATATTTGGTGTTACAAAGGAATAGTTAAAAATACTTCCCTAATTGTAGGGTTGAGTTTAGAACAAGTGGACATCCTTTGGCACTGCTTGGTAGAAGATTCTGAATGTTATGATGATGCACTACACTGGTTCTTGAATCAAGTACGGAGTAAAGACCAGCATGCCATGGGTATGGAGACTTACAAGCATCTTTTTTTGGAAAAGGTATGTACAGAGTTAATTGCAACCTTATAATTCCAATAAGGATGTTTCATTCCATATCATCACTGTTTAATGTATTTAAAATTGTTTCTATGGAAATCATCTCTTCAGTAGTCCAGGAGGGCCCTGCTTGTCATGCAAAAGTTTTTCTCTGTTTGGAAAGAGGAGGGAAATGGATTAGTGGGAATTCTTGTCACACTACAATTTACCTGAGTGCTTCTTTACAAATAGCCCATGTGTTCTATCTGTAGCTGTGTAGCACTTTATTTTAATTTGGTTTAAAAAAAAAAAGGCACAAAACTGTAGTTTGCTCAACCTGGCTGAAAAATGGATTTTTCCTTTTGGGAGGGGCCTATAAATCTCAGCAATACAAGCAACTGAAAAGACAAACATGCAGAGCTTTCTCCAAGGGGTTCCATCCATCTATTTTGACAGATGACATTACAAAATTGATAGATTGTGCAATAATTAATGTAGTCTGTTCTTTCCCAAGGTTACACAGGCTTTTGTCAAATTTTGCACATGTGTAAGTTTTTTGGATGGCTGTCGCAATATGCTAACGAATTCTCCTGCTGTCAATAAGTTAAGCAGCTGATGTTAAAATGAAATAATTTTTTTTCCCCTCTGCATTGTTGCAGTTCAAATCAGTGGTGAGGTGACCTGTTGAAGCCACTTATAGTTGAGTTTTTAATTGTATCTAAAACTCAGGCTATGATCTTTTTTATAACGAATCTCTTTGATCTACTGCATTTGAATATGATTAATAATACCAGTGATTAGTAATAACAGTGCTACTGAAATAAATACCCTGTAATTGCTCTCTGTTCCACCAGTGACATTTTTATGCGTTTGTTTAGATGCCACAGCTAAAACCTGAAACTATCAGTATGACCGGCCTGAACCTCTTCCAGCATTTGTGTAATTTGGCTCGGCTGGCTACCAGCGCTTATGATGGTGGCTCCAACTCCGAGGTGAGCCTGGATTCTGTCTCTTGCTTTTCTTCTCTCTGGCATGTGTGGATTTTGTCTATCAAGGCAAAGACAGGAAACCACAAAAAAGTGATACTTGTTGCCTGCATCTCTTTGTGCAGTTTATCATATTTTATTATAACTGCACTGTATCCACTGTTGAGTTTAAAAACTAGGTTTGTAACATTTGCTAATCTAATGAAGAGGAGTCAAATGACATTCTGTTAGTCATACTTAACTCTTACTACAAATGTGTTGTAAAATGTGTCTCAATTTATGTATTATGTGCTTTGGAAGTTTTTTTATCCAGACCAATTATCTCATAAATAAAATTATATTTAGAATATATTCTCTGAATTGATTTGAGACAATTTTTTTCCTTGCAATAAATACTGATGATAGTTGTGGGTTTATGTCTTCATTTGAAAGTATTCCTGGTTGTCAAAAACTAAAATTCACTATTTTGAATTTTGTCAACCAATTCTCTTCATGTTTTAGACTTTGAAAATGTTTCTGAGAATTTTACAGTTTTGTAGTAATTGGTGTGTGCAGTGATGCTAGTGCAAGCAGTGCAGAAAATGAGATATTGTTAGTGATTGAGTCAAGAGGTAAAAAGAATGTTTCAGATCAGAAAACCTTCACTCCTAGTAAAATAATGAGGCAATGTTTTGTTTCTGTACTTGTTTTCCTTTTGTCAAACAGCTGTGTGGCATGGACCAGTTCTGGGGCATTGCTTTGAGGGCTCAGTCTGGTGATGTCAGTCGAGCAGCCATCCAGTACATCAACTCTTACTACATCAATGGTATCAACTTTATTTTTTTTCCTGTTTAAGGTGCTTTAACAAATACCCAGCACTATCATTTTATTGTTATTAGTACTGAAATGTGTTGTTGTCTGCCTATAAACTTGACTTTAACTGGTATTACAGGTAAAACTGGTCTGGAAAAAGAACAGGAATTTATTAGCAAGTGTATGGAGAGTCTGATGATAGCTTCGAGTAACCTGGAGCAAGACTCTCATTCAAGTCTGACCATTATTGAAAGAGGGCTCTTAATGCTGAAAACACACCTGGAGGCTTTTAGGAGAAGGTAAAAAACTCTATTGATATATTTGGATGCAAAATTTCTTTCTATTCCTCTTATAATGGTGAGTGTGATAAGAGTGATTATTAATTTAAGGAATGGTTTCTTCGTGTAAAGGAAAGACAGTAGGGAATAACTGTGAAAGGTAACAAATAAAGTTTAAACAGTTACCAGAGTTGTCCCTTGTTCTTGAATAAATATGTGTGGATTTGTTTGTTTCCCCATCCCTCACCAAGGAAACTTCTTAAAAATTCTTTTAATTTTATTTTAAAAATAGCAAGGATGTCAATAACTTCCTCTTATTGAAAAAAACTCAAAACAACTGTTAGCAGGTATTGTCTTTCTCTCATTGTTCGGCAAATATTTGTGTTAAATAGGCTTTGACAAAAACACCTTTTCCATGATTTTCCCTGCTTCCTAAGGTTTGCATATCACCTGAGACAGTGGCAGATTGAAGGCACTGGCATCAGCAGTCACTTGAAAGCCCTGAGTGACAAACAATCTCTACCTCTAAGGATTGTCTGTCAGCCAGCTGGACTTCCTGACAAGGTGAGAGAAAATTCCTTTTCCAGGCACACCCTACCCTGTTGAATGCTAGTAATTCCATAGCTCTCCTGGGAAAACAAAACACCTGTTTTCTTTCAGATGACCATAGAAATGTACCCTAGTGATCAGGTGGCTGATCTCCGAGCAGAAGTCACCCATTGGTATGAAAATCTGCAGAAGGAGCAGATAAATCAGCAAGCACAGCTTCAAGAGTTTGGCCAAAGCAGTCGCAAAGGGGATTTCCCTGGTGAGCTGTTCCTACCTGGAGATTTTGCCTTTACAACTTCAATGTTTGTTGGGGTTTTTTTTCCCCAGATATCCCAGCTAAGCAAGCATTTAGATTTATTTTCTTCAGCTTTAGTTCTAATTAGTATCACCCTCACTTCTAATTAACAGTGTTGTTTCTTAAGCACTACCATTTCATTGAAATAGCAATGAAAATGTAAATCCTGTAAAGTCCTTAAATCTGTCCAAATTCCACATTCCAATAGATTTTCCACCACATTATTTCTCTTCTTGTTGTTTGAATTATGTTATTTTCTTTAAACTGAGATTCTGTTGCACACGACTTGATAAAATTCTACATTCTTGTATATCTTACTCTGTATTTCACCTGATTAATACACTTCTGGCTCTGCCATTGATTCAGAGTTTGAAGCCAGAATTCAAATTCATAATTTATGCTCTGTATACATGTATTCCAGTCAAGTGGAAGACCTTCCTTACTCCAGCAATTGCTTTTTAATTTATGGTCATCCTGTAGCAGAAATGATTCTTCATCCTGCTTTGAGGCTCCTAATTTGGAATATCACCTTGCTTTGTATAGTGAATATGCATCCTGTTGTTGTTCTCTCTTAGTGTGTTTGTGAGTGAGTGAAAATTCCTGCTTTATCCTTCAGGAGGATGTTTTCTAAATCCACCCGATGTTGTATGTTACAGCATTCTTATCAGTTACTGCTGTTCAGAATGTTTTCTGAATTATCTTTATGTTTTCTCAGTTTTTCTTTCTCATTATAAGCATGAGTTAGCATGTAATGAATAATTATCTGCATAAATTCTGTCCATGAACAGCTCTTTCCAGCACTACTATTAGTATATTTTTAAACACGATTCAGACTTGCTTTTCACAGTTTAACAACTTCTAAAAAACATGCTTTAATGAGACACAATGTAGGTAAACCAGACTGAATTTTGGACCCATTAATTGCCTTCTTTGTAAAATCCTTTTCCAGCCACTCATCAGAAACAGTTTTAGTAGAGAAACTGTCTTGTTTCCACCACATAGCAGAAAGTATTTATTTTTGTTGTAACTGGCATTTTAGAAACATGTGGTCGTGTTGAGCAAAGTGTGGTTCTAAGAAGAGAGGCTTGCTTGTCTGCACCAAATGGAATTTAATTCTTAATCTTCTGATTGTTCAGGTTTCTTGTTCAGTGTTGAGTTCTTTGCAGGTGTTCTCAGTTTTTCCCTTTTGAAGTGGGTGTGACTTCTTTGATTCCAAATTATATTTAAGTAAGATTAATCGTTGCATCTTTGACTTTACTACAAGTGCATGATACAAGGGGATTTTGTTGAGTACAATAATTTTCCATTATCCTTCTGTGGCATAGTGTCATTTATATTATAGGCACTTTTCACTACAAAGTGACCCGATACTGAAAAGGTTATTTCTGAATACGTGCAAGTAAATTTAATTTAATGTCATAATCACTTCTCTTAAGGAAATGACATCAAGTTTTTGCCTCTGCTGAGGGGTGTACTATAAAAACTATGAAACTGAAAGTATGATTCCAGAATTTTGCTGAAGCAGGCTTTTATCCTAGGTGGCCTCATGGGACCTGTGAGAATGATTTCCTCTGGGCACGAACTGACAACTGACTACGATGAGAAAACTCTCCACGAGTTGGGGTTTAAGGATATGCAGGTACTGCCAGCATGGGAGCCCTCACTGCAAACAGTGGCCAGGACTTTGCTGCTGTGTTCTGCAGCTGATTGCTGTACTTGGGGCTGGGTGTGATCAATATGTGGAGTGGTACCAGCTCAGGACTGCAGTCTCCCCAGCCTCAGGGCACAATCAGGAGTGCAGCTACACCATGAATGCCTTAACTGAGAGCAAACCCAAACTTCATTTGTGGCAGTTGCTGGAAATGCTGCAATGTAAAGATTTGGCTACAGAACAAAAATTTGTCTTTAATTTTTTTAATTCTGATCCTTGTGAAAACATTCCATGGCTTGTCGTAAAGTTGTCTTCTGTGCTCCTTGTCTCTCTGTGTTGCAGATGGTGTTTGTATCCCTGGGTGCCCCCAGAAGAGAACGGAAAGGTGAAGGTGTCCAGCTCCCAGCTTCCTGCCTACCTCCTCCTCAGAAGGACAACATTCCAATGCTTTTACTCCTGCAAGAACCTCATCTTACCACCCTGTTTGATTTGTTAGAGATGCTGGCCTCTTTTAAGCCTCCTTCTGGAGAAGTGGCTATGGAAGATAGTGAGGTAATTTAGAGTAATTTTATTGGAAAATTACATTTAAGTCTTATTTAATTGGATCTGGTTTTCCTGTGAAGCCGACTTCTTGTCTACTCTGTTCAGTTGGTAGAGATGTTCATTGCCTGCTTATTCTCCTGTGGTAAAATCTTTATAATTTTCCTTTTTTTCTTAGCAGTATTGTTCTGATACATTTTGATGTTCTAAGTGTTGTAGAAACTATAAAAACAACTCTTAAGAAACAATATTGATGATTTAAGTAGATGTGGTGACTCGTAATGGGAATTGGCTTGAATAAAGTTTTGTAAAGTTTTATTGCAAAAACCCAAGCTTTGTCTTGTGTGCCATCATTAGCTTGAGGGAAATTAAATCATATATAGTAGATTTGAACCTGTAATTTATTTATAAGTTTTATGTGCATTTAAATATTTCAAAATATGTGATATGATTTAAAGATGGTGTAACTTAGTTTCATGCAAGTTGAAACTTCAACTATCATTTCCTAATTATGGATGAAGTTATTAGATAGGAAAGAGCTTCAGAATTACAAAGTCATTTTCTCAAAGAAGTTCACAGTAAGAATGGTTGTGGTTTGGTTTGTCAGAGTGCAAGGTGTGAAGAGCTCCATCTCCATGCAGAAAACTTATCCAGACGTGTCTGGGAACTGTTGATGCTCCTACCAACATGCCCTAATATGCTGCAGGCATTCCAGAATATTTCTGATGAGCAGGTGAACAAAGTTTTACATGTTTGTCTTCATTATAGTTGGACTTTTTAGCATCCACTGTTTCCACTTTCCAAATTTTCTCCAAACAGGAATGTTATGTAGTGAATATGTTAAGTGTGCTGAGACAAGAGTAAACCTAATATGTCTAAAACTAAACAGAGATGTCAGCTTAGCTCCCAAAGTTTGTTTTTATCATTTATTTTCAAAATTTATTTTACAAATTAAAAGAATAGTCAGTACTAAGGAGTCTTTCTTGGATTGAAAGAGCAGTTTCTTCAGCTGCAGCCTGGCTTTAACGCTGTGGCTGTTGTGATAGTGATACCTTTGTACTTCCTTCCCTCAGTTCACTGCATGGGTTGCTTGGAAGCACAGTTGATTCTTTGTCCTACAGATGAAAATATTATTCAACCTCTTTAAAAGTGGTTGAAATTGCAGTCTAACAGGTTTTAGATATTACAGCTCTTTATGCACACATGCATCAAAATTTTGGTGGCAGTTACTGTGTGACATTTGCTTTCCTCTAATTTAAAATTGTGTGTATTTTAGCATATAATAATGTTGCCTTTTCGTTATTCAGATTTGTTAATCATGTATAGAAATACACTTGAAATTGTCTAATTTCAGATAACAGATGAAATTAAACCCTAAATAATTTGTCTGTGCCACTTGAAAAATCCTCTCCCTGAATTTTTAGATAGATGAGCATTACATACAGTTGTATTAATCGTTTTCTGTCTTTTTTTCATCCTTTAAGGGTAATGATGGCTTTAGCTGGAAGGACCTTCTGCGAATAAAAAGTGCCCATAAACTTCTGTATGCCCTGGAAATTATTGAAGCTTTGGGGAAGCCCAACAGGAGGATAAGACGTGAATCTACGGTAATTTTCTTGCACTGAATATCTGTGTTTCTCTGAACCAAAACACATAGTGATGATTTATTTTATAATATTGCAATTCTTGAGCTGTTTTACAGTTAATCTTGTTTACCTTTAGGGAAGTTACAGTGATCTTTACCCTGACTCAGATGATTCAAGTGAAGATCAAATAGAAAACAGTAAAAACACTTGGAGCTGCAAGGTTTGTTTTTTCTACAGTATTCCTTGATACCTAAGACCAGATACCTTTTCAAGAGAGATATAAAATAAAAACCCGTGTAAAACATTATCTATCCTAAAATCTTACATCTCAAATTTAGGGATGACATTTGGAAGTCTTTCTGTAGTATCAGACTTGTAAATTTGTCATAGCCATGTACAATTATTTAATTTGTTTTCATAAAATATCCAGCTGAACAGTTTATAATTTATTTATTAGTTTATGAAGTTTAGGTTAGTATCTAACTGATCTTAATGGTATTTCAGTATCTGCTTTTTCTCACACTGGTTCCATAATATGCTTGCAGTTTGTTGCTGCTGGAGGGCTCCAACAGTTACTGGAAATTTTCAATTCTGGAATCCTAGAGCCTAAGGAACAGGAATCATGGACTGTGGTAGGTGTCCATTCCACCTTTCTCTTCAGAACAACATTCCTGTTACTTGTAAAGACTTTTAATACTTTGAGCCTTTGTTACAGTTATTGTTCTGTTGTGAAATAGATTAATTCTCTGACTGAAACTGCTGGAGTCTATGTAGTAGCATCTTTTTAAAAAATATTTTATATTCCTGGAAGAGTTTATTTAAAAAAAGAAAGTATATATATACTTCTGCTTTTTGATATTTTAAAACCACTCTTCCTGTTTTTCTATGAATTTTGGGGAGGGTTGTCCATTCTTAAAATTGTAGAACTTAAAATTGTAGCTCATGGAACCTCAAAGGGGAAAAAAACCTGGGTTCCTTCCTCTGGAATGATTGATACTGCATTGATATTACTGTAGCAGATCATACATCTTTAAAGAAATTAGAAGTAGCCAAACAAGAATGGAGTATTCATTTTTGCTCTTTTTTTTTTTGCTTATTTTAGGGTAGGTTGTTATTTAGAAAATTTTTTGTTATAGTGTGTATTAAAAGCAGTAATCTGTTAATTATCTTTCTCTTGTCTAAGAAATACCATTTTCCCTTGCTGTCAGTGAGACAATAACACCACAGCATAATGGTTGTGGTGTTAATAAAGACACCTTTAAATAATAAACATGTTATATAAGAATGACTAATAATCATCTTTTTCATTATTCTATCATTTCTTTTAGCTAAATTCAAGTTACTTTTAGTTTTCTGTCCTTTATACCTTGCTGAGGTTTCAGTTGCAAATTCCATAGCAGGCACTGAATTATGTGTAAAATAAATCCCTGAAAACTAAAGATTCCTTTTCCTTCCCCTTCCCAGTGGCAGCTGGACTGTCTTGCTTGCTTGCTGAAGCTGATCTGCCAGTTTGCAGTGGATCCCTCAGATCTAGATTTGGCTTATCACGATGTCTTTGCCTGGTCTGGGGTAGCAGAGAGCCACAGGAAAAGGACGTGGCCGGGCAAATCCAGGAAGACGACGAGTGACCACGTGAAGGGCCTTCATATCCCTCGGCTGACAGAGGTAAGAGACACACAGAGGTTCTGGGAGCTTTACAAAATGACTCGACTCCTTTTCTAAAAGAGGAAATGTGAAGTCCTTGTTTTGGTAGTAAGATCATGTAGTGGAAAAGTTAGTAGTACTAATTGGCATCAGTAATATAATTTCTCTCTAATTTGTTCTCTAGAAAAGTATTTGAATAGCTTTAAACCTGGCAACTGAAAGGTGTTTTGGTGATTGGTGAACGCATGAATTGGGAATTCAGAATTCCAGTGCTTTGTCTCCGTTTCTTAGATTTTGTTTCCTAAATTATCAGTCCTTTCTTACAGTAGCATAATATTATTAACCTATGGTTATAACATGAGCTGCCCTTGTCCTTGCTAAATGCATTTTGGATTCCTTTAGTAAACACTAAAATAACTTTATTAGGGATATTTGAGTGAGTGGGAACTTACCTGCAGCTGTAAACCTTCCTGCCAGATTCCTGCGTGCTGACTTCCTAAAGCAGGGCAAGCACATGGAATATTTTGGCATCAGGGAAAACGTTCACTGTAAAGCGACTTTCTTGGGCACAGGACCAGCTGTGACTGCCAAAAAGTGCAGGTCTGAACTCTGAGCTGGAGCCAAACTTCCCCTTTGTTATACCTGGAAAGACTTTAACTATTCTATAAATATCAGCCATTTTTGACAAAACAAATCCCTTAAATCACCAGGGCTACAGGGAACTTTGCAACTGTATTACGTTTTTTAACATGTAGATGTTGCTGTTGCTTTCTGTAACTGATTTTAAATTTTTAGTTGTTAATTGATTAATATTTCTGATTGCCGTGGATTCGATACTTAAATATTTTAAGATTTTGTTCAGATGTGGATTTTAAAATTCTGTGTAGTCTGTCAGGTTTGCTAAAGTTGAATACTTTAAGAGAGAGTTTAATCAATAAAATGTGTTGATCGCAGAGATAAGCAAAATTTAAGTGTCCAACCTCATTCTCAGCCCTGTCTCCTCAAACCTAAGGTTTTTAAAAGGCTGTGAGTAGTTATGTTTTTTAAAAAATACCATGTTTTTACTAAAAGGATTGAATAAATGGTTGATTTTCCTATTCAGTTGAACTGTCTTCCTTAGAGAATGAAATTTTAGCATCTAGACCTAGTCAGTGAAACATGGGATTTTAGCTGTACTTTAATAAAACCAGTAAATTGTTAACTGTGAAGATGCTGTGATTTGCCTTCCTCCTCTGCACAGGTGGGTTTATTTAGATTCACACAGTGTGTATAATTGAAAAACAGATCAAAAAGCTTGTTGTTATATTAACTTGTTGTTTTTTTTTTTTTTCTTTCAACTTCAATTTTTAAAGGTGTTTCTTGTACTTGTCCAGGGAACCAGTTTGATTCAGCGACTTATGTCAGTTGCTTATACATATGACAACTTGGCACCTAGGTACAATATCTTTTTATTTTTGTGATAAAGCTGATCGAGTGTTGCTCATTTTCATCGCTGCTTTAGTTCACGACTCCAGGGCTCTTCCAGCTGTGGTCCCCATTGACAGCCACATCAGAAACTGAGCTCCAGAGGCTGTAGACTTGCTTTTCTTAGTCACCTGCTGCGGTGGCAGAGAGGAGAGGGGTGAGAACTCTGTGGTCAGGATGTAAGGCATGGATGTATAAATTATACACGGCATAAATTCTCATGCCAAAATCCCTTCTTTGTTTTCTCCAGAGTATTCTCAATTTCAAGGCAGCCTAAAGGAGAAATTAAAATAAATTCACTTTCATGTTGCTTAGTCATCTGCCAGTTTTGACTTATTTTTTCCATCCTGCTGATACTGAAGGCAGAATCTGACCTATTGGAGATTTTGGTCCTGTTGCCTTTTTGTCCTGAGAAAAGCAATTCTGTGCAAGGCTGCATTGTGGCAGTCAGACTGATAATGGGGGAGCTTAGGTTTTTTGCTACATTGGTGTTGTGGAATTGATTCCAAGCGGTGGATAGTTGTTTTACCATATTTTTACAAGATTGTTAAGGACATTCAGAATATTTCCAGTCTGCAAGTGTGCTTAACTTTGACCTCTAGTTGAGTTGCAGGAATAATTTTTAAGTATATACGCTGTATTTTTGGTTTCATAACCTTTTACTGTAATTAATAAAAACAGAAGCAAATGAATATAAACATTTGAAGTTTGCAAATGTTTATGCAGTGTGGTTTCTTTATGAAGAAAACTAGATTTCTTCTGTATGGGTCAGTTCTCAGTTCTGACATCTCTATTTTGGATAAAATTAAGGGACTGTGGGTACTTTCCTTGACTTCTAATCTTGTAGTCAGTAAAGGTTTATGGGGGTAATTGCATAATTTTATTATTGTTGCTAATTTTGAATACTGCAGTCCTTTTAAGATGAATGATTTTCCAAGTGGTTCCTTAAGAGTAACAGTGTTGTGCCTTGTGTGTACTTGTATTTCTGAGTGACAATCTGTTATGTCCTGTGATAAAATTCAAATTATTTTCTCTTCTTCCCATCAGGGTGTTGAAGGCTCAGTCTGATCACAGGTCAAGGCATGAAGGTCAGTGCTGCAGAACAGCTGTGTCAGGAACTAATAATAGGGGCAGCAAATTGATGATAATTGATGATTTTGATTTAGTTCACCATTAGAATGCTGGAAAATAGTTTTATTCCATAGAAATATCCATGGTTTCTGAGTGAAATCCAGTCCAAGTTTTCCCCTGATCTAATTTCAGGCCTAAGTCCAGTCCAGGTTTTCTCCCCAGTCTGGATACAGGGTGAAATCAGGTCGCGGTTATTCCCGATCCAATTTCCAGGGAACATCCAGTCCGTGTTCCCCTCATCCAGATTTTCTGTGAAATCCCATCCAGGTTTTTCTCTGAGCCACTTTCCAGGAGAAATCTGGTCCTGTTTTCCTTCAGTCCTAATTCCAGGAGAAATCCTGTTCAGTTTTTCTTCCTAGTTCCAGGTGAAATCCAGTCTAGTTTTTCTTCAGTCCTAATTCCAGGTGAAATCTGGCCCGGGTTTGCTCCAGTCGTTTCCCAGAGAATTCCTGTCTGGGTTTTTCCCACTCCTGTTTCTGGCTCAAATCTCATCCAGATTTTCCTGATCCACTTCCCAGGCTAAATCCCATCTGGATTTTCCCCCATTCCTGCTCCCACCGCTGATCCCCAAATTTTATCTAAGTCTAGGAAGGGGGAAAATTCAGTTTTATTTTGGGAATGAAGCTGGGGTAGGGGCTGGAAGCATCTTCTGCTCAGTGAGTTTTTCCATGGGCAGCAGCTGCTTCCCTCTTGCTGAAGTATTCCTTATTGTGCTTGTGGTATAAATTCCATGTGAGAAGTTTCAGCTCAAGCTGCATCAATGAGGAGAACAGCAAATTCAGACAAATCTCATACAGCACTTTATCCTGCATTAATAACCAATGGCAGAGGTATCCAGGCAGGATCCTATCAAAATGCAACACTTTGCAAAGAAGAAAATAAGAAATTCAGGTGGAAGCTAAGGAGAAGATGAGGGGGCTCTCAGGAATAGACTCTTGTCGCACCTGAAAAATTGAAATTAGACCTTACGCCAAGAGCAGCTTTCTTTATTCTGCCAAGAGGAAAAGCTTCATTAGCAAGACAGGTGGGGTCCTATCCCATTAGAAGCTGTCCTGGACACCTTTGGACACATCTGTAATTGAGTGTTCAGGCCTTGTTTACTGGGAACAAATCCCAGTAGATATTGGACAGAAATTCCAGTAGATATTGGCCCCAGAAATTGCTGTCATTGGGTACGTCTGTGCTTGGGCTCTTGCTGCTGGCAGTCTCTCTCCTAAACAATGAAAGATGAAGAATGGTTCCTCCATTGATAATTCCTTTTAGAAATGGGCTATTTGGAAGTGTAGTCCTTGAAAGCATGCTGGCCTTACTACCAGAGGAAGGGTGACACTGGCTGGAGTCTGAAGCGCTGCAAAACACTTGCTCTAATTTCCTTACAAAGACGCTGCCTAAAAATTTCCAAAGTTACTCGGGAGCTGCAAGATGATGGCGATGGAACTTTTGTTTGAGGCAACACAGACATGGCCACAGAAATTAGTACAAAACAGGAGATAAGTGTGAAGGTGTGATGTGAAGCACCAGCTCATGGGTTAAGAAGGATTTAGGAAAGGACTGTGCCCCTTGCTGGTAATATTTATCCTAATTGGATGGTCATTAGTACAGCGGTCAGTATTTAATCAGCATATTGATAAAACTCTGAGGTTTTTGTATCCTAAGTGCCAGGAAAGATTTTGTCTTTCCTGTTAGTGTGACTGAAATAAATGTCATTTTGGACTGTGCAACCCTTCTACCCAAAAAAGCCTTTGCTGTTGCTTACAGTGGGGTTTCTCCCCTCTTTTAGTCACTCACTATTCCATGTGGCTCTTGGTGAGCTGGGCTCACTGCTGCTCCTTGGTGAAATCCAGTCTGGCTGACAGTGACCATTTACAAGACTGGCTCAAGAAACTCACCCTTCTTATTCCAGAGGTATGGTAATGGGGAGGTTGTTGCTTTCCTAATTAGTGCCATTAACTTTGGGTTGCCAATAAATTCAAGACATGTCTTTTCCTGCTAAAAGTAGCAAGATCTGCTTGCAGTGCTGTGTAAGAAGTGATCATTGGAAGGTGGCATGTCTGTGGTCGGTGGCAAACCAAGTTAAAAACTCTCACCTTTCTCCTTGACTTCTGTTTCAAGGTCATTTTTACATCGTAATTTGTTAAAATTTCTGGGTAATTTATTGAAATTTCTGAGTGATGCCACCTGACTTGAATCAGCTTAAATGCACTTCCCCCATTATGTTTTTTACATTTTTACTTTTTTTTTACTATTTATTTTTCTATAATTAGAATCACAAAATGAGGTGAATGAGAATTGATACAAAAATCTTTGTCATGACCAAAGGTTTGTCTAGCTTTAAGTAATCTTTCTCATGTAATAAAGGCTTAAAAATTGCATCAGTTGTACCCACAGTAGAATTTTTTTGTATTTACTGGGATTGCTTAAAGGTGCAAGGTGGACATGATGTGATAATTCTTATCTGTTGCTTTATTACTCAAGCACAGGAAAAGCTTACAGGCTGGCTCCATTTAAAATGGAAAGGAGAGAGTGCAAACTTCCAAAGCTTGATTATTAGACTATGGATATTTTTCTTGATAAGAGAAAGAAGAAAGTAGTTCTTCTAGTGAAATTAAATTAATTAGTAGTTATGAATGAGTAAGGGTTAAATTCAGGATTCACACAGATTTCCTTGATTTGCCAGATGTGATATTTTCTATTCCCATAGAATAAATGGGAATGAATAATCATTCATAGAAAATACATAACTCAAGACACAGGGCATAGACAAATGATATTTTACTTAAAATAGTGTATTTTGCATTTTCAGTAAGCAGTTTAAATGCTCATTCTTTGTAATACCTATTTTAGAAAGACACTTCCAACCCTGATAACCTCATAGATATTATGAGAGGAATTCATCTACCTATGAAACATACAAAAGAAAAAAAAATCTTCCAAATAATGTGTATAATGATGTATTTTTATTTTATTTGTAGACTGCAGTTCGCCACGAGTCTTGCAATGGTTTGTACAAATTATCTCTCTCTGGCCTGGATGGGGGAGACTCAATAAATCGCTCCTTTCTGCTGCTGGCTGCATCAACCTTGTTAAAATTTCTCCCTGATGCTCAAGCTCTCAAACCAATTAGGGTAAGAACTTAAGAATTGACAAGACTTTCTCAAAGATAAATTTAAATATGCTTTTTTAAATATAAAAACTAAAAATGGTAGCACATTATCATCGTGTCTGACATCCTCTTTCAAATACACGGAGATATGAAGGCTTCTGGTTTAGATGTTCCAGAAACTTGCCAAAAGTGGTTAAACTGTGACACTGCAGTAATTTACAGCTTGGCTGTGCCTGGAGAAATGCAGAACAGCTTTTGGGAAGTGCTCTTGTTCTTAAATTTCAATGTCCACATACATAGATATTTTAAAAAAGAGTTAAATTAAAGCAGGCTACAGAAGATTTTGCAATATTTATCTTTCTCAGGAGAGTTTAAAATCAGAGATGTATTGACTAATTGAAATCAGCCCAAGTTTCTCATATTTTGTGAGTCTAATCCTGAATATTTTTGTGATTTGCAGTATGTGGGATGAATTCCACAGGATTCTACAAATCTTTTACAGGTCAGGCAGATCATCCTGACAATTTTTCAAGAAAATTAATAAATACTGTAGAAGAAAAGTAGAGCACACACTGTTACCATTGTAAAATACATTGTAAATTCTTGTACTTACCTTAGAGCCTTGAAGAAAGTAATACTCCTGTAACACAGTTACTGGCTTCACTGTGGTTTTTTAATAGAGTTATTTTGTCTTCTGCTTCCGAACAAAAGCAATTTCTTTCCACAGATAGAGGATTATGAAGAGGAAACTGTGCTGCGACCTGGTTGTAAGGAGTATTTTTGGCTGCTGTGCAAACTGATTGATAACATTCATGTCAAAGATGCAAGTCAGGTAGGTTTGCCTTGCATTCATACCAATGTTTATTGCTTTTAATTTGTGTCTTCAAACATGTTTTTTAAATGATCTGATGAACTGCTATGAGTAGCTCTTGGATGTTTTCCATCTCCCAGTTTACTCTGATGTGTGTTTAGTAGCTCTTGGAACCTTCAGGTAGTGACTCTGCAGGGTCAGGAAAGGGTGGTTGTTATAACACACAAAGAAGGTGAACCTAGCTGAAGGCCACAGATATGAAATTCTATAATTATCTGTGAGATGCATTGTTGATAATTCCAGTGTGTTCTGAGGAGGCTCTAATCAAGTACTTGATTAAAGCTGAAAGGGTTAAATTCAGTTAACAGCCACTTAATGTAAGTTGGAAAACTTACCTTAGAGCATGCTTGAAAATGAGTTCTAATTATCTCTGTAATAAAATTTCCTCCAGAAGAAGTCCATAATTATTTCCCATTTGTATTCCATTTTCTTTATTTTGCATCAGACAACCCTGCTTGATTTAGATGCACTGGCGAGACACCTTGCTGACTGCATTCGGAGGTGAGCTTTGCCCACAGGAATTTCACTTGGAATTTGCATTGTGTTCATTGTTAGTGGGGCAGAGCTGTGACATTCCTTCTCTCCCTATATGTGCATATCCAGCAGAGAAATCCTTGACCATCAGGATGGGAACATAGAGGATGATGGGCTCACAGGGCTGCTTCGCCTTGCAACGAGTGTTATTAAGCACAAACCACCCTTCAAATTTTCTCGGGAAGGCCAGGTGAGAAGGACACTGCAAGACCACTGAGAGAGCAAAACATGACCTTTTTAACCACAATTCGATTGCAGGGCTCAATATATGCAAGTATGTCGTTTTTCTAGCCTTAGGATGATGGACAAACCCACACGTATGCCTTTGTTAACAAGTAGCACAATACAGTTCTTTCCCTTTCTATGTACTTCCAGGATAGAATTCTTCCATCCCTGAAGTTTTATTTATTTTCATTTATTATCTTTAAATGTTTTTACTGTTAAACAGCATTAACTGATTTAAGTCCTTTACAACAGCTGATTTTGACCACATCCTGGACACTCTGATGTAAAAGTAACATTTAAGCTCTACACCTGTGCAGTGGTAGAGATCTGTTACAAGATTATTATATTCCACCTGTGCTTGTAAGATGGGAAAGTGGTGAGGCAGGGGAAGGTGCTAAAAAACTCTTGCTTTATCTTTGAAAACTGCATTGTCTTTTAAAAAAAGCAAATTGTGTGTAAAAACTGATTTAGGCTGATTTTTTTCTGTAGACTCCACAGAAGTTATTATTGGGCCTTTTCAGCTGAAAAGTAGGCACTGGTGTCTAATGAAGTTGTTTATGTCTTGTCTGTTGATTCTGTTACCATAAAACGGCCCTGAAGGTAATTTGATTGTCCAAATGTGACATTGCTGATAGCATTTTAAAAGACTACTTCTGTTGGTCTACTGGATAAGTACTGGATAAGTATTTTACTTACAGAGAGCTTGCAGATTAAATTAGATTAAGAATTCAATTCACAGAGTGCAGTGTGGAGGAGGATGTGGAAATTAAAATACAGGTATGCAAAGGTCAGATTTATGTAGCTTGGATGTATGGAAAGCTTAAGAAAAGCTTGAGAAACTGGTCTTAAAAGTTCCTGAAAATCCATGTCTGGTTTGTCAAGTTATCAGTCATAAAACCAATCATATTTTGTTACTCTTTTGGAATTGGCATGTTCCTCTTTAGACTGTAATATGGTTACAGTGCACTTAATGCAGTATAAGTTGTTGAAATTTGTCATTCAGAACTTGTGTTCAAGTCAGAAATTTCTGCATGATAGAGGTCAGGAAAGTCTACAGAAGTTCCTAGAAAATTGTTAATATGTGATTTATCTTTTAAGAATACATTCAAGCTGCTAAATGTCCCAATGTAATTGTTTTCCAGGAGTTTCTGAGGGACATCTTCAATCTCCTGTTCTTGCTGCCCAGTCTGAAGGACAGACAACAGCCAAAGTGCAAGTCCCACTCCTCCAGGGCTGCTGCTTATGACTTGCTGGTGGAAATGGTGAAAGGCTCTGTGGAAAACTACAGACTGCTCCACAACTGGGTCATGGCACAGCACATGCAGTGTAAGAACCTTGGGCACAGCCAGCTTTGGAGGGTTTCATGGCTTCTAACACTACTCTGGGAATTCCACCCTAGAGCTCTGCTGTTCATCCCCCATCACCTGGGGTACTGTCACACAAGTGTTGGCATCTTTTACTCACCTACCAAGTTAAATCCCATAATAATTTTTGTTACACGTGTTCTTAAATGTGCGTTATTTAGAGTGTATGGTCCTGTAAAATGACATGTGCACATGGGTAACATTGGATTTTACATGTTTCATCCTCTTGTGCTGCATTTTAATTTCCCTTTTTCCTTTCTAACATAAACTGTGGAACATTTATACATAAACCAAAGTATGGTAACCACATGGAGATACTGGAGTTATGAACAGCCCTGTCGTGTTTTCAGTGCCCCTGATATCATTGTAGTTGACTTCAGTCTGTGCCCATATATCTGCATAAAGCAGTTATGCTGTGCCTCTTGGCTTCCATGCTTCTTGCCTTTTGGAACCACAGTTCCTGTGTATAATACGGAAATCACCAAAATTTGAAGTTTGTTAATATTTTATCTTTGATTTGCAAATCCACATTATGCATTTTTAGCTTGCTAGATTTCCTTTCACGTGCTAGTTTAAATTTCTCTAACCTGAGGTTCTGTAATTTATTATAATCTGTAGAATTGATTTTAGTGCCTTACAATTCAGCAAGCAAAAGAGAAATCTGATCATAATAATGCTTTGTGTTCTATTCTTATATGCCTGGGGCCTTCCAAGGTCTCCTGTGCTCAGAAGAAATATTATGAAGAATATATTTTATGAAAATACTGGCTATTTATATTTGCTGTGAGCACATTATCTGCTGCTGAAGTAGTCTCTGTCTCTCCAGGTGCAATCATTTGTTTTTTACAATCAGCGTTTTCCTCGCACCAAATCTCAGTACTTCCTCAGTGTTGAAGTTTTCTGTAACGTTTACCACGGTTGTTACTTTCTTCCACACACTCCTCTCTGGATTGTTTGTTCCATCCCAAGTTCTCCAGAGCCATCTGCTCTGTGCTCCTGCTCCATATCCAGTATTTCTCACTTGCCATGAATGCTAATTTGATTACGACTGGTACAGTGCTGCTGTCTCTGTGATGTGCACCCAACACGGGATTTGTGAATACCCCATTTGTTTAAGGGCTTGTTATTCCATTGATGTGATCCAGAGATTATTGAAACTGGGCTTTTCCACTTTGTTATCTCTGTGATCTTACTAGTCTTCAAAAATCTTAATCTTAGGCCTATCCTTCCATCCTTCTTCAGAGAAACATTAAGGGAAATATTAGAAATTTCCATCCTGTCTTTGGTTTTAATGTGTTTTCTTAACAGGGAGGGCTCCCAGTTAATTCAGATTGATCTTACTGAAGAGTGGATTTGGGTATCTTCAGTTGCTCATAAAATTTCTTGCAGCGTTTTGGAGTTTTACTTCTTTAAAAACTGATAAAAAACCCTTCAGTTCAAAGAATAGGTGCTTCACTTTCCAGCAAGTCTTAAGATCATGTGTGGTATTATGGATGGAGCAGAAGCATCATCAAAAGGTGAAATGTAGAGAAATGCACAGTCATTCTGAGGGGAAAAAAATTCAGCTTTAGTTTGCTTAAAATAGAATGTGAACATTGCAAGTTTGGTTTCAAGTTTCCCCATCTCTTCCTGAGAAAAAGCTGGTTTCTATAACAACAGTGAAGAATAAAGAAGATAGACATCAACGAGCCTCAAATTTGCCTTTCTAGTTAAGATCCATATGGAAGGAAGAAAAATTTTATCACACAAATGAAGTCAGTCATTTAAAAAATCCCGGGGTGGGGAACACAGGGTCATCCTGAGAAAGTCCTTGTCGAATTCCTGAATGCTCTTTGTCAGATGGAAGGAGGTGGAAGATCCTCCCAGCTGCTCTGTGAAGTACAGAGAAGTCAACTGATTGCTTTGCAATTACAGCTTGATGAGCTCTAAGTAGTGAGAGATGCTGAGTCCTTACATCAGAAAGGATGAATTAGGATGCTGTAATTTAGGGATTGCATTTAAGGGAGGGAATTTTTGGATTACTCTGCCATGCTAATGACCTTCTTTAGGAGATGAAACAGGCAGGGGAGTTTTGTTTCAACTGGCTGACCAGCCCAGGTAACCCGAGGTCACACCACTGAGATTTGTTGAAACAGGAGAATTAAACCTCTTTTCTTCCCTCCTTGGAGCTTCAGGGCTAATAGTTGTTTTTGGTGCCAATGCAAAAATGAAGATTACAACTATTATTTATTGTGCAACAGAACATCTTGTGAGTCTGATGCCAGATAGTTTCCTGAATTTCTATCTGATAGCATGGATTGAGAAGAATCCTTAATGAGTCTTTCATGTGTGACAGAATAATTAAGGATTTAAACTTTAAATCTTGAACCCCACATGGCTTTTATGGATTGTAAAATAAATCCAGCCTATTTTGGGGGAATCTTTTTTCCTCTTTATCTGAACATATATTTCAGAGAATGACATCTCTGAGGATGAATAGCAAAGCTGGATGCATTGCAGGGGTTTGTGTCCAACTTCTTGGATACCAAGGAAGATTGTCTAAGCTGGTTACCATCTTTCTGGCTGGCAGATGAGAGGAACTTTCCCATTCTTCTGATTTCTTGGCAGCCATATCAGAACAAGGCTCATGAAAGAGTCGCTCAACCCTGCCAAACTTGTCTGGTGCCTCCCTGTGTAAGAAATCCATCACTACATGGTATGGAATACAGAGGAATAGAAAGCTTAGAGGAAAAGAAAATGGCTTTTTCAATCTGATTTGCTTGTGCTTTGGAAAGCAGAGTCAGCCCCTTGCAGCTTAAAGTGGTGTGGCAGGAAGGCTGCTGCTCTATCCAAAGATTTTAAAGATTTTCCTGAGGAATATATAATCCATTTTCCTAAAGATCAGGCACAGTCTGCCTCTTCCCTGTAAACGTACAGTGCATAACCAGGTGACATTTTATTAGTGTGAACATCAAGCTTTTCAGTGTATTTCTATTTTTGCAAATTGCACCTTGAATTGACTGTTTTCCTGCCTGTGTGATTGCTGCTTTTCACAGCTTCCCATGCACCTTACAAGTGGGATTATTGGCCACATGACGATGTTCGTGCTGAGTGCAGGTTTGTGGGTTTAACCAACCTTGGAGCCACGTGTTACTTGGCCTCCACTATTCAGCAGCTGTACATGATCCCAGAGGCCAGACAAGCAATTTTCACTGCAAAGGTGAGTGTGGGGCTTGGATAGAAATTTACATTCAAGAATCAGTGCAAATATTGAAAAATTACAGATTTACTTTTAAGAGTTACATCTAGATAAAGAATATTTCTTCAGCATTTAGTCTGCTTTTTGTGGAGTTGGATTCTTTTGCTGGTGTCTGAAGAGATCTTTTTTTACATATTTGATGTGGTAGGTTCTTAAGGTGGCACTGATATAAAATGTTCTAAAGCAATTTCTGCTGCTTTCAACTAGGTTGATTCAGGTTTGGGTTTATGTGAATTGCCTGTTGTTTCTTAACTGCTAATTTGTCATTTCGTTAACAAATGTTTTTCCATGAGTGCTTATAAAGTCCTAAAGCATGTATCTTGTGCTACCAGAAGTACAGCAAGTCCTGTAAATTATCATACATTGATTAGCTTCCAGAAATGCAATATTATCACTTTTATCTCTTCATTGTAAGACAGAAAGTATCGTTTTGGTCCCTGACATCAGCAGGGCAGATAGAATGTGGGAAACACCCTACTTGGCAGTGACCTCATCATTTTCTGTTACTGTTCAATGCTGGTACTTGTCATGTAACTTCTGGATTTGCCATTTATAAATGCAAATAAAAAGCTAAATAAGAGAAGCTGCTGATCTGCACAGCAAATGCATTATGGAGGGAGCTGTTCAGAACCCTTGCCATCTCTGTGAATTAAAAAAAAAAATTCCAAAAATACAGATACTCTGTAATACTTTCCCAACAGCTCCTACCTGCAATAAATTTTAAGAAAGTAATTATTTTTTCCTCAGGTTTAATGTTGACATACCAAAAAAAGTGTAAAATAAGTATAAAAATTCTAAATGTAAGATAATAGTCTGTGTGTTTGTGTACACAATCGTTTTTCTAATGGTCCGTAATAAAGTAATTGGGTTTTTATTTGAATGTTAGATCTTTTTAATGTATGTTTTTGGAAAGTAAGAAGCAAAAAGATCAAGTCTTCTTTTATTAATTTCTGTTAGTATTCAGAAGATATGAAACACAAGACCACTCTACTGGAACTCCAGAAGATGTTTACATACCTAATGGTAGGTGTGAAAGAGGGTATTTTAGGAAATATCTTTTAGAAAATATCCTAAATGTATTTTAGAGATTCTTTGTGCATAGTTCAGGTGAGTCAATGAATTACAGAGGTGTTGGGGAGGTGCAGTTTCCCTGGTGATAAAATAAAATACAGCATATTTATTCATTGCATTTTCCTTGCTCCAATATTAAAGATGAATCCATTGGAATACAGCAAAATTTTGAGATGCCAGGACTAAACAAAATTAAAGTAGTTCCCAGGTGTTCACTGCTGTTAAAATTCTGAAATAATGAAAAAAATCTGAGGAGAGTTGAGTGTCTTGACACTGGTTTTGTGTAAGAGATTCGCAATCACTTTGAAGACAAATGGGGAGGAGAATCTTGACTTGTAATGCCTCCCGTGAATCAGGTGTTCACATAAGCAGAAAATAATACAGGAACATGAAGTCATACCAAGACTTAGCATTATTTAAATCTTGAAGAAAGACTTTATTCTAGAAAAGGCACTGTTTACAGGAGGTACTGTCTAGCTATACATCCTTAAAAGAGAACAGAGTAAATAAGTCCTGCATTCCCCGAGTGCAAGGCAGTGGAATGGGGGTATATTCTAAAGAATTGCTTTATATTGCAAATTCTCATCTCTGGCTAAACACATCCTGTTGGAAACTAGATTAAACATAGAGGAGTCTGAATGAGAATTGAGCACTTGGCAAGATTTAAGTCAGCAATGTCCAGAAATACATAAATACAAGCTGATGTTCTCACATTTTATGTCTGAACAGATACACAGAAACTGCACCTGTCACATCTTCAGCCAAGATATTTTACTTTAATGATTCATTTTATGAAGTATTTACTAAACATTTCAATACTTCTTTACTAGTGATATTTTACTCACTGATATCATGATAACGGTTATCAATTAGTTAAAAACTGCTTCATATTTCAGCAGAAACATTTAAATATTTAAGAAACTATCCTGCCTAGTAAGCAAATTGTATGTAAAAGATTTTTTTTAAAAAACAGATATTCATATGTGTGTGTTTGGTACGTCTGTGTAACTTGAAAATAAAAAGTGTTTGGGTTGACTTGGTTTTGCTTGATATCTTTTGTCCAAAGGAAAGTGAATGTAAGGCCTACAACCCAAGGCCTTTCTGTAAAACCTACACCATGGATAAGCAACCCTTGAACACTGGAGAGCAGAAAGACATGACTGAGTTCTTCACTGACCTAATAACTAAAATAGAGGAAATGTCTCCAGAACTGGTGAGTTAATAAGAGGGAGCAAAAGGGAGCTTGAAAACTTAGGGATTTGCTCAAATTTCCTTGACAGTATTCATTCATTCATTCACAGAAAAACACAGTGAAAAGTCTGTTTGGAGGTGTTATCACAAACAACGTCGTTTCTTTGGTGAGCGTTCCTTCTCTAGCCTGATCTTTTAAAGATAATTTTTTTTTTCCTAACTTCTCAAGAAAAGTTATTTCATTGCTTTTCTCTTGAATTTGTTCAGGACTGTGAGCATGTGAGTCAGACAGCTGAGGAGTTCTACACAGTGAGGTGCCAGGTAGCAGATATGAAGAATATTTATGTAAGTAATGCCAGGCTGGGATGAGTCTCATAGCTCTCCCTTACAAAGGGCATAAAACACTGCCACACACTTGAAAGTGTCAATGCTTTTTATCTGCACTCTAGTTTTGGGATGTTTTTAGGTTGATGTTATGAGGTAATTTAGTTTCTGTGCTGTGTGCCATCAGCTGGAGCCAACAGTAGTCATTGACTACTGTTTTACAGTCAGTAATCTCTATTTACTTGTTTTAAACATGCTGTGGTCATTTTATATGAGAACCGTAAATGTTAAAAGATGGAACATTTACAAGTAGTACTGCTTATGAAGTTAATTTAAAGCTTACACCCGCGTAATTTTATGTTTTCAAGCTTTTAAAACAACCATTAATCCCCACACTTGAAATTTGAACTTAAAGGATTTGAATTCTTTGAGACAGCATGGAATATTGAGTACCATTTTTATGAGTTGTTTCCTTAATTCTGTGTGTGGGTTAGGAACTAGTTTTCCTTCTCTTAGTTCACGTGTGTGCTCTTCTGTGAAAAATGTTGGGACTTTCATAACTTATGGAAATGTTAATTAAACTCCAAATAAGATTGAAAGGGAGGGATTTGGAAAGCAGGCCATGTAAGCACAAGATACAATATCCAAGATAAATGTAAACTCCTTTTTTGTTTGTTCCATGTAGGAATCTCTTGATGAAGTAACTATTAAAGATACTTTGGAAGGTGACAACATGTACACGTGTTCTCACTGTGGGAAGAAAGTGCGGGCTGAAAAAAGGTGTGGCTAAGAAGAAAGAAATGTTGTTAATGTTTCCTTTTAGTAAATCACTGAAATTCCATTTGGAATAATAGTAATCTTTTAGATGGAACAGGACTGCTCTTTCATTCAGATTATACCATGTAGGCCTATAAGGATGTGATCCCTGTGCAAATCAGAAATTAGGAGGAAATCAAATTTCCAAAATAAAGAATCTAAAGTATCTTGATAAAAGACACAAGAAAATACCCTTTTTAAATTAAAAAAAACCCCAGAAATTAGTACATTTTCAAACATTAGTCCTGGGTTTAAAATACTACAATGCTTTCAAAGGTTGGTTGGTTGGTTACTCGTTATGCAGGATAATTGCTTGAGTTTCATGTCACCCTGAAGTCCTTAATTAAAACCTGTAGCTTTAAAAATGTTTCTGTGTTTTGCAAAGTCTGCTTATAAAGAGAAAGTAAATTAAAATTTTATGTTGTCTTGGTATTGCATCTAAGAAATTTCTTTGTTAGAGTTGAAAAACCTTGTTTTAAATGACATGGGTGAGAGAGTAACTTACTAGAAAATCATTATTGCAAATTTTATGAGATTTAATGCAGGAGATGTTCTGCCTTGAAATTTGTCTTTTGGAAGATCCTAACTCCCTGCAGTGAGGTGATTTGTGTTGTTGAATTCATTCATGGCTTATTTTATGATACTGTTTTAGAAAACTGGTTCCTGCCATATGCGTAGATTTGCTCTTTCTTCCCAGGTACAGTGACAGCCTAAATAGAATTGTTTAATGGGCTCAATTTGACCTTCCTGCTGCCAGTCAGTCTGCCCTGCTCTGGGGCACTGTAAGAGCTGAATTTTATATTTATCGTAGCAACAGATCTCCAGTGTTACACTTGAAATAAATGTTTAAAATCTCTGTGAAAATAGAATTCACCCTACTGAGCTTTTGTAAATTGTGTTTCTTTGTGATCCTTCAGGGCATGTTTTAAGAAACTACCTCGTATCTTAAGCTTCAACACCATGAGATATACATTTAATATGGTGACCATGATGAAGGAGAAAGTCAATACCCATTTTTCATTCCCTTTACGTTTGGATATGACACCCTACACTGAAGATTTCCTAATGGGAAAAAACGACAGGAAAGAAGGTTTGCTCATAAAACGGATTCAGCGAGCTTTGGCACTCTTATCTGTGTATACATTGTGTATTTATCTGTGTATTCACTTCCTGTATACAGAACACAAGCAAATAAAATGAAACATAGCTTTAATCAACCTAAATTCCCAAAGTCACACACATAAGAAAAATGGCCAATTTTTGGTTTCAAGTACTGTTTAATTTGAATTAATCTTATATTTGTTTGTAAAGTATGAGAGGAATTGCAAATAGTTGCATACAGTTTGTTGCTAATGTTGAAGTTTGGGTTATTAGGAAATAACTGATTAAATATGATACTGAATTCTTTCAGGTTTTAAAGAAGATGGTGGATATCTGAAGGAAACTGAGAGTTACGAGTATGACCTGATTGGTGTGACAGTTCACACAGGAACAGCAGATGGGGGGCATTACTACAGTTTTATCAGAGACATTGTCAATCCTCATGCTTACAAAAACAACAAGTGGTGAGCTATGCCATTTATATTTCCATATTTTTAATAACTAAAGCTTGTTGGCTTTGTCAGCTGCAGTTATATAGGGGATGCATCCTGTAGGTTCCTCTGGAAAGCCCAGGATGTTGAAATTTGATAGTTGTAAGGATATGAATTTGTTGGCCATGGGATCAGGAGCCAGGAGAGTTGTGTGGTCCTTCAGACAAAGGGATGGCACGGAATGCTGTGCTGGCCTCACCACAGCCAAGAATTGCTTCCTGATGGGACAAGGTTTGAATTATTTCACTGCAAAACATTTTCTAGATTGTCCTTCTTGAAATCTGCTTGGTACCTTGAATGAGGATCCAGCTACATTTCTGGATGTAGAATTGGAGAAAGGGAAGGGACATGGACAAGGAAAGCATGAGGGTCCTGCTAGGAGACAGAAGAAAGCAGGGAACGCTCTGCCTGCTAGTTTTGGATGTGGTTTCTCCAATTCTTGCTGGAGCCCTGGAAGAGGGAATAAGGTTTCCTCTATTCCTTCTTCTCTAGAATAGCCAGAGCATTTCTGAAACAGGACCAGCTCATGACCTAATCCCTGCTCCAGGGGATCCACAGCAGTACCTCTTTGTTTGATGTTATTACAAGGAAGTCACTTTGGGACCAGATTTGCATTTGCTGGAATCTAAACAAGACATTGGAAATTAATAATAGGAGTGTTTCAGTCTGAGGAATCATTGGAAGTGCTCATTAGGCTTTCTTTGGCCCTAGAGATGAGCAGCAGTTGTTTCAAAGCTCCTTCCTGCCTTGCAGGTACCTTTTCAATGATGCTGAAGTTAAACCCTTCGATTCTGCCCAGCTCGCTTCCGAATGTTTTGGTGGAGAAATGACTGTAAGTTCTGACCTGAATTTTTGTCATGTTCAACTCTTCCAGTATCTGTTACAACCTGTTACGACCCAGGCCTTTGTATGAGGTTTTAAAAGGAAGCTGTCAGAAGTATAGTACAGGTATTACTAATAAAGCAAAGTTAATTAGTGTGTCTCTCCAAACAAGAGGTATTTCTTTACTAGATCTGGTTTTATTCATACCATTTATTCAGGTACAAAAAAGTGAGTCTGAAGCTAATTAAGGAATCCTTGCTTGGGGTGGCTGCTTAGCTGAGAACATTGATGAAGGAATAATTACTTCAAGCTTAGGTGTATTCTGGAAAAAAAGGGCATTTTGATCTTTGTCTATGCCTTGTGTCACTGCCAGTGACATCAGTTGGAATATTTTTACACATTATTACAAACAACACTCAAATGTTCCAGGATGTGCCTGAATTGATCATTATTTATAGCTTTGTACATGATATAAAGCACATTATAGATAACACAGTGTCTTACTAAAGCAGTCCTGTGCATAAGACAACTTCTCTTTTCTGGGAAAGGCAATATGCTGAAATAAAACTGAAAAAATCCTTTGTTTGGCACATGGATGAAATACCTTTAGGTGCCTCTACAGAAGAGGTGTCAGTGAGATGGATGAGCCAGGAAATTGCTTGGGATGGAGGTAGAGTATTGCATAGTAGCTTTGAAAATTCAGAAGAGGCCCCTGTAGAAGAAAAAAAGAAACAAGACTGCTTTGAGCAAGAACGAAACTGTCAGCAACGCTCATAAATGTCATGAAATAAATGTGCAAATGAACTATCAAAAGCTGTTAGAAATGAAAGCATTAAAAAGCTTGTAATTAACGTTTTTACTTTCTTATTGACAGACAAAAACCTATGATTCTGTTACTGATAAGTTTATGGACTTCTCCTTTGAAAAGGTATTTCTCTTCCAAACCCTTGTTCTGTGATTATATTTCTGATTTCATGATTTCTCTCTCAAAGCAAAAATTATACAGATGTTTTTTTCTCCAAGACACACAGTGCTTACATGCTGTTTTATAAACGGATGGAGCCAGAGGAGGAAAATGGCAAAGACTACAAATTTGATGTTTCATCAGAATTGCTGGAGGTACAAGTTGATTTGTTTTAACACCAATTTTAAAACACTCTAGGAGGCCCTAAACACATCAGAAATCTGAATAAACATAGGAAAGCAAAAATAATTTAAATCACTGAGGTGACAGTCCTTTCATTTCACTGTCTTCCTTAGGAGATTGTCATGGGATAGGAAGGGAATTAGGATTTACATTTTATGTGAATTTTAGGTGTTTTCTCATTCTGTCCTGTATATGGGATAAATCCCTTTTTACCATCTGGAAAATCTAATGTCCCTGCTCCCTTTGGCCAGAAGTGTTGCTTCAGCATCTGCCACATTTTAGGTTCTTAATTTAAAATGTGTTGTTCCTTCCTAGCCAGCAAATCAGATAATGCTTTTATCCTTCTTGATCTTAAAAGTATTAATAGATTTTATCAAAGTTTAATGTTTAAATCATATTGCTATGAAAATCACTATGAATTGATGTGATCAAAAACATCACTTTAGAGAGGGGAACAGGGGACATGAAATCCTGTTCTGGTTTAATGATGGAGATTCAAATCTTACTCTTTAGGAATTTATCAGAAGTTCTCAGAGCTCATCAAGTTTTGGGTTAGACTTCAGCTGTGATTCTTTTAAACTTACTGTTCTCAAAATTTTAGCCCAAAACTCTGAATAATTAAATTGTAAAAACGAAGCCACAGAAAGAGGAGAAGATTTGAAGCTCTGTTCTTCAGTCCCATGGCAGGCAAAACCAATACTTGCTATAGTATGAGTAAAACAGCTTTGAGCCAATTCTTTAAACTAAAAAGTGCTTTCAGAAATAGTTTTTCATACAGAAAAAAAATTGGGGTTTTTAGCCTTGGAATCATTTAAATATTTTTAAAATCATTATTAAGTAGTGAAATAAACTGCTTTCTTGTATCTGATGGTAGCATTTTTTCTTCAGTGGATATGGCATGATAACATGCAGTTCCTTCAAGACAAGAACATTTTTGAACATACATATTTTGGGTAAGTTTTTCTTTTTAAATGTAATATTAATGCTTCTTTTCTTCTTGCAGATTATCATTATTTATTTTAATTAACAAATAAAATTACTGACTCTAGGTTTATGTGGCAGTTGTGTAGTAGCATCCCAAGTACACTACCAGATCCAAAAGCGGTTTCTCTGATGACAGCAAAGGTAAGGATTTCCAAAGAATCTCATCTTCTCTTAACTAATTCCTTGTTGACATTTTAATTCATGCATTCTAAATTAATGGTGCCATTTTTTTTTCCAGTTAAGCACTTCCTTTGTACTAGAGACATTTATTCATTCAAAGGAAAAGGTATTTGATTTACTTGTAAATTCTCATTAAGTAGCTGCATGAACCTAGTGAAAAGCAGATCTGTACTTTCCATTTTAAAAGTGAGATTTTGACCTGTAAAATTGCCATATATGATGCAAAGTTAATGTTTAGAGAGTCATTTACCACATTTATAGTGAGCACTGCAATGAAATGTAATGTGTATGTAAAAATGTATGGACTGGTACTTCTCTGTGGGTGCAATGTATTATTAATTCATAAAATGTTACTGTTTATAATTACATTCTTAAGATTTGGTGCTTTACTGAACCATTTAGTAATGTTTAAAGATTATGCTGGAATTCATTATTTGAAGTTACAGTTTTTTCTGTATTTCTTTTCACAGCCTACAATGCTTCAGTGGATTGAACTGTTAACAAAACAGTTTAATAACAGTCAGGCAGCTTGTGAAGTAAGTGACTTAGGAACTCAGCAAAGTACAAACCAACTTTCTATATATTGTTTAACTTTCCTGGAGGTTCGTATCCCTGGAATATTTTGGACTATGAACTACTGTATTTGGTATATTTGTGCTCTGTGAGATGAAATTCATCCTTTCTGATTGCTGCAGATCCTGGGGAATGACTTTTTTATTTGCAGAAACCTGTGTTGAGACAACAGGCCAAAATCATTTTGTCACTGGAATTAAGAGAGAGCCAGTGTCACAAACTCTTGATTTGATAAATTATTATGTTGTAATTTGTGTAATGAAGATGTGCTTAAATTAGCTCGCACAAGAGACATGGAAAGACAGAGAATTCGGTGTGGTCTCATTGAAAGCAATTTTGAGATACTGAAGAATAGTTTGAGAGTGTTTCTGTGATAATTTAAATGCAGAGATTGTGTCCTGCCTTAGACTTTATTCAGCAGAAAGGAATTAAATCCATTATTTTTTAATATAAATTAATTCTAGGTTGATATATGATGTAACATTCAGTACCTCTCAGTGAGGTGGAGTCCTAAGATGTTTGAGTAAAGACATTTAATATAGTAAGGAATACTCAGGTACAATTAAAATAAGACTATTGATTCTTTATTTTAAACTGTCTTTCCTTGTGACTCAAACAAAATTCTGGGAGTCAGAAGACTGAACTGTGTTATTTGCTGAGTGACTTGGAATGAGTCATCCTCTATTAATTTTATATTTTTTGGGTCTCTGGAGGCCGTGAGGCTTTTCCATATGTTAAAATGCAAAAGGGATCTAACTTGGGAAGCTCTACTTAATCCTATGGTCAAAATTCTTCAGGTTATGCTTTATTGTAAGCATAGTTTTTATGCTGTTGATATCACTTTGCAGGATAAGTGTGTTCTTCCAGATAATTTTCTAATGGCATGCAGAGCACAGGGATAAGAAGATACCAGATATAAATTTATATTGCTGTTTATTGCTATTGATCTTTATTTCTTTATTCCTTCATGCACAGAAGACTTAGATTTCCCTTGGATTAAAACTTGCCTATTCCTTAATAATAGTAACATCGATTTCTCTTCAGACTTTATTATCATGCAAAAAAGAAGATTGGACTAGAGCAAGTGTGGAACAAAACTAACACAGTATGTATCTTCTGCAGTGGTTTTTGGATCGTATGGCTGATGATGATTGGTGGCCAATGCAGATTCTAATAAAGTGTCCCAATCAGATTGTGAGGCAGGTAAGAAAAAAAGTTCCTTTCCAAGTCAGGTGACTGCTTGACCCGTGACCAGAAACAGACAATTATGGTGGCTGTGATTCTGAGAGTTTTATTGAATACCTGTAATTGTCTGATTCTTTTCCATTCTTGCAAATGATTTAGGGAAGATGTTTGGCCATGGGAGTGTTACTGTTTGAAACAACCCCAGCATAGCTATACAGTCAGGATCAGTAAACCACAGTAGATGGGAATTAAGATCTCTACGACTCCCTCATGATCTCTACAAATCTGAACACTTTGCATTAAAAAATTGAGATTTTTCTGAATTAATTCAACGATAGTTCAAGCTCCACCTTCAAAAAACAAACAAAAAAACCCCCCAAACTTTTTACATTCACTACTTCTCGAAGCTCCAATTTGAAACTTCTGTAGTAAATTTTCATGGGTAGAGGCAGTTTTACAATATTATGCCACAAAGATTGGGTAATACCCTTTTCTGGAAATGCCTTTAAAAAACCTCCCTGTATTAGTAGCATTTGTACATTAACAAATCCAACTATTAATAATGTCATTTACAAGTGTACTTTCTTTGCAAGTTGTTAAGGTATAAATTTCAACAGTTATTTTATCTCACCTGAATTCTTCAGTTGGATTTCTGGTTATTAAAGTGTTATTTCCATATAGACCCATACATAGTTTTTGTATGCAATGCATCAGTAAAAGAATATATTTCAGGGGAAAACCCTATGCAAGGTCTTAGGCAAGGTCTTCTCCTCATGAATGCTTTAAATTGTCACATGAATTCCTATGAGCCAGCAGCAAAATTAAAAAACGTTTGCCAAAAATATCAAAATGCTTCAGAAAATAGACATAGAAGAAAAAAAATAGAGTCATGTTTCAGTGCACACCAGTATTAAAAGCTGGGTTTAGGGTTCCTCCATGAGATCTGTTCATAAAAACCAGGTTTGACTACTGTTAAAATACAATCTCAGCTTTGTCTTTCAAACTTTGAACCTGTGAAGAGCTGGCAGTGGGACTTGGAGATAGAATATTTGCTTAGGAATGACATATTGACCTTTTTGTAAAGCACTGAAGGTGTGGAGTTCATTCCCTTCTCCCTTTGCAGATGTTCCAGCGCTTATGCATCCACGTGATCCAGAGGCTGAGGCCAGTACATGCACACCTTTATCTGCAGCCAGGAATGGAAGACTGGTAAAATAAACCCCCTGCAAACTTCTGTTCATTCCATGTATTGCTGCAGCTGCTTTTATTAAAGAGTCACTCAAAACTCAGTCATGTAAAGCTGAAATAGTGCTAATTGTTCTTCATTATTCTGCCCAAACTGCTCTGATTTATTTTAAAATAGCAATAGAGTTGCAAAAGGCAGTGTCAAATTGTTTGAAACGTTTGCTCACTTAGAGTAAGTTTTCAGCATGGTCTTTATGTTCCCTGTTGCTTGGACACTGAAGTGTAAATCTCACTCCTTAGACTTGAGAATCCTACTGTGGATTGGATCTGGAGGCACAAAGGTGGAAGTGTTCATTTGTACATCCAACAAAAGAGTTTGGAGATCAGTGGTTAATCCTATAACTAAATCACAGGTTTTGTCAAAAACAAGGAAGAACCCTCTTGAATTCTCCTTTGCTGTGCTTACTATCAAGAAAACTTTCACTTTATCTTCTGTTATGAATTACTTAAACTATTTTTGATGCATGATGAGAAGAAAAAGTGGTTTTTCTTTCGCCTCTTGTGTTAAAGTTGTGATTGTGATAATCTTCCCCAAAGTGAAAATGGCAGAGTTAGTAATAACTATGCCACAACCTCAAAATTCAGGACATGAAGATACAATTCTCATGGCAAAAAGTAGAATTTAGTTTGCTTTGGAAGCCTTACTTGAGCCTGTGGCTTGGTTTTGTTCAGTGACGAGATGCAGCCTTGAGCTGATGTCTGAGGCTGAGGGTGGAGGTTCTCTGCCTTGCCAGGGGTGTGT
The DNA here is from genome assembly GCA_013398615.1 of Brachypodius melanocephalos. NCBI lineage: Eukaryota > Metazoa > Chordata > Aves > Passeriformes > Pycnonotidae > Brachypodius > Brachypodius melanocephalos. The sequence continues at coordinate 1,815,873 of VZSR01000001.1, read as the reverse complement.
TCAGGAGGGTGCCTTGCCTTGGTTCCATAGATATCATTGCATTCTCATTAAATTCAACAAGCAAATCAAGAGGATGATTTTGAGTAGGAGATCCCCAATACTGTTGTTCTAAGAGTTCTTTTCCTGAACAGCATCTTGATTCAGAGCCCTTAATTTGATGAACCTTTCAGCATTTCAAGTACCTCATACTCCCTTAGCTTGGGCTGTGTTATTATCCAGGCTGTGCATAGGGGTGAGAGCTCTGAGAGCAGGACAGAGCAGGAATTTTGGTGAATCCCTTTGTTTGGATTGGTTGAGGATAGCTTTGTGCTCTGTGTACTGTGTGCAATACCCACCCTGGCTGTTGTTGCTGCCAGCTCGGATGACATGGACGGGCCCGTGGAGGACATCGGGAGCCGCTCGTGCGTCACGCGCTTTGTGAAGACCCTGCTGTCCATCATGGAGCACGGCGTCAAACCCCACAGCAAGCACCTCACCGAGTACTTTGCCTTTCTGTATGAATTTGCCAAAATGGGAGAGGAGGAAGTGAGTATAGCCTTGGATTTGGGGAGTTGGTGGTGTCTGTGCACAAATGTATTTTGGAGTAATTCCATCCCTGTGTTTTTTCAGAGCCAGTTCTTGCTCTCTCTGCAAGCCATATCCACAATGGTCCATTTCTACATGGGAACCAAAGGGCCTGAGAATGTAAGTCTGAGTGTTTTATGTAACAAGAACTGATCTTTCCTGTTTTACATACATGATCATTTCTGCTCTGTGTCTTGAATCATCTTTCAGCTGTTAAATTAAAATTGCTTCACTTCCACAATTTTTTTCAATGTTTAAGTGAATATAATGTTTAAAAAAATACGTTGAATTCAATATTATTGTTTAGTACAGAAATAGGTACTGAGTAAAAGCAATTAAAGTTGCCTTAACTTGATACTAATGGTAGTGCTATTAGCAGTTGATTACTTACTCCTGTTGTACAACTTAGGTTGTTAAATTTACCTGCTTTTTTGTTAAATACCTCTTCTATTTGTAAATACAATTTAGCTTATGCAAAGTGAACATTTCGTTGTGAAAATCAGTGGATTAGATACTTACCTGGTTTAATTCATGCAAGTTGATAAAGTTGTTTGGAATCAAGGACAGGATACGCAAAGGCCCTTTGAAATGAAGGCTCAAAATGTCCACACTTAAGTTCTCTGGTTTTTCCTTAGCCCCAGGTTGAAGTGCTTTCTGAGGAAGAAGGGGAGGAAGAAGAGGAAGAGGAAGATATTCTTTCTTTAGCAGAAGAGAAATACAGGCCTGCTGCACTTGAAAAGATGATTGCCCTGATTGCTCTTCTGGTGGAACAGTCTCGCTCAGAAAGGCAAGAGCTTCTGATAAAACAAAGTCAGTTTAGAATTTATAGTTCAGAAAGGAGTCAGAGATTTTATGGCTTTGTCTGAGGGTTTTATTGTGGGCTTTTTTAACAGCATAAATAAGCTGATATATGAGCCCATTATATTTTTCATAACTTAAAAAGGGGTTGCCGTTGTTGACCAAATGAAAGACTTGGGTTAAATACTTGAACACATTCAATTGCCCACATTTGGTTTTCTTTTTTTAATCTCATTCAAATGGAACTTTTTTTTGTTGTTCAGTTTTACATCAAAACCTTTATTGTCTCTTGTATATTGTGATACTGAAGAATATGAACTAACACTCAGTCTGAGTGTCTCCCTAACCATAACCATGGCTGAAGTAAAATGATCATTTTCTTTTGTATTGTAGGCATTTGACCTTGTCACAAAACGACATGGCAGCACTGACAGGAGGAAAGGTAATCAAGTTAAAAATGACTGCTTTAGCCTCCCAAACCCTCTGTGCTGGGTAGCTGTAGGCAGTGCACTGTATCTGCTTATTTGTTGCAGGGTTTCCCTTTTTTATTTCAACATATCCGTGATGGGATCAACATCAGGCAAACCTGCAACCTCATTTTCAGTTTGTGCCGGTACAACAATCGCCTTGCAGAGCACGTGAGTACAGGACCCTGTAGCTATTGAAATCCCCTCTAAGAAATGTCATGGGGTAATTATTGTTATTTTAATTGAATAAGCACAAGTCTAAGTGAGTTTTGTGTGTTTTCTTTTCAAGATTGTGTCGATGCTATTCACATCTATAGCAAAGCTGACTCCTGAGGTATGTAAACACACATCTAGTAAATGATCTGTATTCATGTTTTCCTGGTTTAAATCACAGAAATATTCCTTTGCTCACCAAAACTCTTGCGTGGAAGATGATCCATGGAAGTTTTTGTGCCATTAAATGAAGTCTAACTGCACTGTTTGTGAAGTTTTATAAAACGGAAATTTGCTGTGTCACTTAGGATGACAGTTTTATTCAAATCAAGTAACATTTCTAGATTCTCCACCAGTATGAATTTCTTCTAAAAGTTGGTAACATTAAAGTATTGTGTGCAAGAATAAGTGGAGATAATTACTTATTATCTGGCTGTTCAAGATTTGAGGCACTGTGCTGTGGTGGCAAACACATTTCCCTTTCAGGGTAAATTCCTGCCCTGGTAATAACAGAAATACTGAGAGTTCCAAATGGATTCCACATGCAAAACATATAATTATAGTTGTAACCACTTTGTTGAAACGTTGTTAAAAGCTGGGTGAGTCTTGGCAGTGTAAAACCTCAAAATGGGATGCTTTTGGGTAAACTTCCCAGGATCCATATTCCATGTTACATAAATACATAAAAAGAACCAACTTATCTGAGCCAGTGAAGTCTTCTGTAAATACAAACCAGAATAAATTGGTGAATTCTTCAACAATGGACAGCTTGATTCTTTCCTTTTTCCAGAATAATGTCTGTATTTCCTATAATACATACATAGATACATACATAGAATATATATATGTTTTCTGTAACTTCTTCTAGACTGATCCTGCCTCATATGATCCTGTTGCTTTGCACTGACTGTAACCAGTGGCTTAATTTATAGATATATATGGATTATGTACAGATTATATAGTAAGGGATTAAAGTATTATAAATGTTCATGTCTGAAGTTCATAGAAATCTTACATTGGGGGTTTTTTTAAAGTACTCTAAAATGTGAATGAAATTAAATAGATGAAATTAGGTAATTTTCCCTTTTTTGCATTACAGGCAGCCAATCCTTTTTTCAAATTGCTCACCATGCTCATGGAATTTGCTGGTGGACCTCCAGGAATGCCACCCTTTGCTTCTTACATTCTGCAGAGGATATGGGAGGTACAATATGTAAAATAAAACAGAAGCTAAATTGTCTTTCTCTTGTTGGTCCTTTTACGTCTCTTTTGCATTTTGTTGTCATCCTCCCTGCATCAGTCCACGATTTTGTCATTACCATTCCTCTTCTGAATAAACAGCCACAGCCAATAGACAGTAAAAAGTTGTGTTGTGACTTAATGTAGGGTTAATGGCTCTTTCAGTTTAACTTCAAATTTCAGTTTAATGAGAAATTAATTGATTCATAATAAGGGCCTAGAATGCTTTTTCTAGACAAATTCCACATTGTTTTCTCAGTTTTCCTTTTGCAAGGCCTGTGAAATGTTTCAACACCCATCATTTGGTTGTGGGGTTTTTTTGCCTTTATGTACGGATGCCTTGAATATTCATTGGGCATTTTTGGTTCTCTATAAAATGTCCATTAACACTTCTAATGCATAAAATAGTGCTAAACTGAGTCTACTGGATAATTGCTGTGTGCAGGACTAACCTTGCCTGTGTTTCTAAAATGAGAGAGAGACTTTTTAACCAAGTCAGAACAGGGATGAATTCCTTGATCAGAGCTACAGATGAGCAATTAAAGCTTTCTCTTCACCTACCTGCTCTCTGAGTTCCCAGTACAATTTACTGTCTTCATTCCTGGCTGAGAACAGCATGGCCAGTCTGGAGACTGCTGAGGACTAGCCCGTTCCCTTTAATTCCCTTTAAAAAGTGGGGCTGGAGCACTTTTGGGCTAGGACATGGATTGCTGTTCCAAAGGGTTTCCTCCTGGTCAGGAGCAGCTGTAGGATCACAAGTGTTGCCAGTGATGTGATGGATGAGCTGTAACTGCTGCACCTCAGGTAAAGGGAGTTCAAACAGCACACCTCAAGGGGCACAATGACACCCAGCTGGGGACACAGGGCCAGAGATACAAAATATGCAGGCAAGGGTGCGAGACCCAGCAGCAAATGCACGGACTTGGGGTGTAGAATCTGCTTTTACAGTCTCTGCAGCTTCTGGAACTCATTAAAAACTGATTGAGCTCTGGAGACACTGAGAAATGATTGTCTCTTTCTTGGACATTCCCTCCAGCCATTCCCCAGGAAACCTGACAGAGCAATTTGTCATTTCTAAATAAAGGGAGGACATTGTTCTAAAGGTGTTTATTTTTAAAATGAGATTAAAATTTTATAAGCAGAGTTATGGTTGTGTCAGCTGCTCGTATTCTTCAGGTGGAGTAGAGGAGCTGAGAACAGCTCCAGCAACCCAGTTACTACTCTGATTCCTTGGGGTAAATTTTTTTCTTGTCTGGCCACCTGGGCCTTGAGGTTAAAAAAAAAAAAAAAAAAAAGGTAGTTTTTAAAAACTAACAAAAGAACAACCTGCATTTATTGACCTCATATCAACAGATTTCCAGCTACACAGAGCCAGAAAAGCACAGGAAGCCTCATTTTCTCCTTACTCTCTGAAGGTTTGCTGACTGCACAACAGCACTCATTGCCTTTGAAAAGTGCTGGATGAATTTATTCTTTGAAATTGTATATTCAATAAAAAATATAATAGTTACCCTCAGCATGAAGCTGTATGAACATCTTTGCATACCATTTATATTCTTTTGATGTAATTTATAAAAATACTGATTCAGTGTTAAGGTTTTGTGTTAGATATTTTTTTAGAAATACTTGTTTACAAAGACAAGATTGTTCCATCTTCGTGCTTAATATTTCAACATCGTAAAATCTCATAATATGCAGAAAGAATAGGGAGAGTAATTTCCTGGTCTTAGACTGAACTTTCAGAACTGGGAATAAGGTTCAGAAGCACAAACCAGTGAAGTTTAATAAGGTTTTCTTTGTGTGCAGAGCAGCTCAGTCTTGCAGGTGCTTTGATAGCCCGAAGTGATTTTGAAAAGAAATGTTGAAAGTGATTTTAGGGGGTTTTAATACAATCAGTGCATAGTAGGAAGATTAATGTATTCCTTTCAATTTTCCCCCTCTCCTTTAGGTCATTGAGTACAACCCCTCACAGTGCCTGGATTGGCTGGCTGTGCAAACACCTCGGAACAAACTCGCTCACAGCTGGGTCCTGCAGAACATGGAAAACTGGGTTGAACGTTTCCTCCTGGCACACAACTACCCTCGAGTGAGAACTTGTAAGTGAATTTTAATTGGAGAAAATTTGTCACCTGTGACAGTGAGTTGCATGCTCCTGTCTTTGTCTTTTCTTCCCCTTCCGGTTGGTTTAGAATTGCTGGCTTTTAAAATCTTAGCATAACTGTGGTGCCTCATCCAGAGGTGTTACCAGTTTTGATGAAAACTGTGTTCTCATTTGGTACCTTGAATGATACATTGGTAGGTTCTTTATTTTAAGTGGTCAATCTGCAAGGTCCAGGAAAACGTAAAGAAGAAAAACAGAGAATTCCAGAGGTTTGCCATTGTGTCCATTACATGGCTGTACAATAGGTGGGAGTAGTACATGTTGTTCTTCCACAGTAGTCTTCAGCTGAATCCTTTGAACTTATGGGTCAAGGAGAAGCCGCCTGTGCTTTCTCCCACATTCCAGGGTATCCTGGCTCTCTAGTTTGTTCTGCCAGGAATCACACTGTCAAATTGCCAGAGAACATTTTCAGCCTTCCCTGTGTCAATTTTTTTTACAAAGGAGACTCCACAATACAGGCCACTGACCTTTGTTTCTGTGGCTCAGGGAGATGTGAAAACTGGAGGTACAGCTTTGCAACAGGCTCTAGTTGTAAACATCTCTGGGGAGGTAATGACCTCTTGATTGGGCAATGGACAACTTCAGTCATGGAAAACCTCTGGGATGCATTGTTTGATGGGATCTGGGATCACATTCTGTGGTGGGATGCATTGTGTTAGCACAGGGAGAAGCAGGCAGCAGATAGGGATGTAAAGTAGCACATCCCAGCACCACTTCTAACGTGCTTTGTACTACTCTTATTCACTTGGATTTTTTATCTAGTGTGATTATAGTAATACCAGATTCTGTAAAATGCTTTGAAATCAGTAAATGGAACATGCAGTGCAGTTTAATTGCTGTTTACATGGCTGTTAAGCAGGTATGTCACTGTCAAAGGTGTAACAAATCTGTTTTTATTTGAAGCTGCAGCCTATCTCTTGGTGTCGCTTATTCCAAGCAATTCCTTCCGTCAGATGTTCCGATCGACCCGCTCCCTGCACATCCCCACGCGGGACCTGCCCCTCAGTCCTGACACCACAGTAGTTCTGCACCAGGTCTACAACGTGCTCCTTGGCCTGCTCTCACGAGCCAAGCTCTACGTCGATGCTGCTGTTCACGGCACCACCAAACTGGTGCCCTACTTCAGTTTCATGACGTACTGTTTGATCTCCAAAACCGAGAAGCTCATGTTCTCCACCTACTTCATGGACTTGTGGAACCTCTTCCAGCCAAAGCTCTCGGAGCCGGCCATCGCCACCAACCACAACAAGCAGGCCCTGCTGTCCTTCTGGTACAACGTGTGCGTGGACTGTCCCGAGAACGTGCGCCTTATCGTGCAGAACCCCGTGGTGACCAAGAACATTGCCTTCAATTACATCCTCGCGGACCATGACGACCAGGATGTGGTGCTCTTCAACCGCGGGATGCTGCCCGCCTACTACGGCATCCTGCGCCTGTGCTGCGAGCAGTCCCCTGCCTTCACCAGGCAGCTGGCTTCTCACCAGAACATCCAGTGGGCCTTCAAGAACCTCACCCCTCACGCCAGTCAGTACCCAGGAGTAAGTGACCAACACCTCAGTGCACCAGTCCGACATTCCTGTGTCCCCTCTCACCCAGAGTCTTTTGTAACTTAACAAACCTCGTGGCGAAAGTATTATGCATTCCCTGTGGTGGAAGTAATTCATGTCTTTAGATCTGTTTAGGGGGGACTGGTTTGAGTTTTCCTTGCTGTGTAGCAGCTGGAGAGCTGCTGCTGTTTTCTGGGAGCAGGCACTAGTGTTTCCAGTGTTCAGTATTCCAGCCTAGTCATAAGAAACAATGAATAAGCTTTGATGGTGGTCTCTAGAAAGGAGGTTGCATTATGACAAAGGTGGAGGAATTCCCAAAGTTTCTTCTTTGCTTTCGGTTTCTGGAATAAGATTTACCCTGTTGCATTTCAGAGGAGGACAGCTTGGTGTTCCCCCTGGGAACACCCACATACCTTTGGCAGAGCTGGGAGTTGTGTGTCAGTGCAACACAGTGACACCTGCAGCAGAGAACAGGTGCTGGTTAAAGCAGGTTGCAGGTGATGCTTAAACAAAAGGCTTACAGAGGCTGGAAGAAACCATGGGCCTGGGTTTGAATGATTACCCAGTGAATATTGCTTTGGGATCCTTTGGGGTGTGCAAGGACACAAAAAGAAAGTTTCCCTTCACTATGGAGAGGTGGAGAAGGATGCAGGGAATCTTCCACATTGGAACTTCTGCCTAGATCAGCTCACAGAGAAATTTTACACTCTGACAGTCGTGTTGCTCTCCTTGTTGGCGTCTACCCTCAGAAGTCTCAGTTTTTCTTGCAAGGGACCTGAGTTACGCCACTGTGTTTGGTGTTTGCCAGACATATGGGACTGCAGCAGGTTTTGGCACAAGCAGCTTTCTGTGTTTGGTCCCAGGGATGGGGATTTCAGATTACTTTGTACATATGTAGATGTACGCATAAATATGACAGTGAGCTGTGCCCTTAGGAAGCATCAAAACATTGAATTTTGTAACTTAGAAATAAACTCTGAGCCATACCATAGTGAGAGAGCTGACTCTAACCAAGTATTTCTGTGTGTTTTAGGCAGTAGAAGAGCTGTTTAACCTCATGCAGCTGTTTGTAGCTCAGAGGCCAGACATGAGAGAGGAAGAGATAGAGGACATAAAGCAATTTAAGAAAACCACCATAAGCTGTTACCTGCGCTGCTTGGACGGACGCTCTTGTTGGACAACTCTCATAAGGTACAGCCCTGTGCTCATCCAGCAGCTCAGCTGGAATTCCATCCTCAGCCTTTCCCCACGAGCAGAGCTCTAGTTCCAGCTGCTCTTGTTGGCAGTTGTTACTTTGGAGCAGAAATGTGATGTAGAAATTGTGCCTGTGGGACAGTTTTATTGTATCATGTCTTCAAAGAGAGTTTCATTTCTGGTCTTAGGAAGTACAGCTGAAAGTGCTGCTTGGGCATTCTCAGCAGAGCTATAAATTGCCTGTGCATGTAGGTCAGGGCTGGGGTGTTAAATGGAACTGTTGGTGCCCTGAAACCCTTGTGGAAAGGACAGACTGTGTTACCAGGAGGGGCTGCATGCACTCACCTGTCACACTGTCCCAAATAATCTTCACGTTGAAAGAAACCATTCGTTAACATAATCCTTTCCTTTCTGTTCTGCTGTAAGCATAAAGTATTCTGATAAAAATGTTTTCAGACATTAAAAAAGCCGAACATATGCTTGACTGAATCTATTTAAGAAGCATGAACTTCTGTCTTTCAAAGTACATAATTTTCCACATTTTTGCAGGGATTGTATGAGCAATATTTCTGTTAAGAGTATTTATAAATTACTTTCCATAACATAAAGGAGGTCGATGGCAGGCATTTTTAAATTAAAAAGGAAGGGGGGTAATGATGAGAAGAATTATGTTCTTTTGGGGTTTCTTTGTTCTTTTGTGATTATTTTCCAAAATAACAGCATGAGTATAACAATTTTAAGCTTGGGATGCGATTTTCAGTGTTCTCAATGTTTGGATCTTTTTCCTAGTGCCTTCAGAATATTACTAGAATCTGATGAAGACAGACTTCTTGTTGTGTTCAATAGAGGATTGATTCTGATGACTGAGGTAATTACTTTGTTATTTAATTAGAGCAAACATCTCACCCTACTTCCCCTGTCAGCTTTAATAAGATTTCTTTTTAGTACTAAAAAGATCAGAAAATCGTTTGTCTGCTTCTCAGGACAGAGGGAAAACCACCAACAGATTATGCAGAGAGGAATAAATTTATGCTTTTTTGTTGCCATTCCTTTTATTACAGGTAATTGGGAATGAATGGCTGAGTGCAGTCACACAGTTGTTGGTAGTTAAAAAGCGTTCAGGCAACAGATTAAAAACCAGAAATAACTGAAAGGGTACTCAGCTGCAGTTGTGGTTAATATTTCTGACCCTCCTGAGGCAGTTCTCCTTTTCTTTCCTACCTAGTGTGCCTTTGTTTGCAAGGAACGGTCTGAAACACAGAAACTTGATTTCTTTCTGATGGAACTAAACCTAAAATGCATTTCTGGAGCACATCTAATTGTTGTAAAAGGGGATTTGGTCCATGAGACGAGACCAGAATTAGTTCAAAATTGAATGGAAAAAAATTAAATAATGCACCTCTGAAGTGGATACAGTTGGAATGTCAAGCCCTTGCTCCCAGCAGTTTCACTCTACAGATCCACATGTCCTGATGAGTGGAGTATTCTGGATTCCATTCAGCACTTCCATTATTGAGGTGCTGGATGAGAACCTGTGTTTATTAAAAGCACTGGCAGTGCTCCATGGGGCAGGATCCCTTTGAGAACAAGAATAAAAATCTGGATGTTGAAGAAGGCATAAAACAAAGATTCAGTTTATTCTTGGCACCTGTAGAACGGTGTATTCATGAGAGATAATAAACTGGGAAAATCCATGGTGGAAGACAAGTGGCTCAGAGGTAATTGTGGCTGTGCAGAAAATGGAATTTTGGAATAGGTTGCTGCAGGAGGGGGCAGCCAGCACAACTGGAAGTCATCAGAAGGAATTGGAGCAAACAATTGTCAAGGATATTTAGTCTGCCTTTAGGTACATGGCTGGACTGGATGATGCTTTCAGGTTGATTCCAGTCCAATTTTTATATGTTTATATAAAAAAATTCTCGTAACTCTTTTTATGTCACTGGTTTGTATTTTCTGGGAAAAAGTGTGGTAGAAAGAGCTGGAATTGCAGAAACAGTGCAGTGCTATTTGAAAACTGAATTTTCAGGAGCTTTTTATAAATATAAGCCTATAGATTATTTGATTGCAGAGAATAATTGCTAGAATAATTACTACTACTAATTAATTACTGGAGAATATCTGTTCCTTTTTGTTATGAAAATACCTCCATCCAGTAAACTGCATGTAAAAAGTCAGGAATTGGGCTATAAGGTTATCCATGTGTAAAATGTAAGTAGATTAAGGCACATACATAGAGATATGTAATTGGTTTGATGTTAGCCCTCATCCCTGCTAACAATGGATAATTAAGTTTATGAAGAGTGTGTAATAGAAAATTAATTTATCTTGTGTAAAACATTACTAGGAATTAGATTAAATTGATGCTACTTTACGGCTTGAGGTTAGCTGGCCTTATATTGTCACTTGTTGGCTGGAAGTGTTTTGCCTGGTAACAACTGCATTAAGGAGTTGTCACATCCAGGAAAGTTTTCTCCTTAGGGGTGGCTGTGTGTCTTTTGTCTTCACTGTAATATAAAAAGGGCTTGGCACGGGTTTGTGTTCTAGGGACTGAGGCTACTGTTTGTTGATCTTTCAAATACCCCAGCAGATTAAATATCTTCTCTTACATCCTGTGCTAGAATTTTTGCAGTTCGGAAATGAGTTGCTTTTCCTTCCCAATATTTCTATAAATCACAAATGCCCACAAGGTATAAAAGGAAAAGTAATTCATCTGATGTACAACCATATATCCTTCAGCAGCATTTTGAAAAATGACTGGCATCCATTTTAATCCTACCTTTTTTTCCCCAGATTCATATATCTGTCTGTCTTTGTGCACCTTTTGTATCACTTTGTCTGCTGGCAAAGAAAGTTTGGGATTACAGGGATACAGAAATACTGTGCCTCCAAGGGTACTTTGTTCATTGGGTTGTAGATAAAGGTGTGAAAACTTGATAATTATTTTGAGCTGGTAATACAAAGCCTTTTACCTTGAAAACAAATGAAGAACTTCGTGATTGTATCCAACACCTTGTATTTTTTGAGTATAAAATACCTTGTTTGAGCATAAAATAAATGTAAATCTATCTGCAGGATAAAAAGAGGAATACTAACAAGTACCTTAGTTTGGCAACATAAAGTTTGGGCTTTTGTTTTCTTCCTTCCAGTCCTTTAACACGTTGCACATGATGTACCACGAGGCCACAGCTTGCCATGTGACTGGAGACCTTGTAGAGCTTCTGTCCATTTTCCTTTCGGTTCTGAAATCCACACGTCCGTATCTGCAAAGAAAAGGTTTGATTGTAACTCTTGAAAGGATTATGCCCCTTGTCTCTAAATTAATTTTCCTCACCCAAACCCTAGTGTTTTGTCTTGCTTGTTAGCTGTTTTTAAAAACTTGCTGTACAGTAGAATATGTGGCTGTTAATGGATATTAAATTGTTACTTATTAAATTACCTACACTTGACTTAATACAAAACTAGATTTTGTAAATTTAATAGCAGTAGACCAGTGAGATTTAACAGATTCCTAGATGGATTAAGACCATGGTAGACAAAAAAGAGATTCCTCAGCATAAAATTTTGTGCTTTATTTAACAAGCTTTTGAGCCATGAGCTAAGCAGCCTCCTGGGATGTTTGCATTTGCAGATGTGAAGCAAGCTCTCATTCAGTGGCAGGAGCGGATTGAATTTGCCCATAAGCTCTTAACTCTGCTCAATTCCTACAGTCCTCCCGAGCTTAGAAACGCCTGCATTGGTAAGTCCTGGCCATGCAGGACCTGTCCTGCACAGGCAGCTGCTGTCAGATAGAAATGCCAGAGCAAGTGCACGTGCTCTGCTAGAAACTCTGGAGGTTGGGATTGTTGGTGTGATACTGTCAGGGTGTCAGTACTGCTGTTCTTACTCCAAAGAGTTCTGGGTTTGTCAGGCTGCGATGAATATTCCTGTGTTCAGTTAAGGCACACAGACCAGGGGCACAAAAAGGCACAGGTCACTTTGTGACACCGATTTGCCACCTGATAAGGGGCATAACTGAGGAGTAGCTCCTCAGTTCAGGTGTCACTGAGTTTAGAGTCAAATCCCAAATCTGATGTTAAAATTCAAACATGAACTAAAGCTCCCCTCATAAGGGAGTGTGGAGACCAAGTTACTCTGGGAAACAGCTTTTCCTGTTCATTTTTATGATTCAGTAGTGTAAAGCTAAAATAGCTTGTAGAAAGGAATGGATTTGCTTTTTAAAGTGTAGACACAGAAATTATGTACAAATGCCTCTCTTGCATTGGCAGAGCTATTTTAGAAAGGTCCAGGTTTTTTCTAGTTTAGACTTTTTTAATAGTATTTAATGGATTGCTGATAAAGGCCTAACACTGTGTCCAAAATACCGTGGTTTTTTTTTTTTTTAGTGTGATTTTTATGCATTTCCCCCTACTTTGAGTATTTTCTCATTGTTCTCCTGACTGCTGCTGGTTGCCATTTTCCAGGCGTCAAACCTGCTCTGTTAAAGAAGAAGCAAAGAGGGTAATTTCACTGAGGTTCTCACTCTCCAAGCTGGCCCCTCCCTGGTGGTTGCTGCTCCACTGAGCAGGGTCTCCCCCAGGGGCAGAGGTGAAGGGAATGGGGACGGGGTCAGGGATGTCACTCAGGTGTTGCTCACGGCAGAGCTGTGGCAGAAGGGATATGAGAGAGAGTTTGCAAATGCATGAGCCTTAAGTTGAACTGTTTGCTGTTAAGAAATAACAATTTGTAATAGCAAAAACAACTTTTTGTTTGTAGATGTCCTCAAGGAGCTTGTACTTTTAAGTCCTCATGATTTCCTACATACTCTGGTTCCATTTCTACAGCACAATCATTGTACATACCACCACAGTAATATCCCAAGTAGGTATTTCAGTGATTGTATTTTGAAGTTCTCTTACACTGTTATTACTCTATCGTGTTCCTTGCTGATGTCAAATATTGACCTTTTTAATATATCCCTATTTTATCCGAACTTACACTACAGTGTCTCTTGGACCTTATTTTCCATGTCGTGAAAATTTGAAATTAATAGGGGGGAAAAGCAATATTCGTCCTCCACGTCCCGAACTCAACATGTGCCTCTTGCCCACCATGGTGGAAGCCAGCAAGGTATGTAAACAAGTGGTTCTATAAAGAATTATTTCTCTGTTGTTTTCCCATTTTTATAAAAGTATTGGAAGAATCCAGTAGCTCAATGCATTTACCTTTTCTTTGTAAACAAAGCACAATTCTTCTTCAAGATGTGTTGTCCTCATATACTCCATTCTGGATGTGCACTTCAGAAGCACCATTTCCCTGCCCTTGGGGATACACAGCTTCATATTTCAGACACCATAAGGGTCTGGGCCTTGTGGTAGGAAAAAGGCCCATAGCACACATTTTGGTAATTTCCCAGTCTGTCTGTGGCATTTATAAAGGAAATTGAGGCACCACCCAGGGATTGTCCAGATGGGTTTCACACTATTTTAAGATTTGTTGCCAGACAGCCAAGGAGACCCTGCAGGTTCCATTAGAGTCCATTCAGCTGGGGCTGAGGCATAATCTCCTTCTTGTTGGGGTAAAATCCAGTGCCTGAAATGTCATAAAGGGCTTTAAGTCTTTTCACTTTCCATATTCCCTTCTGTGGGCTTCCTGATGGGATGCCAGCTTTGGTGGGGCTACTCATAGTGACTTGGCCACGTCCCGTTGTTACAGCTGCAGCAACGGTGGGATTCAGCTCACGTCACTTTGCCTATCTAAAAGGTCAGCATCCAGCTCTTCCTGGGGCTCCTGGCCATAAATAGTTACCCTGGGAAGGAGACAAAGAGCTCCTCTCCTTCCTGTCCCAGGCACCTGAGTGTGGATGAGGCGACTCCCTCTCCACGGAGTGCAGAGAACACCAGTGACTAGATTTTAGATAGCTAAAGTCAGGTCAGGTGAATCCCACCCAAAAAGGAATATGTATGGACAATCATTTGAAGCAGGAGAACTGGTTACTTGCTGTCCAGTAACTGTGGTTCTTCAAGATGGTTTGTCCACACAGATTCTGTGCTCCTCCTGCTGTGCTAATTCCGAGTCCTGTCCTAGGGGATTCTAACGGGTGAAGGAATTGAGTGGTGGTTGAAGCCGCCATACCCCTTGTGCCCTCAGGTACAGTGGTCGCAAGGACACACTGGGTGCAGGCACAGCCCCAGTGGACACAGCTATTCAGAAAGAATCCAATCTCCTGCACATGGGGCCTATGTGCACGTAGATGGGAATCTGTGTGGGCAACACATTTCGAAGAAGCACGGTTACTGTAGGGTAAGTAACCCTTCTTTTTTAAAGCTTTCAGAATGATGCTGTGTCTATTTGTGCACCATCAAATTGACTGTGTAATCCAAGTGTTTGAAAAGATGTTAGAGAGCCAGAAACTGTCTCTAGTGGGTTTCCCCATCATGCATCCAGAAGTGACACTACATAACGTAAATATCTGGACTTAAAAAGTTGTCATATTACATGACACAGTATTTCATCCTTTATATTGAATTCCTAATACATTAGGAAGGAGAATATTTTTAAACCTCCAGAACCACATCCACAGTCACATTGCCCTGTGGTTTTGCATGCTTGTTTTTCATTCAGTTGCTTTGTATAAGGTTGTATTTTTTTGCTTGAGTTTCAGAGGTTTCCTCTTGGCTCTCTGATGCCATTTTAAGCTTATGTGCATCCAAAATAATAAAATATCAACATGTATATATCACTGGGTTTGAGACATTCCTGAAAATTCTGCTCTGAAGCTCAGTCTTGAGAAAATTCCGACTTCTACAGATCACAACTGATACGTTATGATTTAAAAAGCAGTAGTGTGTATATATTTAGGTGTCTGTATGTGATACAACATTATTGCATTCTTTTCTTGTCCTCTTCAAGCTGTGGTATTTGCACAGCTTTGCACCCTCCTGGTGTTGGCTCAGAACCCTCCAATAAGAGATTTTCCTGGCAGGGAATTGTATTTACCATCCCTCCTCCTATCACACCCTGGTACTTGCCAAGGGCTGGCTGAGGAGGCACCTGGAGATTCCCACTGTTTTCCTGTAGTCCAGGATGAAACATTGCAGAGCAAGTGACAGGCAGGGAGATGCTCAGGGAAATCTGGGAGCTGTCCTGTGGCTTTGGAGGTTAAATGAGGCTCTCTTAAATCTCCAGGGCAAAGACGATGTTTACGACCGGATGCTGCTGGACTACTTCTTCTCCTACCACCAGTTCATCCACCTCCTGTGTCGAGTTGCAATCAACTGTGAAAAGTTTACTGAAACTTTAGTTAAAATGAGTAAGTGTCTATGTGAAAGAGACAAAGGACTTTTTTTTCTGTGATAGCTCTGAGTCCTTCTCCACTAAGTTTTACAATCAGAGTTTTTTTCAGAAAAAGCAGAGCTTGTGAAACTTGTTGTGTTTGGATATTTTTTTAATCCACAAAACTGTTAATCTGTTTATAAGAGAGTGCAGCCTTACCCACATGACTGAAATGTTTCGGGCCTGGCCAGAAAAGAGCTGAGGAAACCGCTGAGAATTCAATCTTACTGTACATTTAGAGTTTAAAACAGGACTCACTAAGGCTGTTTCTGGGTGGTTGGCAGTTTAAATGGTTTTGGATCAGGTCCTGAATCCTCAGCATCTCAGCAATGGCAATTAATTGACAATATTTCAATTTTTGGATTCCCACACAATCCCAAGGGCGAGTTCCTCAGTGTGCAGAGACCTCAGTGTCACAGCAATAATCTTGTCCAAGGAGCAATGAGAGAATATCCTTTTATCCCCTGAATTGCCCATGTGCTTGTTGCTTGTCATACTTTTCCAATGAGTTTATTAAACGGAGTGTAAAAACCTCACGGACACTACAGCTTTCTGATCATAGAAAATGCTTGGCATGGAATCCTATAAAATGACTGGGCACCTTGGCACCGCTTTTCTGAAGAATTTGTGTGTCTCCCCCGAAGTTCTCCCACGCTGACCTCTTCTCTCCTGCCACTGCAGGTGTCCTGGTTGCTTATGAAGGTTTGCCGCTTCACCTTGCACTCTTCCCCAAACTCTGGACTGAGCTTTGTCAGACTCAGGTAAGAGTCAGAACCAAGAGAATGGAAACACAGGCAAAACACGCTGAATGTGGAACAAAGAGCCCACAATTGTAACTGGTGGGTGGTGTTTAATAAAATACTCTGCCTCTGTTACTGCTGTCTGAAAAACTCTGCTAAATCAAATACAGAAATCTGGTAAATCCCGATTGCTCCCTGCATCCTGCAAAAGCTTAACACAGCAGCTCTCCCCAGTAATAGTGGTGGGTGTGCAGAAAGCACCTCATCCAGCCTCTGAAATTCCAGCTTTTTATGTAGCACAAACACTGGGATGGTGAAGGGAAAATGAGGTCTGGGTACGATTGCAGAGGGCCCTGTGGTTGGCTCACGGATCAGGAGGCTCTGTCCATTGCCATGCACACTGGTGGGGATAAACTGGCCTTTCTGGGGAAGGAGCTTCATCACAGGAAAATGGGAAATAAGAATTGTCAGTAATTGATTTGTCCAATTTACTGGCATCTGATAGACCTGAACTGTTTCTCAGTGAGCCTGGCCTGCAGTTCTCGTGCTGACTCTGCCATCTTCTCTCTCCTTGGCAGTCTGCGATGTCCAAGAACTGTGTGAAGCTCCTCTGTGAAGATCCAGTTTTTGCAGAATATATCAAATGTATTCTGATGGATGAAAGGACCTTTCTTAACAACAACATTGTCTACACCTTTCTGACCCATTTCCTTCTCAAGGTACATGGTCTTTTAGCAATAATTATTACTCCAAGGAATGCAGGCACTGATGCTGTTTCATTTTGGGATGCTGTTTTCAGAGTTTCAGTTTTTTGTGGCTTTTAAAAAACGACTTTGTTTCCACAGGTGCAAGGGCAGGTATTTTCTGAAGCAAACTGTGCCAATCTAATCAACACTCTAATTACAAATCTAATAAATCAGTATCAAAGCCTAGAATCTGACTTCAGCAACCAGAGAGTTGAAATTTCCAAAGCAAGCTCTACATTAAATGGGGTGAGTCTTTCCTAACGAACATGAGGCAGGGCATTTCCTACAGAAACTCCTCTGTGCCCTGTGCCAGGTATTAGGCACTCCCTGCCTCAGCTGGGCTCCTGGGGAGGGCATGGGAAGTTGGGAATATTAATCTGACTGTGGGGAGCAAAGTGTTAACAACTGCAGGAACATTAATGGTAGGAGTGCTGTGACCCAGCAAGGTTTCAGGTCTCAGCACAGCATTGCCACCCCCAGGACAGATCTGTGTTAAGGTCAGGAGAGTGGGGAATTTCAGTGGGGTGAGTAGCTCTAGAATGGCATCTTTGGGCTGCTCAGAGCATGAACAGCATCTCCTTATTACACAGACTCTGTGAGCAGGATTCATCAAGTACCAGTTTGAAAGATGCCTTAAGTTTGTTTCCCTGTTTCCAGGACCTCCGAGCACTTGCCTTGCTGCTTTCGGTGCACACTCCCAAACAGCTCAACTCAGCCCTGATTCCAACTTTACAAGAGCTTTTAAACAAATGTAGAGCTTGTCAACAACAGAGGAACTCATTACAAGAGCAAGAAGCCAAAGAAAGAAAAACTAAAGGTTTGGTGTTGCTCTGATGAACCTTTTATCAAATTCGTGTAATAGATTATTTTATCCTTGCAGGGTGGGCCATTCCTTGGCTCCAAATCCCAACAGTCTACAAAAATACCATTTTATTATGGAGCTAAAATTTGTGAATTGTACAAATTGTCTGCAAGGAGATAAGTGTTTATCGAAGTGCTGTGTTTTGGGTGGGAATGGGAGCAGTGCCTGTTCCCTGAGCACGTTCCCCTGTCCCTGCAGATGACGAAGGAGCCACTCCGGTGAAGAGGCGGCGGGTGAGCAGTGACGAGGAGCACACCGTGGACATCGGCGACATCAAAGCCGAGCCCCGCGAGGCGCTGACCCCCACCAGCACCTCGGACAATGAGACCAGGGACTCATCCATCATCGACCCGGGCACGGAGCAGGACCCGCCCTCCCCGGAGAACAGTTCTGTCAAGGAGTACAGGATGGAAGTGCCCTCTTCATTTTCCGAAGACGTGATGTTGGCGCAGCACGCCGAGGAGCAGCCGGAGAACGGGAAATTTGAAGAATGCAAAGAGTTCAAAGACCTGCAGGTGTCCAAGGATCCCATGGGAGCCGAGGAGGACTCGGAGTTTCCTTCCACGTCGATTTCAGCGGTTTTATCCGACCTCGCAGACTTGCGGAGCTGCGATGGCCAAGCCTTACCATCCCAGGACCCCGAAACTAATTTATCAATCAGTTGTGGCCATTCCAGAGGACTTTTTAGTCACATGCAGCAGCATGACATTTTAGACATCCTGTGCCGGACCATTGAGTCTACGATTCACGTGGTCACACGGATATCCGCGAAAGGAAACCAAGCTGCTTCTTGACATTAGATGGAGCATGTCTGCTTTTAAGTATTTTTTTTTTTTTTTTTTAAATTCTTCTTCCTCCCAAAAAATGCTGTTTGTATAAGTTTTGCTTATTTCTGTTTTGTGCTTCAGTTTGTCCAGTGCTCTCTGCTTGAATGGCAAGATAGATTTATATGCTTAATTCTTGGTCAGGCAGAACTCAAGATTATTTTTTTTTTAATTTTATTTTATTTTGCATCTACCGTACACTTTCTTAAAGGGCAATCAGATAATGGCTATGTTTTATGTAATTAAGAGTTCACTGTAGTGGCTTTCATTTAATATGGCTGTCTGGGAGACAGGGCCTCCTGGCCCTGTATGATGTAATTTAAACTTATGGCATTTTTACTGTGTATAATATGGTGTCCTCTGTGCCAGTTTTGTACCTTATAATCGAGGCAGATTGCCTCAGATCGCTGTGGTTCTTATTATCAAAATTAAGTTTACTTGTATACTAAACAACCACAAGAAATTTGATTCTGTAAAGAATCCTCTTTAGCTGTGGCCTGGCAGTATATATATGGTGCTTTATTTAACAGAATACCTGTGGAGGAAATAAAGCACACTTGATGTAAAATTAATTGTTTTATTTTTATTGACATGATCAATTGCTATTCTGTGCACTTCATTAAACTGATTGTGATGACTTTTCATTTGTTTATAATATGTTGCTTCAGTCTTTGGATTTCTCAGCAAAGAACTTCGTAAGTGAAACAGCAGCAGAGAGAAATGATGGTCAGAGGTTCAGATTTGATGTAAATGTTGGTGCTTGTTTAGTGTGCCCGAGTGTTCAGCCATACAGTGGAGAGGGACTGATGCTTGGTTTTGGAACATGAAGTGCTGTCAAAAACCAGTGGAACTTGGCATCTCATTTCCCTTATTTTAACATCTCCTACATAATTTTTCTCCTGCACCATTTACAGACTTCCTTTTTTCCTTCTGCTCTATCTGGCTGTGCTCCCTCACTTTTTGACAGCTCCTGCACCCCTGGAATGACTTTATCATCTCTCCCATTATACCTCCCCCTGTTATTTCTGAGTAATACCAGTTTCTTATGTGATCTTTTGGACTGTCAGTACTACTGGTTTTAATATCTGATTAAACTTCATTTTCAGCTTCATTTTCCAGCTGCTCAGTTCATTTGTTTTTCTATTGTCTTCATTTACCTTGGTATTTTATCTTCAAAATTCTTTCATTCCATCTACCATTCACTGCAGTTTTGAATGACTTGCTTCTCCTTGAGTCTGTGATGTTCTTGCTCCCTTTGAATTTACTCTGATTGGTTTTAACTTTCTGTAATTGTTTTTAAAGTTTACAAATTTATATTCCCATTTATTTAGCATTTTTATCCTGCATTTACAGACACTGCTGACATTGGTAAGTATGTAAGTTGGTATCCTTGTTATTCAGATGTGCAATATAATTATGGTTTTGTTCTTTTTAGGAATAATTTTATTTTTTCTTATTATCTTTCCCCAAGTTGGAAGTCCAGAGAAATCATCAACAGCTTCTATCAAAACTCCTACAATCAGAATGTCTGTCAAGGAAAACATTGGCCTATGGATCAAAACCTGAGCTGCAACAGCTCTTGTAACCCTTTGGGTGAGTAGTTCTCTTAATTTATCAACCTAATTAACACTGTGCAGCTGATTGTTGGGGTGTTGTCTGAGCTGGTGCCTGTTGCTGGCTTTAGCAGGTCCTGCAGGATGGGATCACACCACAGTTGTGGCATTCTGGCCTTTGGGGTGGTTTTCCAACTCATTTTCAAGGAGACCAACTATAAGAGTACTTGATTTCACAAAGGGTACACAAATACTGCACCATTAATCACATCAGGATTACCACAAATACGATTACTCTTACTGCTCTTCCTCTACCTCCCGATTTCCCCCTTGAGTATTCCTGCCATTTTTACGCAGAATTTTTTGCAGTAGTTGTTTGAACAGAAGTAAGCAATACCTGCACAAACATGTCTTGCTTTTCCAGAGTGCTTCCAGGTGTTTGCCCTCTGTCTCCCTCACTTTCCGTGCTCTGTAAGTCATTACTTCTTCCATTTCATTCCCCTTCTCTCATTTTAAATCAGTTTTTGGTTTGTGTTTTTCTGCCTTCAAAAATGTTCCCTTATCCTCTGCCTTTGAAAACCCTTTAACCTTCTCCTGGCTTCCTCAGTCTCTTAAAGCTTTGATTTTCTTCCAGATTTTATCCCACTTCTCATTTATTATTACTTATTTCCTCCTGGAATTTCTACCTCCCATTTAACCCCTTCAAAATTAAGCTTTTAAGTACCCTCTCCATGCACAGTCAGCCTCTCCTCTGGCACTTAGAAGTGCTGAGATCTGTAAAGAATTTTGGCCATAATCTTACAAATCACATCTTTCCCTTTGTATTATTTTTCTCTTTGCCTTTCTCAGCTCATTATCATCTAAAATTTTTTACTTCTAATTGGGAAGTGTAGAAGAAATGCTAGCACCAGTTTTAGAGGGGTACAGAGCTGCTCCTCCTTTTTTCCATGGGTTTTGGCAGCCCCACAGCTGGAGCAGGGACTACAATGCTGGAAGCACAAATAAGTCCTGTCTTTTTTTACCAGTGACTGGCAATTGCTCCATTCCAGGGAGGGCAGGGAGACAGGAAAACCTTTCCAAAAAAATTTCAGTCATGAAATTTCAGTCATGTCCCTCACCATGGGTGAGGCACAATTCCCAGAGTACTGGGACTTCAGTGTCACTGAAGAAATTCGGAATTGCACAGAACCACCTACTCTTAAGGATTAAATCATTGCAAAATCTCTTCAACCATTTACCCACAAACCTACAGAAGTCTGAACTGTCTTAAATCTTAATTTCCCTCTGTCAGCCACTACCCTAAATCATTTCTGTATTCAAAACATCAGGCTTTTCTTCCTTGAATATTTTGGGGGGAAAAAGGTAACTGAATTTCGAGCATTCAGAAACAGATGCTAAAATACAACATTGCTCAAGAGGTTGTTCCTCACCTAGCACATGAACACCTAAAGCAGCAACACCCAGGAAATGCTCTGTGCCTCTCCCGTCACTTTGTTCTTTTTACTACCACAGACCTCACCTCATTTCAGAGGTGAAATAATAATAACTGACTGCAAACTTGAGGAGAACCTGGCCTGTAGCAAGGAGCAGCACCTCTGGATCCTCAGGATGATGGAAGCTTTTTGGGTGGTAAGGTTGCAGTGTGTTGGGATTCTTTAAAATATATAGGAATTAACTTCAAAGAAACTTATTTAGTGTGGCAGTATCAGTAGGGAGAAAATCAGCTTGATGTAAAGTAACATTTTTATTGAGCCAAGCACGTTTTCCAAAGGCAGCTTGCCCTATTGTGGTCAATTTGTTTCAGATTGCGTATTTCATTTGTACACTTTCTTTATAAAGCATTTGAGAACTAAGTTATCCTTGCTCACCTCAAGATGGTTTAATTAGGAATTACAATTTGTTCCTGTCAAAAGTCTCTTAACAGTTGTTCTCTTTGAGGTACAACATTGCAGCAGGCTGTAAATCACTTCAGCGGAAGGTTTTACAGAACTGCAGAAAGAAAGCACTACTACTGTTTGTTTCTTCCTAAATAAATGTCACACTGAGGTCAAGTAAGGGCATACAGTGCATGCAGACCTAATAATTACATGGCATTCTTAATTATCTTTCCTAAAACTGCAGCTGCAAACAGTCTGCAGGTAGAAGCATCTAGCAAGTATTCCACAAGCTGTAAATAATACCCCCCCCCCAATTTCTTGAAATGGATCAGCAGTTTTGTTATCCCTTTCAGCTCACCTCTGCTGGGAACTCCATCTCATACAGCGATTTGATTTTGCCACTTGATATTCTGAATATTAAGGAACTGGAAATGCTTCCTATTGATTGGTGTAGTTCACCTGCAGCTGAATCATTATCACTCTCTGAAGTTGGAGGCAAGCAGAACAGAGATCACTGTCCCAAAGTAAAGCTGTTTATATACAGTCTGACTTGCCTCTCATTCCCTAAAAACCCATAAATAGTGCTTAAACTATGTACAGTCTCATAGAAGTGGGTCTTTATTCTTCCCACAAATAAATTATTTTTTTTTAGAAAACCAAATGTTAACAAAGTATAAAAAGTAATGCCCTAACAAAACTACAGTGCTGTCATCATTCCATGTTGTCTTTTGATTGCTGCAGTAAAATATGTATTTCTTCAAAATACTGCTTCTTCCAGCATTGTCTTGTACTCTCTTCATGGGCGACAGGAACCCCTTTGCATTCCAGCTCCAGTTCCGACTGAGCTGCCACGTCCTGGAAGGTCAAGGCCACTGTTGCATAATGTTCTGAGGAAGGAAAACAGGACCCTTCAGTGAAGTGCTTTTTTAAATAATGACATTTGATGGTGCTGATTCCCTCTCTGCTGTGCCTGTCTGAGCACAGCCTCTTTTCACAGCTCTCTGGACTGGGCTGTTCTCTGAAGGACATGGACCAAGGGAGTGTCCAGCCAGGGTTGGTCCCTGCCAGCTTTGGTCCTTCTCCCTGCAAAGGAGCCCTCCAATATCAGAGATCCTTGGAGAAACTCACCATCAGGCCAGCTCCTACACCGCCACTTCAGGACAAGTCTTTGGCTTGGCACCTGTAGAAGAGAAGCAGGTTCTCCTTGTTAGCACCTGAGAGAATTCCCGTTACAGTTCTCCCTGAAATACAGGGAAAGGAGCATTATCTTCAGGAATATTGGACATGTGCATGTAAACAAGAGCAAGACTGGGGTTTGGGTTTTGAAATAAACTCTTTTCATGGAGCTTTCAGTGTGCTGAAATCCAGTGTTCTGTTCTTGCTAGGGGAAAAGACCAGGATTCGTTGGTTTCTGCACA
Organism: Brachypodius melanocephalos; assembly: GCA_013398615.1. Taxonomy (NCBI): domain Eukaryota; kingdom Metazoa; phylum Chordata; class Aves; order Passeriformes; family Pycnonotidae; genus Brachypodius; species Brachypodius melanocephalos. Next base: position 1,792,359 of record VZSR01000001.1, on the reverse strand, counting down.
TAAAACACTGATTTTCATGCAGACTTTGAAACAAGGACAAGCCCAGTTTCCCCCACTGAAATTTTCAAGTGTGACTGAGTGATTGTGTTACACAACCCAGCCTGGCCCAGTATACAAGTAAGGCACTCCTGCAGATGAAAATGGTTTTTAGGACATTTCAAAAATGCAGCTGAGCTCTAATTATCAGTGTTTTCCCTTCTATTTGCACCAGCATTCAGTTGGGACAGGGTAACACTTGTCCTGAATAGAAAAGAGATCATTTTCCCAATTAAAAGGGGATAGGGATTTGGGAGAGAAACCCTAGCCCTGCTTTCTCCCTCCTGTCAGTTACAAAGGATTGTATTGGGTTTTCTGCTCCCTGTGCAGGTCCTTAGGTGTGGTCAGTCCCTGCTCTTCTGATGGGACAAAAAAACTCACGCAACGTAAGACCAACTGGCTTTAAAACAGAGGAACTGAAATATGCACTAGAGAAGCTGAAAGTCACAAATTTATGCTGCTTTTTAGCTCAGAGACAGGGCCACCCCCCCTTAGAGCAGGAGCTTTTTACCAGTTCTGTGTATTCACCGCTGACACAGCCCTCAAACATCTGAAGTTTGCCTCCTTTCTCTGCTTCAATCACAGCTGGGCACTTGGAGAACTTCTGCACCAACTAACAAAAGAAGAAAAACACAAAATGCATCATGCTGGGGGACAAGGGAGGGGTGCTGCAGGAATTAACTGAACTCTGATACACTTGGGAGTCTTTAAACACTCATCAGGCTTTTGATTTTATATAGCATTACTGGGAGGTGGCAGGGGCCAGTGAGGTGCCACAGTGAGAGTATTAATGCTGAGAAACTTGCACTGGTAAATACAGAACATCACAGGCTCTGCCCCCAGCACATCCACAGCTGTAGACAACAGTTCCCAGACCGGGAAATGGAGCAGCAGCTTTAGGAAGGTGCAGAAGAGCTGCTAAGAGCCATTTCTGCTTCCCAGAGGCAGCCCTGGGATTGAAATGTGAAGTTCTCCAATACCAGCCCAGACCCGCTTGAAGGACACAATCTCAAGACTGGTGATTGTGTGTTTCATACCCTATAAGCAACACTATCATCACCTCCAGTAATTAATCTAATTAAGCTGTGGGTAACAGCAGTGCCATTACTGAGCTCTTCAGGCTCCTCAACACCTACATCAAAGAGCAAAGCTTTTGTTAAGGACAGCGCAAGGAAGCTGCACCCAAACCATATAACAATGCAGCTTCACTTTGTTAAGGGAACAACTGGCAAAAAAAGGTCTAAGGCAGCCTAATAAACTTTCATCAGATGGAATTTGTACTTGACACTGTGACATGTTTATTGCTTACACAACTCTTCAGCAGCACCAATATCCACAGTCAGTTAAAATGCCCTTGAAAGTATCACTTACTTCCTTCTTTGTGAAGATGCTGTAAAGTTCATCAGCTGGAGAGTTGAAGACTTCCCTCATATGTATCCTCGCTGTTGGAATTTTTACTCCAACCATGTCCAGAGATTGTGGTGTAACAGAGTCCTGCAAAGCAAAAAAATATTCACAGGAATTAGCACAAGACCTTGACCCTTAAAAAGTGCTGGCAGGGCAAGAGTGTTGGCACCTGCACATTGTCAAACACAGTGTGTGACTGCATGGCAGTTCTACATTGTGTTCCTGTATTTACTCAGCAGTATTATTAATCAGGAGTCACTAATTCAGTGGAAAAACCTGAAGCCAACATACCTGCACGGTGCTGCCGCTTGGTTTGCGCTCCGTGGCCAGTTCCTGACCAACAGGAGCTTTTGTTGGCAGAATCATTCCCAGGGTGAACTCTGTAATGCAGAAAAGCACTTTTCAGTGTGAAACAGAGCTGTTCAACCCCTCTGACATTCAGATACTCAATGAAGATCACCAAAACCCTGGAGAATGAGTAAAATTGTGCAGGACATAAAACCCAATCCTGTTTCTCCATTTTACCCTTATGCTTCCATCAGGAACAGGCCTAATAGCAATTTCCCTTAAAAAGGCTTTGCCAAGTTACCTGACCCCAAATCAGTAACATCTGCACAGACTTCTGGCAGCACAGCAGATGTTCAGATCAAAGAGAAATAATACCCAAAGAAATTCTTCTAAGTTTGGCAGAAGACTGGAGTGAAACTCAATACAGAATGGGAGCCATCCCTGTCAGAGGCTCCTGCCCTCTGAGTTTCAAGTGTTAAACAATCTTTGGATACCCTAAAAATTATACACAATAATTTCTCAAGCCAAAAACTGGTGGATCCAGCTTGGGAAAATTACACAGCATTTGACAAAAACCAAAAAAGAGGTAATAATTTAACAAAGAAGTTCACAATCAGAAATGCACCTGATAACAATTTGTGGTCACAAGCTGTAAACACAATTTTTTGAGCATATTTTCCCTGATTCTTGGAAACAGCTGTAACTCACAAAAATACCACAGTTCAAAAAATAAAAAGGAAAATTTAAATTTGGTTCACCTTTGGTTTAGAAGAAAAAGTGAACATTTGTAAATCTAGGATTAAAAAAAACCTAAGAATCTCAAACAATGGCAAGCTTAAAGATGAACAGAGAATGTATTAGTAAAGAACAGAAATAAAGACAGCATTTCAGAAATTCTAGAAAATAATTTAATTAATAGCTAAAACAAAGGGACACAAAAATAAGGCAGCAGTTCAGGCAAGGAAGGCAGCTTTTTAAATTAGGCAACAAAAAGAAATCCTAATATTGGCCAGTCCTGGTAGGGCCAAGCTGAGCCCGTGTGACCCAGCACAGCCTCAGTAACTGCAGAACCTTCTGAACACAACCACTTTCGGGAGCAGAAAAGATCCTGAGTGTCAGGACTAACACAATTCATCTCAGCTGGTGACAATTAAAAATAAAACCAGTACAAACCCAGGGATTTGTCAGTATCTGACTAAACTGTTCAGGGGAGAGGCACCTGCACAGGAACACTCCCAAGGTGCTGATTAATTCACCTGGTTTAATTTACCTGTTTTAAGTGCTTTCAGGTAGTCCCTCAGGGCCTCTCTGACTTTGGTGGTTCCTTCAGTTCTCATCAGGTCCTTCAGAACATCACCTTCCCCTTTCTTCTTGCTAACGTTTATCTACAAACAGAAAAATGACAGCATCTAAGAGACCCTGCTCATGAGCCTTTTGGGTTCTACCAACAAAGGAAAGCATTTGGACTTTGTTCACTGTGCTCAGAGGACAACTGCAATTTCTAATCCATGATCTTGGGGTGGCCAACCTTTGCTAAGAATAAGTCCTCTTAAGACATAAATCAGTGTAGTATCTCCAGTCAGTCTAGTTTATCAAGAGCTGCTCCTCAGTGGAGGCTGCAGGGTCTGTGGCAGCCCAGTATCAACCACTGTCCAACCAACACGGAGATTCCTTAACGTCTTAGGGCTGGGGGTGGTTTGCTGTGTTGGTTTGAGGGTTTTTAAAGATACAAGCAGAGTTCTTCTCAAATTTGTAGTTAAAACAGCATCACAATCAAAAATTATTAGCAAAGTAAACTGCACGTTCCTCATGGGTAAGTTTGAGAACAGAATAAGGCATTATTCCAAGTATAATAAACGAAAGCATGAAATGAACTATCCACGTGTAATTACCCCACTTAACAACAAAATAAATCAAAATATGATGCCTTTATTTAAGAATTGTGGACCTATACAGCCATACCAGTGTTGCACACCTACCTCTGTATCATCTACCTCATTTTCTTCTGACAGGTTAGGAATTTCAACAGATCCCTTATGTTTCTCACCAGACTCTTTCACTGTACCTGTATTAACATAACAAATTCTTAAATGCATAATTAAAAACTATTTCCCTCACAGCAAGAGTTTTACACTTGGAACTCAGTTGTACAAAGGCGTAACCTGAAGGCAGTTGCCTCAAGGCTGACTTAAAGGAACTGAACAGCAACCTGAGCCTCTCCTGGGAGCTGTGTTCCCTATCCAGGTGCACCAAGGGATGGACAGAGACCCACCTGCTCCCTGCACTGCTCTCCCCTGCAGCTGTCACCTGCTCTGACACCCTTTACAGCCTGTCCCCAACACTGAATGGGCATCTAAGGGTGGGGAGGGGAAAATCATCTCCTCCCCTGGATGTGCCTGCTCTGGATTCACAATCTCCCTGGAATGCCGACCTCTTCAACTGTGTGAAAACTCCCATCATGCGGGCATGTTACCAGGAAATATACACGTGTATAATGGAGAGGTACACAACTGACATTTCACAAAACACGAAATTCACATGCATGTTTAGAGCACTTGGTATTACTTTTAACTACTTTACAATCACTGCACACTGCAGAAAGACTCAGCAAGAACAGGAATTATGCTGCACTTCTGATCTTTTGAGGCCAAGGCCTACCCCACTGAGCTGCCCTCGTGCTGCCCAGCCTCAGATCTATGCTGAAAAGATTGAATGTAAGGTCTGAGGCTTTTTTACTTTACACTGAAGAGTCCTGCCCTTCACCTTGCAAAAGCATTTTGATATTAACTCACTAATTAGATCAGATAAAATCTCTTCAGAAAGCAACAACAGAAACAGGCAGGTCTGTCAGCTCGGTGTCAGAAGATTAAAAATCCAACAAGGTGCTTCATCAGCTAAACTCTCAAATTCCAACAGCCTAGGGCTGAGCATGACTGCAGAAGGGGAATTATCAGGAAGGCAGATGCAGAATTTCTGGGGATTCTCACTTTCACAGGAGCCATCTGGATTCCACTGTTCCTGATCATCTCTCATTATTTTAATTACTTCCCTGAGTCCCCATGTGATCCCGGGGCACCGACAGAACCCAACTGGTCGAGATCCAGTGAGGGACTCCAACAAACACCCAGGTGTTTCCTGGCACGAGAAGAGTGAAGGGCTGGTGGGAACACAAAGTGCAAAGATCCCTCCCCACTCGGGTCTGAGGCAATGAGGGATTGCACAACGTGCAGAGTCTCTTAATCCACAACTACACAGCCACATCCACTCAGGGACAGCAGAACTCGACCCTGGAGTCTCCCAGGAGAACGGGTCACTCAATAAAGTCATGGGAACTGTTTCATGCCATCCTTGAAACACTCCTGGGCCCACAAAGACACCTCAGTGTGCTCTTCCTTGCTCCCTTCCAGCACCAGGATCAGTACGGGAAAACCACACAACGTGGTCTTTGCAGACAATAAATCCAATTTTATTTTTGGCTGCTCTCCCCAGAAAGGAAGTGCAGGCATGCAGAAAGGAGTTCTGGGGAGCAAAACACAAGCCTGACTTCATTCAGATAATCCTATTAGCAATTTTCAGAACCCCTAAAATAAAGTTTCACGGTGACAGTGTCTGTGCTGGGCAGCAAAGTCCAAGCAGTGAACAAACAGAGCTGGTAGATCAACGTGACACAAGGCAGAATGTGAGTGCAGCTCTGCATTTTCACTACCACTGTAAAGTAAACAAAGCTTTACTACCTTTTTATCAATCAATCAAATTATGTGTTGGTATTGCACTGGAATTCAACAACAGACCTGAGAATAAATTATTTTTTGGTTTCCGGCCAGTCCAGTGTGAAGCACACATGTCAGAAAGACCTAGCTATAACACAGTGTTGAAATACCTGCTTTAGAAAGGATAAACATGTTTTCACAAAGCTTCCACCACAATGTGGAATGATCCATTAAAGTCCTCATTACATCCTCTAAAAACTGATAGAACAGCCATTTTGCTCAATTTTAGTGCCATTAAGTATGCTCAGTTCCTCACTTTCTCATTTCTCTCTTATCTAAATTGCTAAGCACAATGTTTTTCCAACACTGGACTTTCTAAACCGGCTGCAAATCTCAGGATTTTTATCATTTGTCCTTACATACCCACATTTTAATCATAGCTTGAAGTCCTCATTATCCTTGAAGACTTGTAGAACTAATTACAGTTTTTTTAGTTCAATCTGAACTCTCACTTCTAATTCAGAGCTCTCAAAACACACAACATGATGGCTATCACCAAAAAAACCATCAGTCTCTGGGGGTTTTTGTAGAATTTCCTGTGTAGTAGGAAATTTAAACCTCATTTAAAATGAAGCTCTCAAAGCCATGATTCACTCAGCATAGCAACACAGCCAGCACAAGTCAGAGCTGTCTCTAAACAATGATCAGCATAAACACCTTGTGGAGAAACAGTTTAGAGAGAACTTCCATAGAAATACAAACAAAATACTGTCTGCCTGCTTCTAACTTTATCCTCTGAAATAAACCCCACAAAGCCAAACTAACCTCTGTTTAAAGCTTAAGGTGATTTTAGCTGAGCTGAAAAAAGTCAAAAAGCTGATTACAATTCTTTTATCTACACTGATTTAAACTGCACAAGGGTATAATATTTGCCTTGCTTTCTGCTAACATTTACACCACAGCTCTAAGTATGGTCTTAGATTGTTACACATTTGGAACATTTAAAACTCTCTAAAACAAACAACAGTACTCAGTTTAAAGTCCCTTCTTATTGTGGGTGCAGACTTCAATTCCAGATCTGTTCTGGTCTCAGCAATATTCCAGTCAGGGGCTGAGTATTTGGAGAAACACAGCCTGTCACTTGGCACTGCAATATCCACGGACAATTTCCTGTGCCCGCTCATTCCATCAGCTGCTCCTGCTTCTTACTCCAGTGCAAGACATGGCCCACAATTTGCTGTCAAGTTTTAGGCATATAATAAATGGAAGCAATTCCTTGCTATCGCCAAAAGCTGAACTGCAAACAAAGAGCTTGTCATGGGACAAGCACAGCAGAGGGCAGCTCCAAGAGCTGGAACTACAAATGGATATGGCAAAACAAAAAAGTGCACGGGCATAGCCCTCAGTATCCCAAATAAACAAGAATTATTTCTATTTCCCACTAAAGAGTTTTATCTTCATGTAATTCCTAACCCTCAGTGTAAACTACAGATAGTTTTTGGAAACAGCTGTAATGTGAAGTCTCCTAGGTTTTCCTGCTCTCCACAAGCACGGAGCACACAGCTGTAATTTGGGAACAGTGGAAGTAAACCAGCCCCGGCACTCTGCTGTCAATATCACCACAATGAAGGCATTCACTTCTTGCAAAGCAGAGAGAACAACCCCATGCTGATACACCGGGAACGCAGTGCTCAGGAATATGTGGCTCTTTCCCCCTGGGTGAGGGGGAAAGAGCCAAGCTCGGGTTTCAAGGTTATTTAAGAATACGCATTTATCCAGTCAAGGCCCACGTGGCTCCCGCAATCTCCCCACGACTCTGAGTCACCGCAGTTCACCGAGACATTCCCGTTTTCCCAGCCCGGAGGAGACAGGTTCCTGTGCAGAGGGATGGCTCCCGATCGCAGCAGAGCCCACGGTGCCCGTGCCACCGCCACCTCCCCTCGCGTCCCCCTTTCCTCCCGTACCTTTCCAGCTCAGGCGCAGGTTCCACTCGTAGAAGAAGATGAGTTTCCCTTTGCGGCTGTTGCAGGACGCTTCGCCCTCCACGTGTTTGAGGTCGCCGATCTCGCAGCGCCCGGCCTCGCCCTCCACCACCAGCCCCTCCAGCACCTCCTTCAGCTTCCTCTTGGACCAGCTGGTGGCGTCCCGCTCCGTCCTGCCCGGGAGCGGCGGGGTCAGCGCCGGCCGCCCATTCCCCCGGCCCTGTCCCGCATCCCGCGCCCCTTCCCGCCCGCTCACCAGTGCCAGTTGTTCACGTTGGTGGCGTCCGCCCGCTCCTCCACGATCCAGCGCGGGTCCCCCTGGCCCCACTTGGCCATGGCGCTGCCCCGGCCCCGCGGAGGCGCCTCCCTCCGGGCCGCTTCCGCCGGCACCGCCAGAAGGTGCCAGAAACTTCCCCGCCCCGCCGGAGGAGGAGGAGGAGGAAGGCGAGGCCCTGCCCTGCTCGTCCTCCCGGCGCGGAGGGCGGAGAGAGCGGAGGCGGGATCGCCGGAGCCGCCGCGCTGCTCGGGGTCTCACCGCCGGCTGCTCCGCTCCTGTGCCCAGGAAAAGCCGCTCCTTCGGGGCTGCTCCCGGCTGCAGGGAGAAGGCACCGCCTAAGTGGAAAAGAGGAGAGAAAAAAAAAAAAAGGAAAACAGGAAAATTAGAAAACAGACTCTCGTTTTTCAAACGCTGCGGCGGACACTTCTGCGCAGAACAGAATAATTGATGTCCCAAAATTACTCCCTCTGCAGCAATGACAAGGAAACGCCTCTGGAATCGGGTTTATTGTCTTGCCCATTTGACACGTGCCAAAAGAAATTAAATGCACTGTGAGACAGCGCTGCTGCTGGGAAAGCAACCCTGCAGTACAGCACTGCAGCCCTTCCCGTGTATTGCTTGTCCTCTTCCTTATACATCAGGAAGAACTGATGATTCCCGTGCAGCAGCAGCAGAATTACAATGTGGATAACATTCTCATATTCTTATTGCTCATTTAATTCTGAACTGTTCCAATGAGTCTCATTGTGGTTTTTCTAAAAATTTTCTTCATCGAGTGTTCTTATCAGAGAGATATATCATCTCTAGGCTCATTGCCTTCAGACTCATCATCTCCAGGCTCATCATCTCCAGGCTCTGTGTCCAAAATCACTGCCACCTCTGAAAATTTAACTCCTTTCAGCTCTTTCTCAGGGGCAGGCAATGTGGGATGAGGAGTTAAGGAAACAGCTGGCTTCTGGTTTGTGTCTGTCAGAAAGTAATCCTGCAAAAAAAAAAAAAAAAAAAAGGCATAACGCAGGTGAGGCGGAAAGCTACAACTGGTTGAGTGTGGAGAAATTACTAACAACAGAAATCATAAAATTGTGAGCCCTTTACATTCCATAAAGACAGAAGAGAGTCATCACTTCTGGATGAAAGTCCTGCTCCTTCTTCTAGGCAGGGACAAACAGCACCTCTAAGATTTTTTAATAGAATCATAGAATGGTTTGAGGTGGAAGGGACCATAAGAGATTGTCCAGCCCCAACCCCTCTGCCATGGGCAGGGACACCTTGAACTAGACCAGGTTGCTCCAAGCCCTGTCCAGCCTGGCCTTGAACACTTCCAGGGATTACGTCCTAAGAGTTTTTTCCTTTACTTTTTTAGTTCCATCAGATATGCTTTTGTGATAGTTCCTTCAGTTATTTGATGAATATCAATAAAATACCTTTCACTCCATGCTTTGCAATCAAAAAGCTCATTACCTGTTTTGTTGTGAATCCCACAGTGGGCTGGAACTCCACATATCTACTTTCAGCAGCTTTTTCAGATGCTCCATTTTGCTCACTTTCACCCCTGTAATCCAGCAGCACTGTCTCCAGGTAATTGTCTTTTTCAGGGGCCTGAATTTCATCTTTTTCAGCATCATCTCCTCTGGTGCCTTCCAGCTTGTCAAATGACATCATCTCTGTTCTCCTAAGAGAGTTCAGAGAATTCATAATACTTGGTGCTGAGACAAAAATCTCAACCTCTCTACAACCAAGAGCAGCATGGACACTGATCTCAAAATTAGTGGGATTTTACCCAGGGGAATGAAGTAGCTTCTCGTATCCTGAAGGGTCTTTTCTGCATTAGGATTGACAACTTGCTAAAGAGTAAGTAGGAATTTGCCTTTGATACAAGATTAAAAGGTATTAACTTCCTTCAAGTGTAGAGATTTTTAACTTACTATTTCAAAGGTCCTTAGAAATGGACTTATAGCCTAGTGGGAGATCAAAGGGAAATCCTGTGGTACCAGAATAAACTAGAACCACATGAAGAATTTTTTATAGGTTTGTGATAGCAGCAGTCTACTTACCCATTATTCATGTGCTCTGGTTTCTCTAAGCTTTTCAGACTTCCATTTTTGTCAGCTGCCCATGGGTTATCAATGCCCTCCATAATTTCAACTTTCTTAACCAAATCCTGTTTCTTATACTTTCTGAAAATAATACATTAAAATAATAATAATAAAAAAAAATTCTTGACGATTGGCTTTACAGTTGTTTTAGAAACAGAAGATGAATTATTTGTGTAATAAGTTTAATACACAACATTTATTTTCAGTGTTATTCTGGGGCTTAGTTTGAAGTATTTCCTATTTTTCCATAATGGTAGCAGTGTAAATGTTTGCTTCCTTTCTAGAAATTACTTTCCTCTACCATGTGGCCCTGCTGCCACTGAAGTTAAGCAGCAAAACCTCCCTTGATGTCATCATTTATGGGGTTGAAAGAGGCTCATGTGCCTGCCTTCACAGTTAAAATTTCTGCTGCCCACGTTTCTCGGTTTTAGAAATATTTGTTTTCTGCTTTTGCTGTGTGACAAACATTAGAAGAAACAACTTTCAGTTGTGTGTGCTGCATCCACCATGACAAATTCTTGGGCAATGCTCCCTGCAAATGCCAGTAATTTATCAGACAAACGTTTTTCGAGTTGACGCTTCATTAAACCATCAGCTGTAAATCTAAATGACATGGTTCAGGCCAAGCCTCTGTACCTTTTCCTTTTCAGATCCAGCAGGACGTAGGCCAGGAAGGCGATGAAGGTGGCGGCCAGCAGCACCCCGAGCACGATGGTGGCCACGAGCTCCGGGGATGTCGCGGCAGCCGGAGCCTCCGCGACGGCAGCGCTGACAGAGGCTGAAAACACCTTCTCCAGCTCCAGCTCAATGTCAGCCCTCTGCTCCCTCAGCTTGCTGAAGAGAGAGGGGGAAAATGTGCATGATTTACCTTCATTTTGGCTGCAAGAGTAGTGAAGAAACTACAGAATATCCCTCCCTGGTCTACCAAGATTTCCGAGGATTCAGACTTGTCGTGTCTTTTATTCAGGAAAGGCTCTGTTTTCCAGCAACCAGCCCAGGTGCTTGTGACCTAAAACTAAAATACTGCAGAGCTTGGACAGTTGAATTAGATCCACATCACTGACAGGTTACCAAAGACACGTAAAATACACCTAAAGTGTGAGTTTTTAATCAGCGTTCTGCCACTCTGAGGTCAATGTATATTTTAATTATATTCTTTCTTCTTCAGCTTTTTTTTCCTCCTTAAACTGACTTTTAAATCTGTTTTGCACAATGAAACAGCCTTACTCATGTTTTTTGGCAAACTCTGAAAATTAGCTTTCAGTAAGGAGTGAATCAGCTTTCTGAATTCTAAAAAATCCTATCTGCATAAGCTCTGGCCCCCAGAAGTCAAACTGTGCCATACAGACCTTTTTACATCTTCTGCAGGTACTTCCTGGTGGGCCTCATCAAAAGCAATGATCCATACTTGGGTTTCATCACTGCTGCTCCTTGCTTTTCTTTCCAACTCCTCGGAATAAATATTAACTAGGTATACATTCCATTCAAGTTTATCTTCCAGGACTCTGACATCACATGAAGAAAACATTTTTAATTAACTGGACAATGATAGGTTCTTTTACTCTGGAAATTAAATGAAGTAGTATTTAATACAACACTTGGCAGCTATTAATTGATACTAATAAAAATCCCTTGGCAGGTATTTTAATCTAAGCATGTAAAAATGCAGGATTATCAGCAGCAAAGGAATTAAGCTATTTGTCCAAAATTGTTGAGTGATTGAGTAGCAGAGGAAAAAATATCTATAGATTACTATAAACAGTAAAGGTGGGGAGGAGGGAAATTTGGTCTCATAATCCTCATTGTTTTCTCCTCTTTTCCAGAGATTTCATGCTGGATTGGACCAGTGGCCCAGTTAATCCATCATTCTGGTAGCAGTCAGCACCAGCTGCTTCCAAGAAGGTTTTCCATTTAATTTTTACCAACAAGAACTGGTCCATAGTAGCATCAACATCATAAACTCATTTTTCCCCACCTTCAGAGTGATTTCTCTTCATAAGCACAGGACTCAATCTTTCCAATGTAAATATGTGTAGCCAAACAAAAGATCTTCCATCCTGGTTAATGTGCCAAAAAGGCCCAGTTATGGTTTTAATTGTAGGGTGGCCAACACATACCACTTGTTAATCCCCTGTTCCTGCAGGGCTGGGATGTCCTAGAGAAGCTCTGCTGCTGTGCCACGAGGTGGGGTTTTCACCTGTCACAGTGGTGGGTTTGGTTTGTGGTGTCTGCTCTATGTCTCCACATTTTTATCCTGCTGTCCATGAAAACCTTTATCCTAGGCTGTTTAAAATGTCACAAACATTGAGGTGGGAAGAGACCACTTGAAATTGTCTAGTCCAATGACCTCTTTGAGATTTGTCAGCTTCAGGCTAAAAACTGACAAGGCAAAAACTGGTGGATTCCTGTGAATGTGCTCAAATTATTCTGAGCTATGTCAAATTGAAGGCCTGGCTTTTCCTGGGCACTGGCTGTATCAGCTCCCTGTAGGCTGCCAGATCCCTATCCCAAAGGGATTCTGAATTTATCGTTAGATATTATACCAGAATAAGCTTCACAGTTTGAAAAATACCTTTGTACTTCAGCACTGTTTCTTTCCACAACGTTGATCATCTGATTTAGCACCAGGATCACAATGTTGCTACTGGAACTGGAATCAACAGTTACCTGATAAAGAGTCACAGATAAGATTTTCTAAAGCATTTGTACCTTTCATAGACCGACCAAAAAAAACTAAACAATCACAAAACACCTCTGATATAAAATCAAACTCCTCCAAAAATCAGGTTTTGTGCCAATATATTTTTATATGTCAATGAAAATGTCAACCTCTTAATTCTAATTCTAGTATGTAAATATTCATGTATCTGACAGCCCTATGGACAGTGTTAAGTAATTTTTTGTTTTTGCCATTACCAAACTTAGCCCTTCTTGTTTACCATTCTGACATGAAAATAAATCAGGATTTTACATAAAAATCTTCCTTACATTGACTGTTGTGCGGGCTGTGAGTCCTCTTGTGCCTTGGTCTGCAGCTTGGACTTCCAGATTAAATGTTCCAGCCTTTCCTGCTACAGAAACTGTAAAAATCTGCCCCGTGTGTTCATCGATGTCGAATTCATTGGTTTGACCGCTCACTAAGCTGTACAGCAGAATTCCATTGTCTCCTGAGTCTGGATCTGTGGCCTGGGTTTAAAAAAATTGATTTGTGACACTCAGCCTGGGCTGCACATTGCTGTTCAATCAGCAAACTCAGCTCTTGAGAGCAGATTTAAGGCTCCTTTAATGCAGTGGAAGAAACCCAGCTCTATCACAGGATTTCTGTCCTTGTGAAGAGCACAGGAAATACCCTACCTGCACTGTAATGACAGGGTATTTGTAGGGCACAGAGCTGGGAATGCGGGCAGAGTAGGAATTGCTGGAAAACACGGGCTCCTCGTTCACATCCTGCACTGAGATCGTCAGCATGGCCACGTTCTCAGCAAACAGGCCTGGAAAAAACACAAGTGAGCCACCCTGGCCACCAGCTTTTCACCTTTCACATCAAACTTTACAAGTTAAAGAGAACCACAACTCCTGTATGGATTGCAAATACAAAACGTGTGTTCATTGCTCCCCTGAAATGTCAAGGCAAGAAGATACCTGAACGCTGGACTTCTGCAGCAAAGGAGACTTTTTCGTTTGCTTGAATTAAAATCACATACTGAGAAACTTCCTCATAGTCCAAATTAACTGCTGTTCTCAGCTCACCACTTTCAGGATCCAGTCTAAAGTGACCTGGAAGGACAAAAGTGCATTTTTGCTGTGACAGCTGCCATTTCACTGGTACCTCCCTCCTACCTCTCATGTCTTAGTTGCTTTTGAGATGTTCCCATGGCTTCTCTGCTCTGGACAATGTGAAATTCAACACTTCCACTGGCCAAGCAGCAAAGGCATCATCACAGCTGGGTTCCTACCCCACACCAAACAGCTCTTAACTGTGTAAAGGAACAGTAAATGTGAAAAAGAATTTCACATGATTTCACAAATAAGGAGAATTGCACCTCCTTCTTGCACAGTTCCATGTTTTATGCACTTCCAAGTTTTCTCTCAGTTTCTGTGTACTTCCTTTGTTGTGGGTCAAATGGAGCCTGGGCAAAGCTGCAAGAGGAGAGATGCCTTAACATAAAGGTAAGGAAGTCACAAAGTAATTGGCAGGGAGGAATCTGCTTGTTAACAGCACTTTCTATTTTGGCTCACCCTGGTCTCTAAATTTTCCTAGTTTCAGATTAAAAGAAGCCATTTCTTAGCAAGTTACCATGCTTTCTAAAGCCGAAGATCAGCAAAGTCAACGCTGAAAAGCCCTGAAAAAAGTTCTCTGTGTCCTCCTTTCTTTAAAAAAAGTTTTATCCATGCTCTCCATCTCCTCATTTATGCACAGCAGCACCTGCCATGGAAAAGACAGTTATGATGTTCTCCTGGCTGTTTTAACTCATAAGGGGGATAGTACTCACCTCTTTCATTGCCAGATACAACAGTGTAATCAATCAATTTTCCTGATGTTTCAGCCACAGCAAAATCATAAATTAAATAATCCACTCCAGTGTTTTCCAAAACAGAAATGCTAATGCAGGAAATAAATAATAAATCATAATGTTAAATTTGCCAACAGTGGTTGCCAAAGCAGACTTTGAATTCTAAATCTTTGAAAAAGAGTTCTCTGTGGAAAATCTTGCCCCCTCTCCCCAGTTGTTTGTCAGGTCTGCCCAACTTTCAGAGTGCAGTGCAAACCCTGGATTTCCAGCCAGATTTTGGGTCATCCTTGAGTAAAGCCTAAGGAAAAATGTTTTACAGTGTTCAAGAGAAAAGGGACAAAGAGTCTCGCTTATGAAAGCTGCAAAGTAGAGAAATAAAAAGCAATGCCTCAACTCACATTCACAGAACCCCAAGTATAACAGAATTTCCTATGTTTGCTTTAAAAAAAAAAACCCAAACTGATGTAATTTCTTCTGCATGGAAAAATATGAAAATGACCTTCAATTTTGCTGTGCTTTGCACTACCTGGTGAACACATCCCAGTTATTTAATTCAATATGAAAGCCTCACCTGATCTCACTTGCATTGAAGCGAGGAACGAATGGACGGTTGTCAAACACACTCAGAGTAACCACGGCAGTGCCATTTAAAGGAGGAGAACCTTTGTCCTTTGCCATCACTGTTAAATGCATCTCTCCAGATCTAGACAGGTTTCCAGTTGTAATTATCTTCCCCTCACTCAAATCCTCTATCAGGAAGAATGGGCTCACGGTGGGATCAGGGAGGATGTAATATTCAATAAGGCCATTTTGCCCCTGCCATGAAAGGAACAGAATTTCTTGGAACTGGGAGTATGTTTGGAAGATAGGATAAACACTGAAACAAGAGATCCAAAAAACATCTAAATATCTCTAGTGAAATTATTTTGAAAATAGTGGGGTTTTGAAGAATGAAAGCCATGGTAGGATGCATACAAATTTTAAAAAAACCCAAAAAACAAACAAACAAACAAACAAAAAAACAACAACAACAAAAAAAAACCCACCACCAAAAAACAAACAAAAAAACCCCAACTAACAAAAAAACCCAAAACACAAAGCAGAAGAAAGTACACAATACATTGGTCATTTACACAGTAAAAACATGGCAAAAAGTCTCTAATGAAAATAAGTTAGATGTGTAGAGGGGGACAGTCAGAGTAGTGAGGGTGACACAGAGAGGACAAGTGCCACTCTGCACAGCTGGAGAAGTTTCATTGGGGGTCTCAATGCAAATCTCCCACAGTTCAGCAATTTTCAAAGACAATTTCACTTTTTTATACAAACTCATTGAAAAGGCTGATTAAAAAAGGGCTGTTAGATGATTTGCAGCAATGTACCACAGCTGCAGCTATTCCAACCAAAATTATGCATGAAGAAATAGGAAGGCACCTGCTACACCTATTTTGTTGTCACTTGGAGATGTTTCATCTTGTAAATGATATAATTACTAGTGATGTTGTCATGGTGATGTGGTTGACTACTGGAAAACCCTGCCAGTGCCTGGATACTATTTGATGGGTGTAGTGCAGATATATCAAACAAAATTACATTTACAAATGGGGACAGAGAGAATCAGCTGGGGTGCCACACTTCAGAGGAGTTTGGCAAGCAGGTATTTCCTTGCTCAAATCAGCCATATGATGTTTAGTTTTTCAGATTCTTCTACCTCAAAAGTTCAAATAACTTCAGAGACACTAAATTGCTTCAGTCCTTGTATACTTCTGAAGGACTGGTGCATGCAGTTCTGTGTAGTAAAGGGAAAAATTAAACGAAATACAGCTGAGGAAAGATGCCCAGAGCCAGGGAGTACATCAGGCAGAGCCAGCAAAACTCCTGATTTCCAATTCCCAGAGCTGGTAGTTAAGCAGGATTCACTTTCTGGTACATTTGGTGCTGCATGGCAGGAGGATGAAGCAGGATGTGTCTGTACTGCAGCCCAGAGCAGTGCCAGGGGAACAGGAGGAATCACCTGGTCACGGTCAGTGGCGCTCACGGTGAGGACAGGAGTGCCCACAGGATTCACCATGTTGATGGAAGCAGAATAGGAACTCTGGGCAAACACTGGGGCATTATCATTCACATCAATCACTGCAACACTCACATAGGTGGCTGCCTAAAAAACAAAATGATACCATGCATTTTAGAGTATTTAGAAAGTCTTATTTAGCATTGTTTTTTTTTCCTTACTTGCACATGCAACAGAAATTTATAAATCAGAAATTTATAAATCAGGCTTCAAAAATGCTGCAATAAAACATTGTTTGGGTTTAATTGTGTCAACTCAGCTTCAGAGATCATTACAGGGTTTTAACAGGAGAGGCAGGAATTCAATGTTGCAGTAGGATTCTTCTTGAAAGAGGTCTGAATGAGTAAGGACAGGATATGTTTAGGAGACCTCCACCATGCAGTTTAAGGAAAGCACATGTGTTCTGATTCTGTTAAAGAAGTGTTTAGTATCTTTTCAAATAAAAGAAATACAGCAGAACCAGAGCAATCTGCTGAAAATACTTCTCCCACAAAAAATTATCACATCACTTACAGTTCAAACCGCAGCACACAAAATCCAGTTCCCCAGAACAGGTCAGTCAGCAAACAATTCAAGGTCAAAGCCTACCATGCATAATTTTGAAGGATTTCACATAATTAAAGTATACTACTACTCGATGTGGTTAAAGGCTGTAGAAGTCTGACTCTAAACATGATGAGGTGACTCATTTATTCTACACAATAAATGGCTGGGATAGATTTCCCTCCCAGTAGTTCAAAATCCACTCTGAAGGGTCGCTGTTCATTACAGTAATGGTCTCTTACCTGGTAGAAAGGGGCAGATTTATTGTTGACTGCAGTCACTGTAAAGTTGTATTTATTCATGGTTTCATAGTCTGGAGAGTTCCTTATCTTAATGATGCCCTGTATTTCATCTATTTCAAATATATTTTCTCCATCACCTGAGACAGATTTAAATAAGGATCATCAATTAGCACATCTTAGCTGCACATAATTACCTACACTCCTAAATTATATGTTTGTGTCCCAGATGCATCAAAACAATTTTTAAGTAGTGTATGGATAATGTAGAAGATGAGCAGAAGTATTTTGAGTGGATGGGCATTTGAAACATGAGCCAAGGTTTGAAAATTGTATGAGCATAAATTAGGGACATTCCAAACCAGGTGAAAGTGAACATTCTTGGCTTTGGTGGAAAGAGGTTAGGAAATAACACTGATAATACTAATTATGCTCATAATTGTGTAGACAACAAAGTGTCAGTGCAGTGACAGAATTCCTTGTTACCTGTGAGGTTATATAGAACAAAGGCATTGTCTCCTGTGTCTCTGTCTGATGCTGTGATTTTCCCAACTACGAATCCCACAGGCACGTTTTCATGGACACTGAAGTCAGGCACTGGATCAAACACAGGTGGCCAGTCATTAACATCAGTGATCTTTACCACAACTGTGCAGTAACCCCTCTTCTTCTCAGGGATTCCATCATCTTCAGCATACACCACAACCTGTAAGTCACGCAGTTATTGGTAATGAGAAGCCATATTAAGAAGTTCTTGCATAAGGATTAAAAAATCTTGGTGAATTTTAAACTTGAAATGTTCTTAGAAATGTAAAGTCCAGTTCTGAATTCACCTCAAAATGATTCTTGAAAACTGAAGGAGTGTTTGGGTGAATTGAAAAAGTCTTTCTGTGTAGAATCAACAAATTCACCAATATTTTTACTTCAAGCAAAATAAGACCATAAAAAATATCCAGCAGTGGCAACAACAAAAAGAAGATTAACTGAGAATGCTATCTGCAAGACCTCAGTCCAGCACTGGTGCAAGCAACAGACAGTGCTAAATACATGATCTGTCATTGTGAAATTAGTTATTCATGTGCTGAAGTGTTGGCAGGGCAGGTGAACAATGAGCTATGCTTGAATTTCATTATAGTCAAAAGGCAGTGGCTTCTTTTAATAATGCCTCACACCTTGAGATGCTCCTGTTCTAAACCAGTGCAGAAAACATTATCAAGCTAAACAAAAGCACAAGTGTCACCTGTTTTCCAAGACAAAGATGAAGAGTTCTGAATAAAGAAGATGTAAAAAATCTAAAGCAAACCTGGTACTCTGTGGGTTCCTCTTCATAATCAAAGGGGGCTGTGGAATACAGGATTCCAGTTGTTTCATTTATCTTGAATTTTAGTCCTTGTCCATTGAGAATGCCATATGTCAGGAAACCATTTCTACCTGTGTCATTGTCCTGAGCTTTCAGCTGCACAATCTGAGTAGCAAGGGAATTCTGTGGAGGAAGAAATATTGAGGCTCTCAGAGACTGCTTTGCTGCAATTGCTTGAATTACGTGAAAGCAACAGATACTGCATCCACTTACAGTAGTATAGACCTTAAAATCAAAATTATACAACTTGTTCAGCACAGTAAGAGAGTCTCTTGCTTTCTCTAATTTACAGAAAATAACTGTTTTCCTCCCCCCATGTCTCTACCCATAGCTGCAATTTTCAAGGAGAAAATTATTTCAAACAGCCCAAATGTTAACCTCAAGCATCTGACTTGCTATTATTTCTGTTTAACAATCTCTTCTCCTATGAAACTCAGTGGATGTTCTCAACTCTAAAGTCATGTTTTTTTCTGAACACTATTTGGCTAATAGCTATCAAAATAAATAATCTAATTCTTCCTTTTTAACAATGTTATCTGTACCAAGATTGACAGCAGATATCAGCATTTCACTTGCAGGGCTGTTTGAGACCTGAAGTTATTTGATCCAACAGGGCATCCAGCAATTCCCACTGTGTAAATATTTCACATGGAAATCAATTTTTTAAGGTTGGGAAACCTGATTCTAGTTCTTCTCCATTAAACTAACTGGGAACATTAAAATTAGGTGTAATAAGTGAAACTATATTTCAATCAGTAGTAGAAATGGAGTAGATTTTAAATCAGTTGTGGCTGCTAAAGACAATACATGTGCATCAGCTGGGAAACTCAAAGGCAAGGTATGTGGCCTATAAAATATTAACATGATCAATGTGCTTCTTTTTTTAAAAAAGCAACCAGCAGATTAAAGTGTGAAAAGTGTTGCTTGAAAATTGAGTGAGATGTTGAGCAAGATGCTTTTGCATATTTAAATGCTGTCGTTTCTTCTGTAGAGAACCAAAATGGCTGAAAATCTGACTGAAATCTGGCTTGTTCTCTGCTGCTGATCACTTGTGCCAGCAAAATCACAACAGATTGTACATGAACAAGAGGAGAAATATTGCTAAATTATAGACTCTGCTCTGTTACTTCCCTGTGTGAAGCTCCCTTACAAAAGGCTGAGTGAGAGCCTATGAGGTGCCCAGCACATCCAATAGATTTTGAATGCACCTTATTATTCTCTATGTAAAATATTCAAAATGGAGTGGCAGTTATTCCTTCATGGAGGCCCTTATTAGAAAAGATTCACTTTTCCTTGAATAAGTCCACACTTCTAGATCATTCTTCTTGTTTATTGGGATTTCCAGCTTGAAATAAACCTCACAACATCATATGGTAGGACAGAACAGCAAGTCTGCCCAGTTCCAGAAGGTTTACTGGCATACTCAATGAAAGAGTATTATTATTATTATTATTATTATTACTATTTTGAAGACTTTTTTTTTGTGATTCAGTTTGAATGACATTTTCTTACCTCTGGCAATCTCTCTTCTAGTAGAGAAGATGGGAAAACCGGTGGGAAATTGTTTTCATCCAAAACTTCCACCGTCACTTCAACTTCATTAAATATGGCAGCATTGGATGAATCTGTTGCTCGTACCTTGAAATTTACTGGAAAATCTTCCAGTTCTAAATTCTTCCTTGTTCTTATGATACCATTGGATGGATGGATAATGAAATATCCTGTTTAAAAAAATCAACCAGAAATTATTCTGGTTATGATTTCATTAGTTGAAACTGAAGATATGGATCCTCCAGTGAAAATGACACATTATTTATATGAATATTGTATGATACAGTATTCTTCAAAGAATAAAATGAAATTCCACATTTTTACAAGGTTGACAAGAATGTCAGATATATCCAGGGCTGTAATTAACAAAAAGAAACAATTCAGAAGGTCAGATAGGAACCAAAAGGGAGAAAATTCAGTCTACCATGCTCCAGTCAGGTCTTCACATTCTTCTGAGAGAGTCAGAGATTATTTGCCCCTCCTTCAGTAAGAAATTTTTATATTTCCTAAGAAGTCCTGTTCTTAATGAAGATGAGGAATTTTGCAACTACCTTGAAGATCACGACTTCATACAAAACACTTTACAAAACTGAAGTACAAATTGGCTGTTTGATGATAGATGAAAATCAGCTCTATATTTAGTTAAAAAACCATGACAAAGCACTGATGCACTTGACCACGTGTAAACTTACTCTAGGCACTCACATTTGTTAGGAAAACATTGCTGAGTTAGCTTTTCTGCTAGAAGTATTTGTGCTATTAGTTTTTTTTTTCTCCAGCCAGAATAACTTTATGCCTGACCAGGTACAGCCTGATCTTCCTGCAGCAGACACAGCACTCAGCTGGTGAAGCCAGCCCTGTATCATGTGCCTTGTGCTGCTCTGACAGAAATTCAATCACCTGGTGCACATCAAACTGGTGCATTGGGTTCATTCCCATCCAGTATTAATGGCTGTGGAAGTGAGGTAAGAGCAAAAGGAAGGAGAGAAGAAACCATCACAACACTTGGTGCTGTTGTTTCCCACCCCCTCTTCCCATTATTCCACATCCAGGGCTCACCCTTCTCATCTCCAGAGGCGATGCTGTAGTTCACAGGGAGCTTGTACAAGGCACTGATCTCTACAACAAATGTTTCTGCGGGGCTGCTCTCTGACAGAGGGGCAGGGTGATAGGCTTCTTCCAGGAACACTGGGAAGGACACATCCATGGGAGCAATCATGACTGACACCTGCAGGGAAAAGGACATGGCCATGGGGGTGATGTTTGTAGCTTTAGCTGGAACTTTCCTACTGAGGTGTGAGAGAGCACGAGTCCATGCCTTGGCCAGTGAGTAGCCTGGGATTGCTGCGTGCTGAGTTTGACACTGCCCTGAAAGCAGCAAATACTGGTGGGAAACACCAGAAGCCTCAGCAGTTTAGGTTCACCTGGGTGCTTTGCTAAATACAGAGTTCCAGTTCCTCACATACAGCACATTTTAAAGGACTTATCTAACTAAGCAGCTCTCAGAGAAATGCGCTCATCTCCAGTCTTCCACTGGAGAGGGTGCAACCAGAGCAGGAGATTGCACATGCAATATTTTAAAACTGTTGTAACTGATTTATGGATTAAGAACAAAAGGTGATAGGTGGTAAATAAAAAATGCCTACTGCTTCACAAAAATAAAGATAATTTATTTCTGTTGCCACACAGGTGCTATCCAATCCTCTGAAGAATGATGGCTTATAAGCCTGCATTTTAAGCTTGTTGAAGGCATCTTTATCCATTTAGATTTCTAGTTCTTTTTTAAATTCTGCTGTGATATTTAGTGGCAAAAGGTCACCAGCAAGTTATAAGCACTGTGTAAAAATAATTTTTAAAATCATATTTAGATTTCTCACTCTTCAATCTAGAAATTATTTCTTCTTACATTATAGGAAAATAAACAGGAACACCTTACTTGCCATCTCCTGTTTATTTATCACATAGTTCCATTACATCCTTTCTGGCTGTCCCACTCTTTGACCTTGCACAGAAGTCTCCACTGCTCTAATCCTCCTCCCTCACAGCCTGGAGCTTCTATCTGTCTTTTCTGAAATGGAATAATCACAACCATTTTGTGTGGTGTGCCAGCAATTGCTAGGGCAGCATGACTTGTTAACTGTTATCTTGTAGCCTGAAACAGAAATAAATCTCTGACATTCTGATTCCTGGTTTGCATAGTTTTGCCTAATACCCCTTTCCTGGTGTAACTACGCTCAGTTTAGAACAAAACAATCTGGGGAATTACTGTGCAGTAAACAGAGTGCAAGGTAGAAATTTTAGTACCTTTACAGAGGTTGAAAGAGGAGGCAGACCCGAATCTGTAGCAGTGACATTCAAGGAATAATACAGGGGATCAGTTTGTTTGGTTAAGTCTCTTGTTAACGTGAGTTCTCCTGTAGTACTGGAAAGACTAAAGAGGCCTTCTGAGTTTCCACCTGAAAACAGAAAAAGGAGCATTGGAGATGTTCCCTGGAACCAGCAGAGACCAGCAGTGACTGAAGTGTATGCCCAGGAGCGAAGATACACAAGTTGAAATCCTAATCTGTACGTGTGATTTGGAGCAAGACACCCCCTCTAGTCCAACCTCTTGGCCCAAAACATGGCCAGGAGTGAATTCAGCACGGGTCGTTCAAGGCTTTGATCCATCAGGCGAGAATCTTCAAGGGCAGCCTCTCTGAGCAACCTCTTCCATTAATTACTGATCTTCACAGAGGATTTCTTACCCCTTCCATCCAGTCTGAACC
Organism: Brachypodius melanocephalos; assembly: GCA_013398615.1. NCBI lineage: Eukaryota > Metazoa > Chordata > Aves > Passeriformes > Pycnonotidae > Brachypodius > Brachypodius melanocephalos. Next base: position 1,769,523 of record VZSR01000001.1, on the reverse strand, counting down.
TACCAGTTCAATTTATGGCCATTCTCTCTCATTCTGGTGTCACACAGCTTGCTTTAGCAGTATCAAGTATCCCAGTAATTAACAGGCCTAAGATTTTTTTGTAACATACCTGAAATATTGTAGAAAATGCCTTCATCATAACCCTTGCCTTCATCTCTTGCATTGATGTCTACTACCAGTGTGCCAGCTGTAGAATTGTCTAGGAGGATCTTGTAATATGAGGACTGGTCAAACACGGGTCCTTCTTCATTGACATCTTCCACAATAACTGAGAAAGAATCATCACATTGATGAGTTTTACCTAAATGGTTATGAGCTGGGTTTTTTTTTCAGCTGATGTAAACCAACACAGCTCCTCTGAATGAGAATATATCCAGTTATACCGATCAAAAGTAGGGCTGGCCAAAAGCAAGGATACCAGCTTCACAGAAATGTCTTTTTTCCCCCAACAGAACAAACTTATTTAATTTTTTTAAGGAAAAAAAGCCAGCAATCAAACACTGTTATTTTAACAAGACTAAAAATCACTGTCAACACTGTTTATCACCCTATAAACTATCCTTCTGTATACAAGCAGAAAAAAACCTGAATTATGATTTTGGGAACTTTTCCAATCAAAATGTCAATAGGTTCTCAGAAAATAGAAAAAAAATCATGAATCTATTGAAGGAAGTAATGCCAGTTTGTGTGAAAAATCCTCATTTTTGACATGCCAAACTTTTTTTTAGAAAAATTTCATCTAGCTATAGTGAAAAGATCACACCATCATTTCTGATAATTTACTCTAGCAGACTGCATTACTATTGGTTTATGCCTCACAATTACACATGCTGAAATATTCCCTAGGGTTAATGAAGGTTCATTTTCTGTGGTAAAGTAGAGCTACCTGTAATGTTTGTTGTGTCCTGGAGCTGTGGCTCTCCAGGATTGAAAGCTGTCAGAATGAACATATACTGGGAATGACTTTCATAGTCCAGAGGTTGAAGGGTTGCAATATCTCCAGAAAGTTCTCCAACATAAAATGATGTTGTCTCTCCAGTTATGGTGTAATGAATGATGGCATTGTACCCTATATCTGCATCTGTGGCTACTGCACTCAAAATCTGAAATAAAAGGGAAAAAAAGTCAGCAACAAAAGGTTTAGAGCAGAACAAAGAGAGTGGCAAAGCATACACACAAGACTGGTATTGACCCACAGAGTTTACTGACTGAATTACTCATTGATTGATTAATTGCATTGCTGGAGTTCTGGCACAGCTTGTGGCAGAGCAGTTACAGCTTGCCAGGTGAGAGCTCTTCCCTCGATTCCTGTAAACCATTAGGTCACATCTGCAAGGCAGATACAGAGCCAGAAATGGATGCACTGGGAGGTTGCCCAGGGAAGTTGTGATGCCCCATCCCTGTAAATGTTCAAGGCCAGGCTGGATGGAGCTCTGAGCCACCTGGTCTTAGAGAAAGGTGTCCATGCCCTTGGGGGGTTGGAACAAGCTAATCTTTAATGTCCCTTCCAATCCAAACCATTCCATGATTCTAAGACAAAAAAAGCTTAGGAACAGAGGGATGCTGGGCATATGCACAGCACCTACTGCACTAAACATCTTTAAAACATATTGCCCATAGATCCAATGAAAACTCAATCTGTGCAGTGTGGAATCACTGCTAAGGACAAGAGGGAAAGGGGGAGCAGCTCTCACTCTTTGTGAGAGTTCTAGGGAGAATCAGTGGGACAAGTACTCCCCTGTCACGAACCAAACATGCTGTGTGATTCTACAGGCCCCACAAAGTAAAAAATGAGTAAAAAAATGTTCAGCAATGGACAGCCATGAGAGGCTGCTGCCCCTTCCCAGTGCACAGAGAGAAAACAAGTGCAGTTTATTCTCAGTGTCACACACCACATGTGGAGGCTCGTTCTCCCTCACAGTCACGGAGTAGGATTTCTGGGGGAACACTGGTGGGTTGTCATTCACATCTTCCACAGAGATGCTCAGAACTAAGCTTGCAGATTGTGGTGGCTTGCCAGAATCAGTGGCCTGTGAAGGAACAACTTGTTATTAAAAACAGCATTACTTTTCACACAAACTTACTCTGTCAGTTCAATTTTACTCCAAAAATTGTGAGCTTTTGCCTCTGAAGTCTTTCTGCAGGACCAGTTACCCCTCAGTGACACTTCTCTGGCCCTGTGCTTGATTAGTTGCCACATCTTCCTGCAGCTGGTATCCTCACCCCATCACATGCTCTGCCTCATTAACAATTAATCAAAAGCTTGAGCCTGGATGCAGATCAAACATGTCATGTGATCAGATGTGGCACTAATCAACACACGACTGTGATGTACAGATATCTGTGCTGTGGTAGTCAAAAGAATGGGGAAATCCCTTGCATTTTGAGGGTTTAAAGTGCCAGCAAAGCAAGTTGTGAAGAGCATCCAGTATGTGCCAAATCCACAGTCAGTCTTACACTGCACTGACATCTGCCATAGAAAATTCTCATCTGTAGGTACATATACACAATTTTCAATTAGTCTTAAAAGGTGTCCACTTTTATGAACTTGAAATTTTTTGGAAGACACTGCTCAATTTTTAATAAGTCTCCTCTATATCTTCCACAAGTACTTTGACCTGTAAAAATGTCCTTCAAATATATTTGTACTTGATGGCCAGTGCTGAAACACTTCTTTGTATGCACAGTAATTGATCTGATTAGTAGCAGTAAAAATCAATGAAATCAGCTAGAATAAATAGATAACCTCATGGATGTTGAGTGAAAGTTTATGCTTTTTCTTTCTTTTTTTTTACTTGAAAAATCTCATTTCAGGTATTTTTTTAAAAGGCCTAAGGATATATATTTTGGAAAATGAAAAAAAAAAAAAAAAGGGAAAGGGACAAAACGTGGATTGGCAAGGCAGCTATATGGTCTAAAATGGATCCAGGAATGCTTTGTCAGCTGCTGTGTGACTGTGACCTTTAAAATTTAGGCTTCATAGGTCATTTGTTCACTAATACCAATTTACACAGCAGAAAACAGAGCTCTGCATACAAAACATAAGGAACAGTCAAAAATCATGCCTGAATTCAAATGGAATTCTCTAAGATTAAGGGGTTTTCTTGTGAGGGTTCAGTATTTTCTGGTTTTAATGCTGAGAATTCTGTGAACATGCATCAAATTTGTCAACTTACCATTATTGTCAATTCATAACTGTCCATCACTTCCCTGTCTAAGGATTTTTTTGTCATCAGCTTGCCAGTAGAACTGTTAATATGGAATGTTTCAGCAAAATCATCTTGCAGAGAGTAGCTGATAAGTGCATTATCTCCTATATCCAGATCAGTAGCAGAAAATGTGCCCAAGTCTAGATCAGCTGCATTCTCAGGAGCTGATAAGTGAGTTTGGATCCATGCAGAGAAGACTGGAGGGTTGTCATTGATGTCTTCAACTGTCACGGTTACCTATATCGAAAATAAGAAACAAAAGAAAAAAAGACACGAATTTGAGCTGTAGAAGCTGTATCCAAAGGAGAATTTTGCTTTATTTTAGTCCATGGAAGCCTGTAGGGAAAAAAACCAAACCACCAAGGAACAAAACCCAAAGGGATAGATTACAACTTCAGCATTTTTCAGCATTTGAGCATTTTTACAACCTCTGCATTTTTTTATCTTTTTGAATTCTCAGCTGCAAGATAACATATATGTGAGATAACACACTCTAACTGGAAGACATGAGCAGAACTAATAACCTGGGGCTTTTTGGCTCATCTGCCTCGTGCATTTGACAGAACTGTGCACAGAACCAGTTTTGGTGTTAATCAGTTTCTCTGGTTATGGTTTGTTCATAAGGAGCTCTCAGGGAGTGACACAATCTGTGAAGCTGACAATATCTCCAGATGGTAATATCTCCTCAGGATATAAAAAAAGGGAAATTAAATAGAAGGCTCTCATTTGCATGACAGAAGACACTTATCTGGATTTTGCTTGATTGTTAATATATTTTTTAAAGATATTTCATATTCCTTGATAAAAAAAAAATTTGAAATGCATATTCCATACCAAAGCAACAGCTGTGTTGGGTGGCACCAGAGAATCCACAGCTTCCACAAGGATGCTGTAGATGTCCCTTTCTTCTCGATCCAGCTGGACAAGGGCCACGATGTCTCCTTGGTCCCCAATGGAGAACTTGTCCCAGTGGGATTTCAGGGAGTACCCAATCTGCACAGCTATACTCCCACTCAGAGCCTTCACAGAGCCCACTGCAGTCCCTGGGGCTTTATTTTCCTCGATGCTGAACTCATAGGTGGAGCTCTCAAAAGTCAGTCCAAAGCTGGTGTCATTTACCAGCAAGTAGATCATAACAGAGGCTGGAGAGAAAAAACAAATTAAAATAGTGCAGCCATTGCTAAAGACTTCATGATCCGTGCTCTGTTTCCTTGAGCTCTTGAGGAACTAATAGAGAATGATAGAAATTATCACATAGGAAAGAGGAATGATAAGAAAAAGGAAAACAATAGTAATAAGGATTAATATGTGACACAAAACATGATGCTTTTTACACCTAATTGATTTTCCAGAATAACCTCCCTTCCCTGGTGTTACATCAGTGTGACAGGAGAGAAAGAATCACCAATCTGAAGCTAATGGGATGTGCAGGCGTTTCACATTCCTTAAAAATCCAACCCTTAATTGCTTTATAACAAGAGGGGAGGGATGTACATAAACCCACGAGGGCAATTTCTGTTGTGACCACTTGTCCTATTTTAAGAAAATCAGTTGTTTTCTCCTGTTCATGATAAATCAAAGTTAACCTCCAAAAACCACATGAAAATGTTACAAAAAATACTACATGATTGAATTTTTTTTGAATGGAAATTCAGATTGAATGGAAACCCAGTTGAGGGTGATTTGCCAGCTTCTGTTAGTTTAAATGTTTCTAATTTTAGGAAGATAAAGGAAAACTAAAAAAACCCATGTCAACAATATTATTTGAATACATCTTTTTAGAGTGACTAGAACTGTGGAGTCTTGGGTTTTGTACCTTAAGTACAACTGCAGTAAATGAATTTTTAAGAATTATTATTAACCAGGGTTATTAAAACCAAATTTTCTGTTAATAAGATCAGCATGGAGGAGATCAAAAGGCAAAAACCAAATATTCATCATTGTTTAAATGTAATTATTTTTTTTTCTGCTAAATTCAGTTTGATTGACAGCTATGGAATTAATTTAAAATTTAAATTAGTTTGCAAAGGTTATATTTATGTGGAAAAAGTAAAAAGGGTTTACCATTTGAGCTAAGCTGAGGAACTCCATGATCAGTGGCAACAACTGTCAGTGTAACAACTGTGTCAGCTGTGATGTGGTCCAGGTTACTGCTGAGGGTGATTTCTCCAGTGTCATTATTTATATGGAAATCATCAGAATGGTCCATGAGGCTGATCAAGGAGCAATTAGGAGAGCATTCATATTAATGACCTTGAAAGTGCCATTTACTTACTGCTACCTCTGTAAGGAGCACTCAACAGACAATATTTGCCTATTTATAAAGAACAGCTTTTAATTGCTGCCTTTAGCCTAAAATATATTGGCCTTTTATTTCCAACTAAGTCTTCCATCATGAAAATGTGCAGCATTCATACCTTCAGTTCCCATTATACCCCAAGGTTTCGATGCTCCCACTAGGAGAAGGCAGATCTTGCACGCTCAGTTGCATATTCAGCAGTAGGAGAAACCCAAGTGACATTCATCTGAAGACCTGCTAATTCTATGACCTCTCACAGATAACTGGATTGCTCACAGGTGATGTGCTTTAGGTAGAATGCTATCTCATAGTTAAAAATAGCCTCTTTAAAGGCTGTATTTGAACATCCACAAGTTTACTGCTCATTCATTTGTCCTTCTCAATCTGTGCTTTTCACATCAAGGTATCCTGGTATTTTCCATGATTTCCATGCTCATAGAAATATCTTTCTCCACTGATTTTTCTATGCATAGTGCATTAAGGAAGTTAATTTCTTATCTCCTCCTCCCAGCAAACAGAAGATAGGTAAAAAGAGTCAGAGATTAATTTACTTTGTACCCAGAAACTCCAATGTGTTACTCAAAATTTCAGAAACTGCAACAAATCTTGGCCGTGGGTTTTTGTTGCCAGTTTATCCTTTGTGCCCCCTCTTATGACGCAATCACGATTTGATAAGCTCTAAAACACCCAGCAATGACTGCCCTTCTTCTTAAGTATAGAAATCATAACCAATTATAGCCCTTGTAAAATATTTATGAAGGGATCTTATCCTTCTTAAGGTCAATAAAAATACCTTTCTGTGTCTCTCACAACACATACTTATTAACCTCACAGTAATGTACCTGTATGAAATGACAGCGTTGTTCCCAAGGTCGAGGTCAGTGGCAGACACTGACAGGACAAACTCTCCTTCCTTTGCTGCTGCCACATGGATGCTGGCTGAGTACTGTGCCCTTGTGAACTGAGGAGGGTTGTCATTCACATCTAACACTTGGATGCTGACATGTGTGAAGTTCTGGGGTGTGGCAGGAGAAAACCATGATTCAGAAAGTGCACAGGCACTTGGGTGTACAAATAAAGGGCAGTTCAGATAAAGCATAACTTGCTCTTCCTTACCTGCCTCAGAGGCACTCCATTATCAGATGCCACCAGGAGCAGCTCATACTTGTCTTTGCTCTCTCGGTCTACAGAGCCAGTAACCAAAATGGTTCCGTCCTAGAGAAGAGAGTGGTTCAATGCACAGATCATTTGGAGAACTCTTGTAGACTGAATTCTCAAAAAGGATGAGGGATTGAAATAATTTATTCTCCTTTGGGCTAGCTCACATTCCAAGCAATACGTGACCAGGAATGTCTTGGTTTTTGAACATCGACATAGATTTCCAGTCCACAGGGCACGTGCTGGTTGTGATGTGTACTGGAATGGTACTGCCTACTCTTTTTTACCTGATGTATTTTACTATGCCAAGTCACTCCATGAACAGCAGGATCTAAATCTTGTTTTCAGCATACCCAAACCCTTACCTCCTGGATGCTGTATGGATTATCCCCATCCTCAGGTGACAAGTAGTAAGTAATTCGTGCATTCTCTCCCTCATCCAAATCAGTAGCAGTCACGTGTCCAACTCTAGTGGTACTATTCAATGTGTATTCCCCTTCCAGAGCCTCAAAACTGTATGGCTGATTCTGAAACTCAGGGTTGTTATCATTGACATCCAGGACAGTGATGTGGAACAAGGCACTTGAACTAAGCCCATTAATTACATTATCAACTGCCCATACCTAACAAAGTAAGGAAAAAAAAAAAGTAATTTTAGTTGAATGCATTGTCATTTTGACCTCTTACAAAGATATAAAAAGGCATTCAAGGGAATAAAGTAGAGTTGAGCTGCAGAGTCTCCCTCCAAATTTACTTGTAAAGTGAATCCAGATGTAGTCTCCCTGTCCAGTTCTGTGTCATTCCTTAATGAAAGCGTTCCAGGGATATCCACAGTAAATGAAGTGCTGTTGAGAATAAAGTATCCCTGAGAAAAGCCAGCCTAAAAAGAAAATATTGTTCATGTAAGTTTAAAATTATTAAGATTTAAGTTCAAAAAATAATCTTATTAACTAATATCTTTTTATAAGATTTCTCATTACAGAAGTACAAGTAATTTGCCAGATTTAATAAATGAAATTCTGCACCCTGAGCTATTGGAATAATAGACTTCTTTGGCAAACAGGAACTGGGGTATGTGGAAGCACTTATGAGCTTCTCTATTTAGGTCCTACACATTCTCTCTCCCTGAATCTCTCCAAGACTTACCCCTACGATGGAAAGGGCAGCAAAGAGAGTTCAGTGGAGTATGAACTGAGCATTTATGCTGCTTTAAAACTGACATGAGCAAGAATAATATTGCAAATCAGAAATCTCTTCCTTCAAAGCATCTCCCCAGTGCCATGGCTACATGCAAAATATCTTTATAAAACAAGGGGAGAAAGAAATCACTTGTTATAAAGCAGAAGGAAATTTTGTAATTTCCTATAATAGAAGAAACAACTCTATCAGAGTTAAAAATTGCCTCTTGCTCTGACTAAGCTGAGACTAAAGGTAAGTTTACCAAGTTTAGTTTATCAAGCAACATTTGATCAGAAACTATTATTTTGACATAAGAAGCAATAAGACAATTTAAAAAAAAATCTGTTCTCTCTCTGGTGTGATGCATTCATCGCATATGCACATTAACAGAAGCAAACACCACTTCCTGTCCTGGGTCACATACGGAGTGGGAGAGAAGCTCTCCCCATCTTCTCTGATATAGCTACTAAACTATTTTGTACAAGGTCTTAACTTCCTTGGGTTGAGAAGGTTTACTGCTGGCTCCAGAGAAAGCAAGACAAAGTTTTCATGAACCATAACATACTTAGCACCAACCATTTAAGAAGTCTCCTTTTTCCCATCTACTATGATGCTTTTTTGCAGATTAATAGAGAAAAGAATGTCATTTTGATTTATCAGGATGAGATTAATGTGGTACCTACCTCGTCCTTGTCAGCAACACTGAATGTGTAGATAGGACTCCCCTTCTGATGGTTTTCAGACACAAATACATCATAGGCTGCTTGACTGAACTCTGGTGGGTTATCATTGACATCTTCTACATTAACAACTACAAGTGTTTCAGTGCTCAGAGTAGGCTGACCTCCATCTGATGCCTTCACTGTCACTTCAAATTCATTTATGGTTTCATAATCCAGCTGCTGGCTCAGGCTGAGCTGACCTGTATTTGAGTCGATGAGGAACACCGGGGAGGAGGTTTGAGGTTGCTGGTCAGTGATTTGGTAGGTCACAAGGGCGTTGGCCCCAACATCCCGATCAGTAGCAGACAGTGTCAGCAGGGCACTTCCCAGCTCTTGGTCTTCAGGGACCTTCACTTCATACCTGCTCGATGAGAAGACCGGGGCATTGTCGTTCTTATCATCGACAACAATGGTCAAGTTGAGCGCTGTAGATCGCGGGGGCTGGCCTTGGTCACTGGCAATCACAGTTAAGTTATAGAAGCCTTGTTCTTCTCTGTCCAACATCTTCTGCAGCAAAATTAATCCTGAACTGTCAATATCCATTTTTCCTTCTCCACCCTTCAGAGTGTAAACCACTAATCCATTAAAGCCCTCATCCACATCCGTGGCTGACACGCTGGTGACGTTGGTTCCCGCTGGCATGTTCTCCACAATGGCAATGTTGGTGTTGTTTGTATCAAACACAGGGCTGTTATCATTGATGTCTGTAACCCTGATGAACACTGTGGCATAGTCAGTAGTGTTTCCATCTGACAAAGAAATATTGAGTGTGTAACTTTTCTGGGATTCGTAGTCCAGTTTGGCTTTTGTTGAGATGACTCCCTTGTCATCGATGGCAAATGGAGCAGATTCCGTCAGCACCCGAAACTCAACTGGTATCTGGGGATTTAAAGCCTTATACTCGACCTGTGTAAGATACAGCATATCATCAATAAATGAATTAAAACACATAAACCACTGTCTGAAAAAGAATAGTGGTTTTAACTATGTCCAGACTAATTTTATGGTTGATACTGTGGATTGATATAAACTTATGGTTGATACTGTGTCTTGATTTTTACTTATTTTAGTGAGTTTTCATTCAGATACTTGTTAACTTCACAGATTCTTTAAAAGAAGTAAAGACCAAGCCTCAATATACATAAAAATGCAGAGAAGACTGCCTTTTATTAAAATGTGAATATATATATAACACAGCATAAAAATAACAGACTGCACTTTCACCTTTGGTTCTGCCTTTCTTTACATGATAAAAGGGGGAAAATTAGGTCAAAGTGTCTATAAATCAAAACACTAAAACACATTACCATCTCACTGCTATGATATGAAACCTCCTATGTGTGTTCAGACCTTCATCCAAGAAGGAGCTATCGTGGTGCATTCTGATGCTCTGCTTGTCTGAGCTTTTTTTTTTAATCAAAACGAAGAGCAAGTTCTAGGGCCTTCTTTGAAAATGCCTTTATGATATTTCTGTGCTGGGAATTCTCATATCATGTCACAGGGTTTTAGATTTATCACCGAGAGATGAGGGAATATTGCCTATCCCAACCTTTGAGCCACTAAACGCTTTGAAGAGTGTTCAAAGTCAACAAAGGGGTATGCACAAAAGTTTACTTTCTCAAGCAGTTCTAAGGTTCATTTTGTTTAATTTGGAGAGCTGCTTTGGTTTTGGTTTGTTTTTTTTTTTTTTGTTTGTTTTTTTTTTTTTGTTTTTTTTTTTTTTTAATGCTAAATGGTAGCAGATGCTGTTTAAATATTTGCAAAGGTTTAACTGGAAGCAAACCCACCTTTGTGGGTGATAAGCTTCATCTGAGGGATGCACTGCATGTGAATCTTGATACGTAGAACACACAGTATCTAGTTCCCCGTAACTCAGGGAGATATGGATATTTCGGGCACATCTATTACAAAAATTAGGATTTTCTCAGAGCTGCCCTGTCCCATATAGAGATAGCATAAAGTTGTTCTTACTTGTGCTACTTCAACAGGAGCAACCAGCTCTTCTTCCACAGACACATTGTATGTTTTCTGAATAAACTGTGGTCTGGAATCTCCAATTGCAAAGATTTCTACTGGCACTGATGAACTTCTTGGAATGGTCCCACCTGCAAGCAAAAGGAAACAGTTTCTCAGCAGATGCACAAAATACCCACTGCCCCTACACACCACCCCCCACCTCTGCCCCAGATACACTTTTCAAGTGGTACTGCCTCTTTTTTTTATATTTAATCCTTAATGCTGCTGTTATAGTACTGCCTCAGAGGTCCTCACCAAGACCACAGACAAAGCATGGACTGAGCAATCCCTTTTGTACCTATATTCCCTGGAAGACCCATTTTATCCACATGACCCTAAATTTGAAGACACAGAGCTCATATTGACCAAATAATGGAAAAAAATCACAAAGCTGAGAAGCATTTTGTATTCTCATTACACCAGCAGTGGGATGCCACTCCTAGGTTACATTTATTTCTGCCCTTATTCAAGTCATGAATGTTCACAGAGTTCTGTGTTATTCTTTTAAAACAAGGAAACGCCCAATAACTATGGCTAAAGAAATGCTGTTCATGCTGGTCATCCTAAAAATGGACTTGGCATGTCCAGTTTATTCACATGGATCTGCAAATACTGACCAAATGACTCAGCACATTTTACTTTTCTTTTACTCCTTATTGACTTCTGCCTGAATTTCTGTTTTCTATGCTGTGCAACACCTGTCAGTAAGTTAAAGGAAAATGTGATTATATTTATAAATATATGTTTGCATATATATATATATTATTTCACATGTTCTTCCCACATAAAGCAAACAGATTTGCTATCATGTCATCAGCAGGAACAGTTTTACCAGAGGTGCAGCAATTACTTTGGATAAATAAGACAGTTTATTATCTTCAACAAACAAGAGGAGATAAAATATATGGTGTTATTCAAACAAAGCCTGTGAAGCTATTTGACAGCATTCCTTCAGGTAAAAAAATCAAACAAAACCAAAACTCGTCACCAGGAATAGATGTGCTGACCAGTACTAAAATCCTGTCTTACCATCAGAAGCTGTTACCCACAAGACAAACTTCTTAGACTCGTTGATTCCTAATGGGATTAATGTTTTTAAACTGATTTGTCCTGTAGATGTATCAAATTCAAAGTATCCATCTTCATTGCCACCAGCTAAGATGAAGCTTATCTCTCCATTTATACCATCATCTGGATCATCAGCAGCAACCTGGAGGAAAAAAAGAATTATTTTACTCCAGGTTCTGCGCTTTTATCAAATTCTCTCCCATTTTGATATATATGAAAATCAGGTAAATACAGCTGCAGTTAAATTTGATTGTACCTTTCACTGTCCACATCCTATGTAATTCCTGGGCTAAACCTCAGTAACAAGGTTTGCTCTTGGATGCACACACACAGTTTCATTCCAGCAGCACAAGCAAAATCCTGCTCCTGAGGAACTCACGTGAATTACACCAAGTTTGTATCTCAGAGAATTGGTGTCATAACAATTCCAAAGGCATTGGAGGCAGATTCTTCAAGAGATTTCATCAAGAGCCATGAAATCTGCACATCTAAGTATGAGCACCGATAGTGACTCCCTATAGATCTCAATTCCTATTTCCTGTTTTATTTGTTTAACTGGTTTACTATGTTAGAAAAAATATATTGGATCTAAAAATTATCCCCCATGCTCCAGCAGTCTTTCAAAAATGTTTTGCCATTATTTGAGTTTCTGGACTCTAATAACATTCAGTTTTTATTAAACACTTTACAATAAGTAAATTCAAGAATTTTATATTCTGTCATATATTTGTGAAATTCAGGCTGGTGCACAGTACCAGAATAAAAATCCTTTACAATTTATTCCCCAATTTGGTATGTGATTAAAGTATCCAGGACACTGTGATTACAGAGTATCAATAGGTCTGAAATGAAAGGTGGATTGTTTCTGAACTGAGAGCTGTTCCAAAAAGATTCCCTACTCAACAGAACTGCTTCACAAGTTTAAGCAAGGACTTGTGCATGCATTCAAGTCAAAAATGTCATTTTTGCTTAGTATTTCTAGTACCTGAAGAATGGCCATTCCTGCAGTCATGTTGAGGAAAATATCTTGTCTATATGGTGTGTCTCTAAAGGTTGGGCTGTTGTCATTTTCATCCAGCAGCACTATGTTGATAGAAGAGTTCACCTCTTGGTGTGGTGGCAAATGATCTCTTGCAGTGACCTGCAAAAACATTGCACACTGCGTTATTCAAAGGCATCTTGTGCAAGTAGTAAAAAGGATGACTGAGAATTACAAGCTGAGGAAAGGGTATCAGCAGTGGTATTTCCCTCCAGATAACATTGCTGTCAAAGTCTGGATTTGTTTCTTCAGTTAAGCTGCTGATCCATACTCAAGGTTCGGCCTCCTGCCAGGACAGATCAGGTCTCACCTGTTGGCCTCAGGTTACCTTGAAAGGAGGAGACTTGTTTTTAATACCTGTAGGTGAATAGAGGGTACTCTCTCCCTGTCCAGCAGCGTGGAGTTCCTCACAGTTAGAATCCCAGCTGGACTCAGCTGGAAGGGACTGTCCTCTGGAGTGAGACTGAGCGTTCCCTGGAAGCCTCCCTGCAAACAGGAAAGACATTTGTTATTAAAAAGGACAATCACTGAACTACTCCCTTAGGATGCTTTCTTCTTATTTTCCACGTGGAGAAGATGAAATTTCCTGGTTTAATTGAGATCACAGTTCCCAAAAACCAAAATTTTAAAAAGAAAGAGAAACAAACAATGTGGAAGAAATAACATGCAGGCTGAGAATGACTTGCAGCTTTGTGTTCATTTTGCACTGCTGCACTTCCAGATTTGGGACCTTATGCAAACCAGAGGAGTTCCAAAGAGAGACAAAATTTATTCTTTGTCTGCAGTACTCTGCTCCTTGAAGAAGTGAAACTGAGTTGGCTTTGCTTAAGTATATTTAGGTAGTCAGAAAAAAAAATTCTATTCACAATAACTGTATAACAAATGCATTTTACATTATATTATATTATATTTCAGAAGTGCAGTATTTGTAGCAGCCATAAAACCAATGTCTTTTTACCTCATCTTTGTCAGTAGCTGTTACTTGAAGAACTTCCATCCCATTTGGGAAATTTTCCAGAAGTGAGATGTTGTAACTTGCTTGTGACAGTACTGGAGCATTGTCATTCTCATCTCCAATAGTAACCAGAACTACTGCATCGGCTGTTTTGAAAATCTTGTCTTGCTGAGCTGCCTAGAAAACAGAGTTAACAGCTATAAATTCCATGCCATGAGAACAGCAAACTTAACACAAGGATATGACAACTGCATATTTATAATTGATTAATTTTTCCTATATTTTGATTTTTAAATGGCAGGATGGAGCCTTGATACCAATGACTATGAGAAATGCTATTAACAGCAACTTGGATTTATGCATTATTTTCTGAAATTGAGACTAAAATACCAAAACAATCTCTACCTGAATGCCCACCACAAGGTTTGGACATATTTCTCTGTCAATTGAGGTCTTGACTTCCAACACTCCAGCATCATTGATTGAAAAGCTGTTGTTATAGGCTGAAGGATTCACTGAAAAGCAGTAAATTAAGAGTTAGTGAGAATGAATCAGAACTGGGAGTCTGATCTGTCCTTTCTGTGAGTGTTAACTTCTCAGCCACAGCAAAAACAAACATGAACATGAAAGGCTGTTTTTCAAACACTCTGTCCTCAAAACAATTCCCAGGAAATTCACTCACACTTCAAGGGTCTCAAGTTAAGCATTTCATAAATTTTTGGCAATTTCTTCAGGAGGAGGAACAGCTCCTGACAGAATTCTCTCTCTAGATAGTCCTGGATGGAAATTCTTTGATCAAATTGAAGCCTCTAGAGTGGCTTCCACTTGAAATCAGGAATAGATTTTTGTTCCTTGGAAGGAGGGTAAGAACAGCTAAACATTTTAGAAGTAGCTGGACCCTGCAGTGACTGAGGCTGATTTAGCTCATGGAGCAGCACTGCAATGAAGCTGAGGGCACTTCAAGACGTCTGAATGGGCTCTGCACTTCCGTATCATTCCCTCCAGTAACAGGTGAATGAATCATCCTGAGTTACTGTGTCAATGTCTAGAAGAAAATAAAGGCCCTTACCTTGTTTGATGCTGTAAATTATTTTTTCATTTATACCTTTGTCTCCATCTTGAGCCAAAACCTCTGGGAGAACAGCCAGAGGACCCACCTAGAAAACATACATTAACCTGAATATCTTGAAGAAAACCACACATTAACTTCAAATCTTTCATTAGATAAGTCACAGTTTTGATTAAAAAAGCAAGAAACATGTATTTAATCAATGTGATCCAAAAAAAAAAATTCTTTCTTTGCCATATATGCTTTACAGAGGAAAATGATGACCAAGATATTTGATGGATACACTGTGTTTAAGAAACAACAGATTATAAAGCTGCAGTCACAGATGGAATTTATGTTAAGAACATTGACTATTTAGTTCCATTCCTCTCCTGGAAACCAACACACAAGTCTATACTGCAGCCCATAAAAACCCAGTAATTTAAAAGATAACAAAAAAATTGAGAAGGGCTAAGATTATTCCTTTCAGAGAATTAAAGATGAACTTCTAACAAAAGGGACACTGGAGGTGTAACTCTAAAAGTATTTGTGATTTAAAATACGTTAACATGAAGATAATGACATAGAAATAGGGATAATAATGAACATTTTTAATTTTAGTAGATTACTCTGATAATGCGATACTGTTTTTTTTTTCTTCATACATACAAAGCCAAACAAATACATTCCACCAAGTAATCTCTACTCTAGATAGAAAAAAATGATACAAAAGTAATAGAGACCGTGGATTTCCATTCAGATCCTTATTTTTCTTACCTGTAATGCTGTATGAAGGAATTACACTGATTGAAACTAATTTCAGGACTGATAGCCAGTTGCCCTCTGAATTTTACATTAAAAGCCCTGTTAAAACAGGAATTTGTTGCCTTTTTTTTCCTTTTCTCTCTTCTTTTTTTTAATTTTTTTTTTCCCCCAAAATAAAAAGTGATGTGTTTCTATCACAGAAAATTCTATGCTTCATACAATACATGGCCTGTTTATCTGGTAGTTGGAGGTCTACAGCTGATATCTTTTTCACTGGTCAGCACAGAGGAAAGCAGCTCCATCCATCTTAAGCTGCTCAGGGAGGAAGAATCTTTGGAAGAAAAGCCCTATGGATAGGGATAATCTATTTAAAGCAGCATTCAGTGAAAAGCTTTTACCTGGTTTTCACTGATATTCCCATTGTACACAGATTGACTGAAATAGGGGTTCAAGGTATCATAATCTTGCACGTTAATTATTAATGATGTAGTGGCACTCTGGTTTCCAAATTTTTCCTGCATCACAAGGGAAAAAAGAAAATAAGAACGCCTGTTGTGAAAAAAACCCCATATCACAGTGGAAAATACAGCAGAATATTATTACATATATTTACATTTTTTACAAATATTTACTATTTAATATATTTATTAATTACATATATTTTGCAGCATTTTTAGCCTGAGAACTCTCAGGCTGTCAGATTTTTCCATTTCTGGAATCCAGTTCTAGGAACAAAATTATCAACAGGTAATCTTTCTTTAGTTTCTCACTTTCTATCAGGCATATAAAATACAGAACATTTGCTGTACTATTTGCTAGATGTCACAATAATCCTAGCAAAACTATTTCTTTTTAGTTTTAAAAGGAAATGAAAGCTAATACATACTCAAATCTTAAAAAAACACAAACAAAAAACCTAGCAAGAGACAGCAAAAATATGAGAGATCTGCTAGGATGAACAGGTAAATACATGTTACAATAGTGGAGAATGAATATGTACAATATTTACACTTAGAGAAATACAGAAAGAAACTTGGGCTGGTATTTGAGAAGAGACAAACAATGGCTGAAATATTAAGAATTTGTGTCCAGTATAAACCAAGTTGCAGATACAACTTTTGGGTTGGGAATTCCCAAAGCTGTAAATTTGTAGAAACTGGGATGCTATTTAAAAAATGAACTATCATTGTGGGTCCCATTCTTCCTTTTATTTGTACCATACCTCTGCTTGGACTGTTAAATTGAAGAAGTTGGCCTCGTTGTAATCCAGTGTTTTTTTCACCATGACGTTTCCATCTCCTTCCCTTATAGAAAAGTATTCAGAGTTTGGGCCCTATGAAATTAATAAATCAAATATTTTATATAATTAATGATGAAATACATTTTATTTTCTTTTTTTTCACCTTTATTGGACTATTTTCATAAAGGTGCAGGAATGTCGCAACCACCACCAACGGAAAGAAAAAGGTTGATCCTCCTCCACACATTCTATTGCCTCGTCTGTCAGTGCCAATAAAATTCCTGTCTGATTTATCCTATGGCACACAGGGGAATGGCAGCAGCTTCCCTTCACCAGCTATAAAAGGAGCAGAGACAAACTCAGATGTGAAGATTTCCACTGCAGATATCTAAATTTAGTTGAAATGATCTTGCTTCAGTTGGCTTGAGGACTGGAGACCGACAGCAAATCAAATACAAACTTTAAAAAGAGCGGAAACAGCTCTCCCTCCTGCTACTGCAAAGGACCACTGGGTTTCTTAGCTGTAGCTGAAGAGTGCCATAAATCATTCCACAAATGTTAAGAAACAGGATTCAGGCCTCACTGCATGCCAGGCTGATCCTGTTGTATAATTTGAAAGGTCTCTTGGATGTTTTGCAGATTTTTAATCTTCACAGTGCAAGGGAGCACACTGGGATCACGTCCCCGGCTACGGAGCTATGAAATTCAAACTGGTGTTCCCAGTTCCCAACTAACAAAGGGCACTCACCCAAAGACTGTAAGTAAGGAGTCTGAATTCTGGTGTAAAGTCCTTATCCTCAGCTTCCACTTTTATAACCGTGGAATTAATTTCAGCTACCTAAGAGGAAATAAAGATCATCAAATACTCAGTCACAAGCCCCTTTCCACATTCTTCCTAACTTGGGGCAGGAAAGTTGTGCCACCTGCTTAGCAAATCACTTCCTGTTGCTATTTTTGGCTGGGAATGTTTCTCCATCACCCCACTCCCCAGCCTTTCTTTTCCACACCCACGGGAAGCAGCAGATAAGCCCTGTAAGGCTGCATGTAGTGAACTAATCTCAGCATGTTCACATTAGAACCTCCCCAAAAAGTAATTTAAAAGTATCCCAGGAAAAAATAATTGCATTTCCCATAACCCACCTCTGATACTGAAGCACTATAATTAGCTTGTAGAAATTCTGGAGCATTGTCATTTATATCTATCAATTCTACGTTCCGTATGTTCTCTATCGCATCAACCTTGGTGGCGGAAGAAATGACAACAGTGAGGTGGCAGAATTCTGCTAACATTTTAATTTCATCTAAAATGAGATCCCCAAAGATACACCTTTTCATTAAACTACAATTTAGAATTAGAGAATAGAGGGAATTAGACTACCATTCCTAAAATTAATTTTTTTTAAATTTACCTTCGTTTTCTGTGAACAAAATCACTCCTTTCAATCAGCAGATTTCAACAGATTATCTTCTACAAGGCACTCTGAACTCCCTGCATCATAGTTTTCAATTAAATAGTATTGCAGAAAATAATGATTTGCATAAAATTTGACAATAAATACAGTTGATAAAGCATGGTTTGTACTCACTGCTCCAGTCCTTTGGCAAACAACAGCATACCAGATAAATTTACTCTAAAATTGAACAAACAAGTAAATAAATAATATAATCAATGAACTAATAATATGATTATCAAAGACAATTTTTGCCAAAATTATATAAAATTACTTTTAGTACTTGAATTCTCAGGCGTGTTGTATCATAACAGTCTGCTTAAAATTAACACTTTGTGATTACTTTGCTCTGTATTATAAAGTTTGACTGCCATTCCTTTACTACTGATATCCACCTATCCAGATCCCACCATCCCCCTGTACCTAACCCAACAAAAAGTTGACAGAGAATAGAGGAAAACATGTGCAAGAAGCATAAAAAGAGTTTTAATCCATTTGGGACATATCCAAATGAGAAATGCAAATGTAAAAACAAAAAATCATAAGTATGTTTTCATCTATTAGAAACACTGATTTTTGCAATTTTACAGACAGTGTTTTTTGCAATATGCCTGGTCCAGGACTCTTGGGTACAGTGCTTCTCTGAAATGGCAGTGTCCAAAACATAAATCCAGTGCTACTCTGAAATAGCACTTGTACAATAAATTGTCTCAATTTACTCTGCAGTACTCCACCGTTTTCATATTCAGAGGTAACTTCAGCCAGGAAAAACACTGATATTGCTTTCTAAATTCCTGGCAATCCTCCAAAGCAAGAACTGCCTAGGGAAAAGGATCTATCCCTTTGCGCATCAAGCAACAGAGGCCCATAAATCCATTAGTGAGTGAAATGCTTAAGGATCACCTTCTACCAAGTTATATCTGCTCAGTCTCACTGATGAAATAATTCATGCTCCTGAGAGGTGACTTGTAAGGCAAGTGGCACCTGTCATAATGCATGTTTACAGCTCTCAGTACAATACACCACTAGGAAAGAACCTGTCTGACTGTCAGATGACAGGACAGTTTAGTTATAGGAAACTGAAGACGTTTAACATATTTAGTGAGAGGTAGATACTGAATTCTATTCAGAGAAATCACTTTTTTGAAATACCAACCTGTATTGTGAGAGAATGAACAATTAAAATGCATGATCCTAATTCTATTTCTTTTTCACTTGTCAAGAAAACCTTTCTCTCTGGGCTTTATATGCAGTAAAAATAATACCTCGAGAGCCTCAACATCCAGTGCCATAGTAGTCCTCACAGTTGCATTGCTAGATCCAGAATCATATACCAGCTCTATATAATCCAAGTGTTCAGGGAATATATACTCTTGTAATTTCAGCTGCACATTGGATGGGATATTTGTAATCCATTCTATATCACCTGTAAGAGAAAATGGAACAAAATTAGATTGCTTTATGGAAAAGAAATCCATAGGTTCATTTCATATGTATTGACAACTTAACTACTGGTGACTTTTGGTTACATTTTATATAATTTTGGCATTTTCAGCTAAACTGTAAGGTCTATTAATGTCTCCTTAAATACCCTACACAAGTGCATTGATGCATTTTTAAAACGACATAAACCCATTTTTTCCAATATATTTACACAATAAATATATCCAGAATTAAAAAGCTTGGCATAATTTACACCTAAATTTCCCCCATTTTTCTTGAAAACAGCTTTATGCTGCAAACCCTTTTTTTCTCCGCATTTACTGTGAAAATATAATTAATGTCAGCCAATGTAATCAAAATCATCGAGAGGCTGCATAGGGGTAGTTTCAGTATTTCCCAAACACAAGGGCCTTTCATATATTTTAGCTGGATCTGTCAGGTGGTAGAATCCAGTGTGAATCTGGATTCAGGTGGAAAGTGTGTGGCCTTCCCCTTAATGTGTTCTTGTTTTTGCAACCTTCAAATCAATTCCCATGAGATTTTCTACAACCATGCATTTGGGAACTACTCTCCTGAAAAGATGATGACTTGTTTGTAATGATCAGGATTCCTGTTAGACTGACTGTGTACTACTTGTTTGGTTAAACACCAAATCTGTTTCGAATTGCATTGGAAATATATCCTTTTAAACCACTGGCAATTTTATTTAAGTTCCCTTCCCTTGATGTCATGTCATGAAGACGCTTGTGTAATCATACTTATCTTCTCATGGAACACATTATCTGGGTTGCAAACCCATAATCCCCCTCTCCTTTCCAAAGTCTTTCCTGAACAGCCCAAATATTTTCCATGATCTTCAGGAAACTTCCAAGCTGTCTTTCTTCCTTATCCACTAGTTTTGTACTCCATCACTACTTGTTTAGGTTAGTAAATGCTTTCTGTAACAGTCCCATCTCTAATCTCCACGCATAGCCTTGTGCTCTTGGTCTCCAGATGTTTCAGGAATATCACCTTATCTTCTTCCAGCAGCAGGAAGTGTCTGGAATGCTGGCTACCAGCCCAGAGACACTGGACTTTATTTGTGTATGAGGAGAAAGTCCAGTGAGCTGACAGCAAGCACAGAACCAGAGGGCTGGGTCTCAGGGGCACAGCTTTGTGTGGTACCACCCTGCTGTGTGCAGGGCTGAAAACCCTCCAGGAAAACAAAATCCAGTTTTGCCTGCTGCCATAGGCTGTCCAATCCTCCATGCAGAGCTGGATACATTCAGCCAAGAAGTATCAGGCAGCTGCCTAGGAAACAGCCTTCCCTCCAGAGGAGAAAGCCCAATAAAAAGAACTAATGAGGAAAAATTAAAGCTGGTTGTCCCTCTTGCTTATTCATCAGTTATGTCAGCAGGTTCATTCACACATACAATGCACACAGAAGGCAAGAATTCTTGCTGCCTGATTAAAAATCAAAGAATCAGAGTGAAATGTAGTTATCTTCCTTTCTAACTCTATGTAAGAGTCAGACACAGCAGCTAAACTTCTACAACTCAAAAATAAATGTTTCAACAATGACTGTAAAAAAAAAAAAATCACTGCTCTAGATCATGTTTGTTTTCTGTATGTTGTTGAAAGCCAGAAGCAGTGAAGTTTGCCTGTGGACAGTCAGTATGAGATCCTAAGGATTATGACATATCCCAAAGGGAAGGCTTTGGCCATAACACTTTCCCTTGTAAAACTGCTGGATATCCATTACGGACATCAAATACTGGCTGGACAAGATGAACTGAGAATATTGTCTGTACTCATATTCTTTCCCATTGCCTTATGTGTCTATTCAGACAATGAGATCCTTGGATCAGGGAATTTGGGGGGTTATATTTATTTATTCCACTAAGTAGTAGTGGAATAAATAAATATAGTTTCACTTAGGCAGTGGCATCTAGCCACAAATACTGCTGTAAATCAATTAATAATACAGACTCATATAAAATGCACTGACTATGTGAGGCAATAAAGTGCATTTGGGAGATCAGACAATTCCAGGTTAGAATCCAGATTTTACCTGTATATCCATCCAAAAAGCTTGAGAGCACCCATGGGCTGGGTGGTACATCACAGTTGATAGTTGTGATTTCTAAAAAGAAACAGAAATGTCATGTACAAAGAACAGAGAGGGACTGTGTCCAGAAACAGCAGAAGGTCAATAAGCTGATGTTATGTAAACCCAGATGCACACAGAGGTTCAAATTAAGACCTTTATCATGGTAGCACCTTGAAGGGTTTGAAGCAATACATGACAGGGAGTTGGCAAACATTGGTTGTCCTGGAGTCAATCTAGGGCTTTACTGCCTGACAAGAGTGAGTCACTGCTCAGGAGTGTCCTGATGAACCATTTGTGGAAATCATAACTGAAACTACTCTTGTACTTTGGCCCTGAGATTGTTTTCTGTTCCCAAGACAACACAAAACTATTCCCCACAGAAACACTGGCAAGAATCCAGGAACTTAGGGTGAAGGCACACTGGCACTTTTACCTAAAATTTACTCTCCTTAAACTTTTAGAGAAAGAGCCCTTTGGGAGTATATCCTTTTTTTTCATGAGAAGTGGCTCAGTGGTTTCTGGTATCTCAGTCACCTCTCTACATTTTTTCTGTGTGACAAACTTTTTTTTTTTTTAAATCATTAAGATCAGTAAACTATACACACAAAAATCCAGAAGTCTACCAAAACTTTTTCCCCTTCCCTGACTAGAATTCAGCAGCAAAGCTTCCAGAGTGCAATCCATGCTCTTATGGATACCTGTGCAACTCTTCTGGTCTTACATGGGTTTGCACCAATGCTAAGAATGTCCCCACTCCTCATCCTTGCCATCCTTATGGATATTCAAAGGGACATTTGGCATAAAAAAGTAGTGGGATATTTTTGCCTGGCTAGGTTGATGCCTTCATGTCTGCATCATATGATCTCACTTATAAGTGAGCAGTGGGCAGATTTCTACACAAATCACTGAATAGAATCCTAATGACTATTTCTAGTCAGCAGCTGCTGGTTATAGGTTTAATTCACCACCTCCATCTCTGAGGATGCTAAAGCCTAGGCTCTGGACCAGTGAAAAAGATAAAAAATTGGCAGTTTTCACTTTCTGGAAGTCTTAATACATCAAACACAACTTTTAGTGAAGTACTTATCATTGTGAATGGCAGAAGTAACAATGGTAACTACTCCAATCTAATTTAGCTCAGCAGCAGCAAGGAATTCAACTGATTCCAACTTTATAATTATCCATCCTCAGACTCAGCTTCAGCCTAGGTATTTAATTTATAGACAGCTGCAGATATAAAATAATCAAACCCCTAAAAGTTAAAGTAAACTTGTAAAAACCCTTGTATATACAAGAGCATGGTTTTCACCTGTCAATCACTCAGTCCCTGAAAGCCCACACACCGCTTCCAAGGGCACCAAGATTGCTTGTTTAGATATTATTTTATCAATAAATCAAAGCATTTGAAACTTCTAGGTTTGTGATTCGTATAAATTTAATTTTGTTCCATTTCAATAAAAGCATAAAATACTCAGGCATTTATAAACATGACAATACTCACTTTGTGCATTGAGACAGAAGAACGTAACCCAGCTGACCAAAGCGAAAGCCAGAGCTCTGGAGAGAGCCATGATCACTGCAGGAAAAATATCCAACTCAAGGCAAAACCAGATGGCTGTTTCTCATACAGAATACTTGCAAAGAATCATTCCATTTGCCATAACACAGGTTAGTTATTATCCTGACAAATGCTTCACCAAGAACAAGGCAAAGAGTGGAATAAGCCTCTGAGAACAAGCCCCAAACTATATAATGTGCTTATCACCTTCAGCTTGTGAGATCAAAGTCCTTTTGGGCAATAAAAAATAAACCAACAAGGAAACCCACATTTGTGCTGTGACACAAACTATGACAAGTGCATTTTTAT
Organism: Brachypodius melanocephalos; assembly: GCA_013398615.1. Classification (NCBI taxonomy): domain Eukaryota; kingdom Metazoa; phylum Chordata; class Aves; order Passeriformes; family Pycnonotidae; genus Brachypodius; species Brachypodius melanocephalos. The sequence continues at coordinate 1,745,975 of VZSR01000001.1, read as the reverse complement.
TTTAACATTCTAACGGAGGATAAATTAGCAAGATGTCCAGGCCAATGCAAGAGAAATGTACATATTCCCTGAGAAAGAATATTAATGGGCTGTGTCAAAAGGCAAAGGGATCAGCACTGCCCCTTTTATCTCATAGTGATGGCTGAGTATCTTCACATAACTGTTCCAAAAGGAATAAATCCAGTATTCCTGTTTGAAAACTGGTTACTATTTGATGTGATGAAAGCAAGCACCTCTGATGCATGTCTAGTATTTTACAGATACTACGCACTGAAAATAAGTTTAGCAGGCAGCTAAAACATTTTACTTCAGTGAAGTTACCTAAAAAAACCCCAACTCAAACCAATATTTTAAGCTTGTAGAGAACTTCAAAGACTACAAATGATTAAAAAAACCTACATGACTGAATGTGTCACTTATAGGTAAATATACCTTTAATTGGAAGGAGCAACTGATTACACAAGGAGGAAATTGCTTCCAGCCCAAGGTCTTCTTGTGATTGTGCCAGCATGTTTAATCACTGTGGACACTAAAGTAATTATTGTAGGTTGAATGAGAATACAATACAATAAAATTGCATAAAACAACTAAAACTAAAATTACCATTATACTGTCCTAGCTTTGAATAAATAAAATGTGGGAGCAACTCAAGCAGAAGCAATTAAATAAATATTAAAATAAGTTCAAGCATGGGTACCACGTTTTTTGAACAAAGGGCACATGCAGCAGTGATTATGCCTTCAGTGGTGTTATTTATTACTGGTGCCAATCTCAGGTAGGTAATTTTCCCCTCCGGGCTGATTTTTCTCCATGTCTACAATGGCCAAACGTTTGCAAGTTTATATGACAAAGTAGGAAGGCAGGTCTGTGCACAAAATGCCTTCTGTGAGGGAGAAAAAGGAAAAGAAGTTCCCTTACCTAATTTACCAAACACCTTCAGGTTATCACAGCCACACCAGAGCCTACACAATTTGATATTTGTGCCAAAAAGTTCAGCAACAAACCCTCTTTACCACTGGAAATATTCATGTGGTAGATACCTTAATCCACTAATGAAGACCTACTTTTGGATATCCCAAACCAGAGGGAAGGCAATGCTGCCTTAGTGTTCTCTGAGAGCTCTCTTAGCAAGAGGCCTCCCAGAGAGCTGGAAGCGCAGCCATGAGAGTTAGCATGAGACCTTAGAGGATCAAACTCGAGCAAGATCTCCCACATCATCCATGGGGAAGCAGCCCAAAAGCTGAAGGAAGAAGGCCCCTAGTGTACACAAACCCCTACCGGCAGGCATAGGATGAAAACTGCTGCTGAGATGCAGCACAACTCTGTGAATTCTCTTTGGAAGCTGCAAGAGCAGTTTTGCTGAGAGCGTCGTGGTACAAAACAACAGCAGCACCTCCCAAAACTTAGCATCCAATGTCCCTATGATTCCCAAAGCAAAGGAGCTCACAGTCCTGTTAAACCTTGGCAGTTGCTGCAGCCTTCTGACGGGCTGATGGATCCTTCAGCCTCCACCACCGTGCTGCTCTAAGACAGGACGAGATGCTGACCTCAGGGCCACAGCCATTCTGTGCTGTCACTTAGCCTCAAGCCTGGAAAAGCCTTGGGCTGCTTTTATTTATAGATCCAGCCAAGAGGGGATTCAGCAGGGAATCCATTCCTATGATAGGATAAATTTAGCATGAGTCAAGTCTTCTTTACCTCCTCAAAAACGGGACTCGACCGTGGACGTCTTTTCCAACCTAAAGGATTCTGTGATTTCCTAATTATTAAGAAATAGAGAGAAAAGCTCAGAACAGTGGTAAAGTTCATGAAGGTTAGTTTTCACTGAGCTGCAGGAGGAATGTCTGCAGGGTCTGTGTGTGCTGCTCTCTTGGACATCAGGAATAACTTAAGGTGTTACACTGGCCTGGAGTGGGGAGGGAGGTGCCTAAATGGAAGAAGAAATTTCATATAGTGGCTCAAGCAAGCATCTGATGCACAGGAGCAGTTTCCCAACACAATCCCATACGTCTGAGCACTCAACAACAACAGGAGACAATGATTTTTAAAAAATTGATTCCCTTCTGGCCAAGAGAAAGGTGTAACTCAGTCACATCAAACATGCCCACGCTATTCATAGACTGGGACAACCATATGTCCACACTTCTAACATAACATCTTTTTTCCCTTGGAGTCACCACTGAATTTAAAATTCTGTCCCTTTCTCAAAGATTTTTGGGCATCCAGGAAACAGGCACAGCTCCAGAGTGCAGAAAGTTCATTTCTACTGACATGTGACATCAGGAGGTACACCGTAGCCTTCCCAATATCTGCACAAACACAGGACATCCAAGACATCCATATAGCAATTCCTAGAAACAGAATCACGGAAACTAATTGTATTCACAGATTTAACAGATTGTACCATTCAAACAATCTGCACTGTGGCAGTGCAAAGCAAAGTTACATGTTTTTTTAAACATAGCTTAGTCTGACATTCTGCATACTTGGGTCATACTTGCAGCTCACTGAGGAATTTTTAATCCAGCTTCAAAATTTGATGCAGATAAAAATTCTTTTAAGTTCTTGTAGGTATGGAGCAGCTCTGCATTTAATGATATCCCGTTCTTGACAGATAAAAAGCCTGTATGAGGATGCTGCAATTTAATCACAAATACACACGCATGATTGAGACCATCAAACAACATTTATGCACGCACTTAGTTCTTAAAAGCATCCATAAAAAACTCACACGCTTCTTAAATTAATAATGTTTATTTCCATTAAACAAAGAAATTTTCAAAATTAATACAAGATAAAAATTCAAGGTGGTTGGCATGGGGAAAAAAGGTAAGACTGCACATCATGGATATTATTTGTATATACTCAAAAATATTTTTGAGTAAAACAATACTGGCACATAGAAATGGCACTTCCCCACAGAATAAAACCAGCAGAATTTTTCCTTTCTCTTCTAGTCAGTAGTTCTATACACACACATGCAGCCTGCAATCTTTCATAGCCAGATTTACCACAAGAATTTGGAACAACCTTCTATCAGAAGTCAAAAAATTGTAGCAAAACACTTTTTCTACTGCATTTTCATACCCGATGTGTTTTATAATACTTTCAGAAACAACAATCCGTTTTCCAACATTGACTACAAGTGCTTCAAATTGCATTAGTACTTGCAAACAGGCCTGAGGCATTCATAAAACCTTATTTGATACAGATTAAAGCACTCCTGCAAAGTTACAGCTCGTGCCCAAAATCAAAGCCACTGAAATCCAATTTTGCTTGTTGGTTTCACTGGGCTCCAAATTTGCCACAGCATTGGACAAAACACACATGTAACACTGATTTTTAATTGTTTCAGTAAAAATCTTCTACCTTGACAGCAGTATTTTCAAGTATTGCTATCCTAGTCTTCTAACACCTACCAAAAATCATCAAGAAACAAGACAAACAAAAAAAGCTGAAATGGAGAGAAGAGCATTTAAACAAATCTCCCTCTCCTTACCCGGCCCTGCCCTCCCACACAGGAACTTGCTGACTTAATTCCAAACTCACAATTTATTGTACAGCCAGGAGTTGGATTAAGCTTTCCCTGAGCTCTTTCTGCCCGTTTCAAAAAGTCAGAACGTGTTTCCTTGAATTCAGCCATCATCATTACTATTATTATTATTGCCATTTTCGTTGCAACATATTTTCTAGGGAAATTATTTCATTTTGGTAGCCCTGGATTTGTATTCTATTGCTCCAAATACAGAACTTGAAAGTGCATCTGACTTCTAAACAGTATTAATCAGGCAGGTTTCAGGAAGTAACTAGACCCAAAAGATCTACGTGCACAAGCCTTTGTAATGATACATCTCTGCTGAAAGATGCAGAAAATTCAACATCTCTGTTGAAAGTTGCATCTGTGTTGAAAGATGCAGATCAGAAATTTAGTAGCATAGCATCAGTTAGAGATAGAACTGCTTTGCATCACAAGGTTTGGGTTTTAGAAGGGAACAAAGCACTGTACCGTGCAGAAGGGGTCAGGAATGGGGATGGGTACAGATTTCACATACAAACAAAGCAAACAGTTTGCATGCAAGATGCAATGCTGCACCATCATGGCACTGAGAGCATCTTTGGAGGTCTAGTCCCTACCTGCTACCCACCTTCAGGGAAGTGGGAGTTGTGTGATGTACACAAGGAAGCCTCAGAACTGCATGAAAATTTTGCTTAAACTAGTCTAAGTCACAGGTATTGTCATGGACTTTAAATGCAAATCCCCAGAAGACTGACCTAAAATGTACCATCAGATACAACACAATATAAATACACAAGGATACTTGGGTTAATGCTGCTGATTGCATTCAGTATTCAGTAGTCTTGCTTTTCCCTTTTCAGTATTTCTAGCATACCAAAAGGCATATTTGTGTCTTCCCCCATAAATAAAGTTAGTCTGATAATTTAATTTTGTGGATTTATAAAATATTTTCTATGCAACTTAATGGAACAGCCTTAAAAAAGCAATTCAATTTAACTTTAAGAAATAGTATATTTACAATTAAAATAAGTACAGACCTTGTTGGGTTTGCATTCATTTATAGCACAAAATAATTTACAAGGCTTAAAGTAATAAATAAGTCACTGGAAAGCTCTCAGAGATGTGCATTCTTCATATGTCAGAGCGCAGTGGAGTTGCAGGAAGCAGTAATGAGTTCTGACTAAAGTGTGTCCATGACTCCTTATGTTGGACGGCCTTGACCAAAACGGGCTTTTGACCTGGGTTAAAAACACATGAGAAACATCTTTACATTATTAATGTAGGGTTTTTTACATTATTAATGCAGGGTTTTGATGCGTAGGGTTTTTATGGTTTTGTTTTACAAGGTAGACAAAGAACAGGCTAAAAATATTGGCTAACACTTTTCTGGTTTTCCATAATTTCACCAAAAAAAAAATTATGTGGGAGCTGCAGTGAACCTCCCCACAGCATGGCTCCAAGGGCTTCATTCTCTCAGCTCTACTGGGAGAAAAAAGGAAGCCTTCACACTTTCATATGGCTTAACCTGGTGGAAGCTGATGCATAAGAAGTGTATGAAATGAGGCATGTTTTTCTTTAAAATATTTCTTTAAAACCCACCACCCCACACCACACCCCCCAAATCCACAAGTTTTACTTGCTTTTATTTTAATATCTTACCTGGGATTCTTCTCAGCATTGCTTTGTCGTGCACTGACCTGTGCTGAGGCTTTTATCTGAGCTTCAAGTCTAGAATAAATGCCTCCTGCATACTGGAATCCAAAAAAAAAAAAAATCAAGTTTTGACATCAGTTCAGTGTAATCAGTGATTTTCCATAAAAATCACTAATATTCAGCACAACCTATGGCATACTTTTGTTCATTATCACAACGCAGTACTGATTTTTTTTTAAACCCATTCTATTTTCCATGAGCAGTTTTTAAAAGCTTTAAATTTTAAACTCCGATTCTCAAAAAATCATGCTTGGAACAAAATGAAGATTGATAAAATTCATTCTTTAGCTTAAGTATTGAATAGATGTAATTTTTACTTGTGTTTAATATTTTTGTTAACCAAGGCTCACTTCAACTCTGCAAACACTACATTTTGCCAGGACAAATCTTACTTCTTTGCTATCTTTGGACTTGACTCGATCAAGGTCTCCCAGTCTCATTTTTATTAAGTGCCCTGTGATCTCAGACATTCTTCTCTGATCTGTCAGAAATAAGAAAGGATATTTAGAACAAAGGTTTTCATTGCTACTGAACACAAGGAGGATTAGACACAGACTTCAGAGATACTGGATTTGTAATTTTTTTTAGTTCATATAAAAATCTTGAACAATCAAGATCCTAAATCCTGATGTAGCCTTGGCAGATACCAGGATCAGCCTGAGGCACTACACTGAGATCAAAATCTCAGGAAATGATTTTGAGGCAGAGGTTTTTAAAACAGCAAAATCATACAAGTCTCTCAGGAGAGATTAAAAAAGGCAGAACAAATTAATCCAACTCTGAACATTTTTAGTCAGAGTGACTGGGAAAGAGATGGAAGTGGATGTTTCTCTATTTATCTGCACAGACAACAAATGCCACAGGGATGCAGGAATAAATGTCTGCATACTTTTATAATCATGAGATGACACAATATATATAATCTCTGTAGGTTCTGTGCTGACATTCCAAATAAATCATACAAACACCCCAAATCCCATTGCTGTATCTGAGATTAAATTCACCCTACAGGGGTGTAACTAACTAAATTTTAAGAAAATTAGCTGGATCATTTTCTTTGCATAAATATTAACTTTATGAAAGCTAAACTCATGCAGGAACAGACCATCTTCTCTTTGAGCATCTTGGTTGAATCTCAGGGACCTGGAGGCATCCCATTTGTTCTGCTGCATGCTCACACTGCAAGAGAAAGGCGCACACACCCTGTCAGCAGGAACAGCTTAAAAGAGGGAGATACTAAAACTGGTTGTCAAGGGCTTTGAAAATCACTTACATGAACGGGGAAGCATCTCGGGAACTTGACTGTTAAAGGAAAAAAAACACATTTAATGTGGTTTTCTAAGTCCAAAATTTAGAGAAAATTCCTCATTATTTAAGCCAGCCAGAGAGTCTGGATTCACAGCTGTGATTTTACCTTATCAGATGGCTTCTCCCTTTTCTGAACACTAGGTGAAGAAACTGTTTTCTTTGGGTGCCTGTAGGATTTCTTTAATTTCTCCTTCCTCCCTGCTAATGGAAGAAATATCTATTCATACCCTCAGATACTTGGAATCTCTCAACTACAGAGCTACTAAAGTACTTTTTCCCTCTATTTCTTAACAGTGTAAATCAACAGGCTGTTTGCCTTTTATTAATGTTGGAGGCATGCTAACACACATTACTCAAATCTATTTCAAATGTAGTGATTACATGTAAAAGCATAAATTTTTTACTTTTAAAAATAAGTGCACATACAAGCTACATTTTTGACTGTATTAATTCAATGACTAAATTCTGAGCAATATCAGATCAAACAACATTAAATTTAAATTACAAAAGTTTTCTTTCAAAATTTATATTCTTTTTTAACCTGGTACAATTCCAATTGCCCTTTGAGTAAAGGCAAAAAGAACAAAGAACTTCCTCTCTTCCAATGAGTCATTAGTAGGGTGAAAAGGAGAGGTTGCTTTTTGGCTTTCCATGTTCCTAAACCCATTATCGCATTAAAAAATGAATAAAAGTCTTTTTAGGTCATATAAAGCTTAGCTTCAATGCAGACACCATTTTAGCTACATTAACCAGTCATTCTTCTATGTAATCAAAAGACAAGTCTGCAGATTTTTTTTGCATGTAAAAGCAGTCATGTAATTGCTGCCTTTTCTTCCAACATTTATTACGTGAAATTTCGATTATTTGAGAGTTTCCTACAAAAGAAGTGCTTGGTAATTCCAGGGATTTCTCAGACATGAATAGTTGCAGATTTTCTTGCTTGCCAGTGATTTTTGATGACACCAAGCAATGAGGTAATTTGAATCTAACCACGTGAAACCTAGGGATAAAATTCAAGGAACTTTAGGTTTTATTTTTGAAACTCCAAATATTCAAAATCTGCTTACAGAGGACTTCTGCTGCCTCAAACCCCTATCTGATAACTCCAGAGAGGAGGACTTCAAGTACCTGGTTTCTTGCACACTTCTTCTTCATCCCCCACTTCATCCTCAGTAACCTCTGAACCTGTGGTGTACTCCTCCTCTTCAGATAACAGCGATTGCTGCTTCTAATCAACACCAGGAGATCCCAGAGATTAAAAATGAGGCAGGGTTTCTATTAAATGGTACATTACATCTGTTTTGCAGGAGCTGACATCCAGCATAGTTCCCTACCTCAGTGACGAAGGAGTGAATAATTCCTAACAGATCAGCACGGATTACGGAAATGTTCAGTAATGTGATGTTTATATTGTTTGAATATACACATACATCTAAATTAAGTGATAATAAGTGCCTAGTAATGAGAAATGATGAAGCTTAACAATGAAGATGTGAAGCACCTCAGACCAGCCAAGAGATACTCAAAACCTTGGATTTTGATTTATGTTTCTGTCAGCCTAAAAAACTTAATAACTGATGCATACAGTGCTAGTGTGGCTTGTTGCCATTTATAAAAACATTCAAAGGAATTTTTCATTTCTAGTAAGGCCAAAGTAGTACTTCACACATACCGTATTTTCTTGTAAAAACTGTTGCTATACTGCAACCTCAAATTAAAGCAAAAAACCCCACATTTTTTACTCATTTATTAGAAAATAAGACAAAAATCAAAGCTAGTTCTCTGCTAGTACAGAAGACCAAATATTTAAAATTAGTAATATATTTTACTAACCAGCTGCAAAGTCCAGTTCTTCAGAGACAAAAACTGTAGTCACAAAGAGACAAAATAGCATGTTAGTTAAAGAACTAATAATAATTAAAATTAAAAAGTGAGAGGAGTTCTAAAATAGGGGTGGTATGTTACAGTACAGCACTTTACACTGGTAACTCCCAGGCCTCCTCACATCTTCAACTCTAAATTTTGGTGGAATGACTAAATCCAAGCAGGTTGAAAACCACTGACCAATTAAATGGAATCAATTCATGTTTTAGTGAAAGTAAGCTTAGCATTAAAAATATTTACAGCTGATTTTTTGATCAAAAATCAGTCCAGGGCAGGAGGGAAGTTATGTACTGAAATATTTCCAGCAGACATGGGAAAAACTTTTCACCAACCAGGTATTTTGCACCTATCCTATCCTACAATGCTCAGCCAGTCTTTATTTGTATTAAAAATTGTTCAATAACTTCTTCAAAGAATCCTCATTATTAGAAAAAAGGAAGGAAAAGCATCAGCACTCACAGCATTGATTTCTCCAGTTTTGGGGCCCCATGGTGTATTTGGTTCTACAAGCACATCACATTCAATGCCTTTGTCATCCCCGAGCCCAATACCAGAATCACTTCGAGAGAAATACACAAACCAAAGATAAATATTTCTATTCCACTACTTCAGAATCAGTCTCAATTTACTCAACATGTGTCAAGAGAGCAGACAGATCTCCAAGTCAGCCACATAACATTTTGATAGCAATATATTAAAATATAAACATAGTAGTAAATGCTTATGGAGGTTGAGTGACTAAAAGCCTGCTTGAAAAGTAATAGGGAAAAGTACTTGTTCACTTCCCAATTTCCAAGTAAACAACCAAAAATAAGTTACCCTTAGAAAGTCCTATGACTCATGTTGAAACGGGAGAGAACTCAAATATAACAAGCACATGTGTTCACTGTTGAAGGCTAAGTTATTTCAGTAACACAATACAATGTTCTTACCTATTCTCATCCTTAGTGAAAGGAACAACTATAACATCTCTATGCTGCAGCAGATCATTCAAGATCTGAGCAGTCTGAGATGGCAAAGCATCCCCCTCTTCACTCTGAGATGGCAAAGCATCCCCATCTTCACTTTCTGGAGGTAATTCCACCATATGGTCCCTCACTTTGCAGCCCTGCAATACACAGAGGCAGAAGAGCAAATATTGGAGTTAATGGGAAGAACTGATTTTCAGTCAGTATAATAAGAAAAGTTCAGCGACAGAATTACAACCCTTATTTTGGAAAAGGATCCGCTTTCTTAACATACTGCTGCCCACCCCACCATGTGTTTTGCTGTTTTAAAGGAGAGCTGAAGTACCTTTGGGAGGGTTGTAGGGTCAAAGCGAAGAACTTTTTGGTTACAACAGGGATACACTCCTGTGCCAGTCGAGCCCAGAGCGCTTGCTACACCTGGATAAAGAACTGGCTGCGAATGGTACTGGCAGTGGGAGAATTCAGTGCACAGGAAAGACTGCATTAGCAAAAAGACACAGAGTGAGAGGTGAGATGACCGATGGAAGTAAAAATGGTGCACTGTAAAAAATGTGTACTGAGCTTTATTACCCCATATTTTCCAAACTGCTTTAATCACTGCTTCATCCCCCCAGAAATCATCCACCACAAGGCAAAGTGAAATCACACTTACCTGGTTACACCTTGAGCAGGTCAACCAGTTGACAGTCCCCCAAAGGCGCCAATAAACATCCCGCCAGGATTTCAGTTCCTCGTGAAGGCCAATTAAATACTCATGCACTTCCCAGGTTTTGTCTCTGAAAAAGCAAAACATCGGTCTTGACTCTGTTTTGATCCTGCCACCAGAACCACGATGTGGAGAAAGAGCAGAAAACACACTGGTGAAATGTCTCCAGTAGTCACAACAGGAGGGATACAATGTGAGACAATGATTACTAAATTCAGAGCACGACAGAAGAGCCTTTCTTTTTTCAGAACATCCTAAACTCACCCCTAACAAAGAATTAGAGCTTGATTCATCTCAAAATCCTTATACTGCAAATTTACAAGCTAAGATAAACATCTTCTATCTATGTGCAACACAACAACAATTACTTAGCTAAGAAAAACAGTTTGAAAGCACAACCTCATGCCCTTTTGATGAAGGTACATATCTGGCAGTTCTAGTACTAAAAATACAGGAATTTGCTCCTTCCTTGTGGTCAAATGAGACACACTTCTTTAGAATTCAGAAGAGAATATGCAACTTGCAGTGGGGCATTTTATCTTCAGAAAGAGCAGATAAAATTTCTTCCCAATTTTAAGCCCTGGCCTGAACCATTTTTGTTAAATGCATGCCTAACCCAGACTAAGCAAGCAATATTTCCAGTTGGAACTTAGTTCTAGGCACCACTAGAGGACCAATAAATAGAAACTTATTTTTAAATCATTAGAGATAGAACTGTATTAGCTCCTGAGCCTGAACTCATTAGTGGCCAGAATCATTTCCCAGTAAAGGCATTCTGTGTAGCAAAGCATCACAAGTAGCAAAAGGCAAATAATTACAATCTAGATAATCCTCTGAGTAACTTTAAAGCCCTTCACATTTATCTGCTGAGAATTGCAGAGCAGCCACATACACTCAGCTTAAGTGAAGTAATACAATTAATGAATTTCATGCGACTAATCACCATTGATCTTAAATAGGTCAGGACAGGGGCACAAGATTTTGTTCTACGTAGATGTAGAAGTTAGAGATGCAGAATTCAACGCCACATCTTGGAATAACTGGTGGGAGCTGATATGGAACTGTTTTGGTTGTTCTGAACAAAATGGATCTGATGAGAAAAGTCTCCCGTCATTAATCTCCCACCAACCTCCTTAAAAGGGGCATGAGGGAAGGGAGGGAACTGCAGCTGATCATGGACTGATCTTCATTAACAGGAGAATCCAGCTGTTCACAGCCATGGATCAGACAGACAGAATTCAGTTAAACATAAATGCCAAATGCATCAGGCTTATGCACAGAGCAGGTCCTGCAAGATCCTCTGACAAACACTTCAGGAACAGAAAAACAACTGGCAAAGTTTATTTATAGCAGTCTTTAAGCAGGTTGAGCCTTTGATTTGATAGTATAAAGTCAGACTAGAAAATACTCTTTAGCCTTTCTTTGCTGGCATGGTGGAGTCTATCCTTCACTAGAAAAACCTTGCAGAAATGCAGGATTTAATTCAGTCTGTCATCAAGTGCACACATTTTAAAACCATCTGATGAAAGAATTAGCTGAGTATTTTCTATTTAAAGCAGTGCAACCCAAAAATAGCCCTCCTAGTAATCATGGCTGCAGTCTTCCCATTTCCATTCAGCAGCAGCTCTGCTGAATGAATTCCAGTAGTACATCATCAAAATCACAGCCCCTGTTTTATTTTTTGCTAGGTAATACAAGAAGTTGAGATGGCTCATACATTCTTTCACACATCTGTGACTTAATTTTGTCATGTATCTGAGTATGTAGTACTTCTAAAATCACCCAAAATCAGAGTTGAAGAAACATTTTATATATGTACATATTCACTACCTTATATGAACATAGACAATATTCCCATGTTGGTCTATGTTGATTTTTCCTGGTACACAAGGAATTCTCCTTTCAGTTTCTTTGGTTAGCAGCTTTTTACATAAACAACACCTAGATTAAAAAAAAATAAATAAAAAGAGAGAGAAAGAAGGAAAGAAAGCACTGGAGTAAGAGCAGGATTAAACACAGGGACTGTCCTTGCTATTGAAGCAGCCATATAAAAAGACCATACCTGTATAAAGTTGCTGCATTTCCTCTAGAATCTGGATTTACATACTCCGGATCAAACAGTCTCTCAATCTTCTTGCAGAAAAGTTTACTATTAATGACAGCAACACAGCTCACCCATTAGGAGAACAACTGAAAATTGCTTTATGTATAGTGAGGTTAACAATCACATTCTGATAAGCAAAGTCATTCACAGAATCTAGCTTTTAATATAATTTCCCTTTAAATTATTCTGTTCATCTCATTTTTACACAAGTGTGACAAAAGCGATGCTCTGATTTTTTTCTTTATTAAAATGCTTGCCAATATTAACTGCCAGCTTCTAGCTTGAACAAAAGACCTTTTATTAGTGAATATTGCTGTGAAATTACACTTCATTCTAAAGCCTTCATCCCTACAGACTAAAATCTTCCCTGTCTTTCACCTTGCTTGTCTGTCAGTCTGCTCTCCTGTAACTGCCCCTTATCTTGATACTAAGCTGGGGTCCTGATGCATGAAAAAACATTCTATCACAACTATTCAGTCTCCCAGCCATTCTGAATCCTAAGTCCAAACATCTGGGTTCACAGGAAGCTGAAGCCAAACCATTTTCTACCCACTAGGAGCATGTCATCCCATAAAAGATTTCTCACCCTAATCCTGACTCCCATGTGAGAGTTCATGAATAATTCACCCATACCATGCTCCTAGTCTGGCTTTTCCTTTTGCTCATTTTCTAGAAAAGCTCTTTCCTTTTGCTCATAATTTTAATATAAAATTCTGAAGTCACACCATTATATTCTGCATTAAAAATACCTTCCATGAGAATTTATAAAACATATTTCAAACTGCATAGTCTTAGCTGTCATGAAATGTGATCCCAAAGCTCAACAGCACTTCACAAGTGTATTATAGGACAAAAAATTTACCTCTTAAATTTGTCTCTTTTGTCCTTCAGCTCTTCCACCTCATTGTGCCTGAAGAGATCAGCTATGTGTGTAACAAGATTAGCATTGATACAGTTCATGTTACATGGCGTGGCTACAATAGCATTCATATTTTCGTGACAGTAATGAATACATTTCTCTACCTAGGAAAAATAAATATGAATGTTAAGGAATTCTAGACAACCGCCCCCCAAACTAATTGCTTCAAGACTTCTATTTTAAGTGTAGTGTTTTGAAAAAATATTTTGACTTAAAAATAAAAATCAAGCCTCAGATTTGCCTAAAGGAGAAACTGAATTAACATGATTTAGTTTATGTTCTCCTCCAAAAATTTCAGTAACCTTCCAATTGCTTGTTAAAATAGAACCACAAAACACATGGATCTCAACTTCAACAGCTGTGTTTTACTGTGGGTCACCCCAATGACAGAACTTTTGACAAACGTTTTACCAAAGTCAGCAGCTATTCTTTACGTAGAGCTGGAAAATCAGATCCTAAACTGCAGACATATCATTCATGTAAAAAAGGATGTAAAACAAGCATACTAGATCACACTATCACATTTAGAAATAAGTTACTCCAAATTTTATTGCATTGAGATTCTGCAAACATTGGATTACTGCACTGAACAGGAGAAGTGTTAAAAATCTCAAAATGTTCTCATTGCAGCACCTGTTTATGTAACAGCCAAAGAACAACAAACAAGCTGTTAAGACACCTGGTAAATTAACTGTGCCCTCATGCCAGAAAAATCAATCTTTCTTAATACTTACTAATGAATCCATCTTCAAAAACTCAGAAGAAATAAGGATTGAGATGACATTTGATGGTTCTAGAAGGCAACAGCACAAACGCAGGGGTTTTTACATGTTTTTTTAAAATTTTGTAATTTCCTATCACATCACTCCCTCTTCATATTTAGCATCTGTGTTAGGTATTATTTTAGTAATCAACTTGTTGTTCCATCTTCTAGTATATAGGACCTTTTAACCATCTAAAGAAATAAACTTTTGGTTTACCATTTCAGTGGCCAGAGTACAACTATAACCTAGAAAAGTTATTAAAATTGGAAAAGAAGGCTCCACAGGAATACCACTAAACAATTACACATGATTAACTTCCATCTGTAGCCATCACACCCAGCTGAGATTTTTTTCAACATAACCTTCACATTGCAAGTTATAAACAAACCAAAAGAATAAAGTTGTATTTTAAAAAGTGGCAGCAAAGGCTCATTAAAACATTCAAAACTTGCCTCAATGTCTGCAAAAGCTCTTCTACCATTATATTGGACTGCATTGAAATTGTAGAAAACATTGCAATTGTACCAACAGGGAGCAGAGGAGAAACAAACCAATCATCAGCATTTAAAATCTACCACTGTGTCCTTGGTCAGAAGAGTCTTAATTAAAAACATCACATCCCAAAATATATTAGGGCTTTTTTATTGCCTCAGCTTTCAGCATATTTCATCAAAACTGTCAGTGCCGGCAAAGCAGAGCCATCTGCTGAAATAACCAGAGGATCTCTGTTGCAACACTGACAACAGTCAGAAACAGACTGGGGCTGAACTGCATCAAAAGCATTCATCTTCAATTAGTACAGAACATAATAAACCTAAAAGAAATGATCTGCTCTTACCTAAAGTGGGCATTTCGTTAGCCTCAGACTCTTTGGAGTTCCTTTTGACATATCTTATCAGCCAGTCAAAGATGTGAACATCACAGTGCACGGAAATGTCCACCTCCTCCCAGCGCTGGGCATCCACTGACAGGTACTCAGCAAAGTATTTCATCTCTGAAATCAAAAGGTCTCGAGGACACACAAAATCTTCTTTGAGGTTCTTGGCTTCATCGCACACATGGATCACCATATTTGGCCTCAAAAGAAAAAAAGCCACAAAGCAAATTGAGAGACTAATTCAATTAGGATGCCAAATCCCAACGACCTCATCTCCAACTCTGGGCCATGCATTGCAACACTGATGTTACCAACAGGGTTTTATTAACAGAGTGAAAACAAATTTCAGTTATTAACTATTAAAATAAACTATTGTTGGATAGGTGAAGAAGATAGATGCATATCCTCTACAGATAACCAGAGTGATTTAATTAAGGGAGCAGAAATAGAAAATTTCTAGCTCCATTCCCCAATTTTCTCACCTGTTTGTTCTAGGATACTACCTGAATTATGTGGAGAATTTATTTGTTCTCTTCTTAATTTTCTTCAAAGAATAAGCAGGTGTAGATGCCTAAATCACTGAGGCACCATGTAACAGCAATTTTCATCAGTGGAAATTAAGATTTGGTTTATTTGGTTTAAGAAATCTCTATTTCTTAAGAAATGCTCAAAGCTAGAATCAATAACTGCTGTCTCTACAGAGAGATGCTTAGGTTTCAAACAAACATTATTCCATGTGGAATTACATAGCACAGAAAACAGGGATATGCAACAGAATAAAAGTGACCTGGATGGCTATTGGAATTCATGGGAAAATTTTTCATTTACAGCTTTCTCTTCCTCCTTTTACATAGGACAAATCTATGATGAAGAGTATTTTTAAAGTGTAATTGAGCATCAGTTTTGTTTCATTCTTTTATAAAACCAGGTATGTTTCTCATTCCTGCCATAGCAGTGATCAATCACCCAGAAGAATAGTATGCACAAACTTATAAATATCTTATTGCACACAATACATTCTTAAACCAACTCCTTGAATTTCTGAAGCAATGGAAAGTTTTCAGATTTCTTACAGCAGTCATTAGGCTGTTTCCAGCTGTTTTCTTTCTGGTAGTAGATAAATTTCAGCAATTTAGACATCTTTCTGTCAGTTTTACAATCCCCTAGACAACAAACACACAAAGCTCTTCTTACCCCTGGGTTTCATCAGTGCTTTCTCCACTGTTATGAACAGGACCTTTCTCAGATTCTGAAGAACAATTCCTTGTGGAGGCTACACTGGGCCTTCCTTCAATGCAAGGAAAAAAGGCTGCATTAGAACAAACTCCTCATCTTTTGCTCTTCAGCATCTTGGAAATGCAACTGAAGTGTGGCTGTCATGGTGGAGCAATGGCACAGCCAGCAATAAATCTGCTTCCATAAAGGCTACTAAACAATCCAGATTCCTGCTCTGAGTGCCATGCACAGGAACATGCTGGGTTCAGACACTTGGCTGTAAACCCAGATCACTCCTGGCTCAACACTGAGCATGAGACTCATTGCCTTCAGCCCTTTCTTTGGGAATGTGACCCATTCCTTTAACTCTTCTGGTCTGCTTTGTGGGATGGGGCTCCTGAGATCCTGCCACATCAAAGTTTCTGCCAGGACATAACTTGAGACCAATCCCCCTCCTTACTCATCATGTGCCAGCTTTGGAAATAAGCAGCTTCCAAAGAGAAGGACAGAAGACTCTTAGGATGTGTTTGTTTTTGCCAAATTTCTCACACATGTGGCTTAAACCAGCTGATCATATCAAACAAGGTTCAAAGAGAGCAGACCATGAAATTTGCCTGGTCCTAGAGCTACATCAGTGAGGTTGTTCCAGGAATAAAGACAGATGCATTTCAAATAGCTGATCTTTACAAAGGTACCACAAGCAGTGAAAAGTGCACACAACAACCTAGTGAAGTCGAGTAGTTCAGTCAACAAATCCACTGAGTTCTGGATGAAGGGTTAAAACAATGAATGTCTTTTCTGGCTGTGAATGGATTACTGCAACGTGAAATTTCAATGATCTTTCTTAAAAGTCAGAAAGACCATTATCTTTTTTAAACAATGGAAGGGCACATATCTGTCTTCCACTGAAAACCTATAGGGTGGTGATTTTCCATGATTATGCCATTCTCTCAGATTTTTGGGAGTTCCAGAAACATCATCTCCCTCCTGAGTAATGTAAGAGGCTGAAGAAGATTAAGACAGACCTCTTAATTTTCACCTAATGGCCAAACAACGACAGCAGACTGGCAGCAAAAATGATATACAGTTCAGAACACAGCAGTTATGCCCTTCAGGAAAGCAAAATTACTGCATGGGAGGCAGAAGAAACAAAACTTTCTCTAAAGGTGCAGCCAAAGGCCTTTCACAGTTGCATCTTAGTAAGGCCTTAATAGAGGGAGCACAGTGAACAGAAGGGGAAGATTCACTCCCAGTAAAACCTTGGAAAGGGCTGCTCCAGCCACAGCTTTCTGGGCAGCCATCCTCACTGCAGGTGAGGTGAGAGCCCTGGGCTGGGATCAAAGGTGTGAGTTTTAAAAGAAGGGACTGTGGAAATACATGGTATGAAAGAGCTCTGCCTGCCAATATACTAACAAGTTCATTGTGAACACAGTGAAGTGATTTATTGAAGGCAATAATGCTGACAACAAGAATACACAACACAGCCAAATTCATGGGGACATCTGAAGTTCACCATACATTTCTTCATATCGTTTTTTCCTCCCCTCCAAAGCTTACAAATTGATTAACTTTTGAAACCTTGTAACAAATACTTATGGTAAAAGGCTATCCTTAGTGCTTGTTTACTGTCATGAGATGCAATCAGAGGGACTTATCAGCAGTTTGCCTTATAATTAGCAAGTATTAAATGAGGTTTTATAACTCAGCCAAAAGCAGAATCCAGCACAGAATGAGTATGGTCTGATTTGCTTTTTCTTGCTGTTACTCATGACTACAAACAAATGCAAACAGGCCCCAAACTCTTGATCGTAACAATAAGCTAATGTGAATGAATCCACTAGGAAGCAATTAATCAAACAAAAAAACATTTACAAATAGGATTGACTCAAATCCCCAATTCTGAAATGTAGAAATAAAACAAACACTAAGGTGAGTTCACCCAAGCCTGTGAGAAAAAAAGATTAATTACCTTAATTTCATATCAACAAATTACACTCAAACAGGGCAAATGATTTACCCAAAGTCAGAAAGAAAACAGAGAATAATCTCAGGCTAGAATCTTGTTGAAGGAAACATTACATTACTGGACTTAACTGCATTAAGACTCATTATATGTATTACCCCGTTAAAAAGAAAACGCACACTAATTGTCTAAGGAGTTCTGGAAGCAGAGTTAGCTCGTTAACTGCCTTCTGGGAAGCTGCTAATCCTGTAAACTGGGACCTGTGGGTGCCAGCAGCATTTATCCCACACCAGGCATGGAACCATAGAATTGAAAGCTGATGGGAAGCGCTTTCAGTCTTGACACTCCATACACAGTTTTCCAATATCATCCCTTGATTAGAATTATTAAAAATGCTTTATTCAAAGTTCAAACAGCTGTTCTTCTATTGCAAAGAGGACATTTTAAGAGAGAACACATTGTTTAAACACTTCACTGTCATCTTAAATTTTAACATAGAAATTATTTATTCATCACTGAAGCAAATTTCTCATGCAAATGCATTTACCAAGTTCTAAAGTCACTGGAACATCTCTGTACTGAAATCACAGAGTAACACTCACAAATTTAACTACAATTTCTGACAGAAGTAGTACTAAAGAAATTGTTAACAATATTTAACTGTGCTATGATTGAATTTACAACTATTGGGTTTGGTCCTCTTCTGCCCAATAATTACTGGGACACATAATTCACTAAGACACATTTCATGCCATATCAAGATAGTCTTGAAGCAAAGCTACATTTTGCTCTGTACCCATCCATGGCAAACACTGGGCTTGTGCTGGGAGAGGCAGGTTTGCCCTCGAGGGATCACCTCGTCAGCTTCCTGCAGCTTTTCTTCACAATACTCTCCAGTTATTTTAATAGTGCTGCTTAACATGATTTCAAATGGCCGTAGAGTTAATAGCACACCACCAAAAATCCTAAACACAATTCAGCAGAAGGATTTATGCCTCTTGGAAGGACAAGTTACCAAAAATACCCAAGCAAACATTGATTCTTAAGCTAATGGCAAGTGCCTTGTATACATTATATTCATACTTAATTCTCCCAGCATGAATGACTATTATTCCTGGGTGGACTTAACCACTCAGGACAAAAGCATGCACATACTAATTACGAAAGCCAATATATTTCAGAATGACTAAAAACATACCAGTTATAGTAATGGAATCCTGCCCAATAGCAGGCTCCTGAAACTCTGTCTGTGAATCGAGCAAGGAGGATTTGATGTACGTAGCTAAAGTTTCCACAGGACTCCCACCAGCAGCCATCAGGGGATTATATTGGTTGTCAACAGGTGAACTTCCACTGCTTTTTAGTTCATCAAACCTTTTTGCACACTGTCACAAGATTAAATGATAGGACAATGAAGCAGTAGCTTTCAGCACATTTTAAATAACTATGATTTGATGGATACTGTATTGCACATTTTTGCATGTGAACAGTTACTGATACCAAACTAATAAATGCTTCCTATGTAGTTAGTGCTATCAGTATATAGAAACACAGTAAAATAATAGCTACCATAAGTATATACTCTAATAGAAAGAGAAAAAAGTAGAACCTGTTTCAACTTCCATTTCCTTAAATCCTGTGATTTTAAGCCCAGTTTTCAAAGAGAAAGTTATGGGGAGAGTTTGAATTCTCACTTTGTAACTAGTAACTAGAGAATTCATTTCACCATAAACATGGTCAAATGTTATTAAGAGTGGCTATAGAAACTGATTCACAATTATTATTCTTTTACTTTATGACCTCTATTCCAGTGTAGACAAAAGGGACTGCTGCTTTCCACTGCAGTTCTATAAACTTCCCATTCCCCATTTTGATGAACTTGAAAGTCCTACCATTCTGTAAATTTATGCCAATACAATCATAACAAATAGGTTTGGTTCAGCAAAGTCCTACACAGAGGTAACTTGCACATACAGATAAATCTACTTAATTCTACAGGTGCTCCTCCTGTGACACAGTTGTTGGGCTCCATTAGCAGCTGTTTTTATTTATTTATTTTGGGTCGAGTTAACAGAAACTGCTTCATGCCAGTGCCTCTTTGGGTCAGGGGCACACAGGGACATCCTTCTGATATTCACAGTGTCTCAAATTTGTGATGCCTGTCACACACATACAAGAGATAAATAAAGGGATATCTGTGCTTTTGTGTAACTGCCTTAAACAGAGACTCCACATATTTGAGACATTTAGTTCTTTAAAAACAGAGCAATCAGACATGTATTAATTAATCATATGAATTAATATGAGGAGAGGGCTCATTGATTTTGTTATTTTATTTGTTTAATGTGCACAGTGCTGTCTACACATTGAAAGGTGAACAGTAGCGACATGCCCAAACATTCTGCCAAGCACTTGAAGGGCAGTAACATGCCACAGAAGCTTCTACACCCAATCCTTCATTTTTATGTTCGAAATACAAGATTACAGCACCGCCCAATAGCACTGCTATAAATGTGAGCTGACACACTTGATTAGGTTTGCAAGAAAGTCAAGACCACTGGCTTGTTTTCTTTTGGCTTTGCTGAATCGCAAGAGCAAAAGACATTTTTCTTTTCTTAGCTTACACCCTCTCATAAATGCAAAAGTCAAAATTATTACTAATAAAACCCAGTATTTCACCAGGAAATTCAGCAATCCAGAAAGAGAAGTGAATATACAGAGGTTCTTGCAACTCTAGTCCAACCAAAGAAAGAAAAATCCACCCCTTGTAGGACCAAAAAGAAGTAACTGCACTCTTTACCTAATAGAGATCTGTAACCCCCTCTTTGTTTAGAGTTGTAACAAGCATAGAGAGTTGTCAGTTTTCCTAGGAAGGATACTACAACCTGCACAGGGGTGGGTAGATACTGGGATCCTTCCCATCCAAGTCTTAGCTATGGAATTTGGAATGCAGTAGCACAGCTACCTTCCTTTAATTCCACCTTTTAATTTTTCCTTTCCAGTAATTTTAATTCTTATTCTGTATAAGTTCTAACGAAATACAATGCAGAATCTGTTTCTCCATTTAAACGCTCAGGTTCTGTAGAAGTAAAACAAACCGCCCCACCTCTTCTCAATCTACTGCTCATTTAACATTTTCAATTAGGTGCAAATTACTTTAGGAAAAAAAACCAAAACAAAACAACAAACCAAAAACAACAACAACAACAAACAACAAAAAAACCCCCAACAAAACAATCTTAACTTCAATTTCTCTCCCTCTCTCCCCGTGGAAATGTTTTCTTTTCCATAAAACATAGCTTAAAGCACACAAATTCTTTTATTAGTGAACTCACTTCTTTGGATGTATATCCTGGAACCAGCCTTGCCACACTGTCCCAGTTGATAGGCTGAGGAACACCAATTAGGGAGCACAGGATCATATCCAAAACCATCTGGTTGTTGTCATAGGGGAAGTTATTGTTTTCTGAGAAGCCACGACTCATCTTTGGCTACTCAAGCCTAGAAGAGAAAGAGTTTTTAGGAAGTCTCACTACATGGTTTACTAAAGCTTGATCTATTTTACCTGCAGCACTCCATAAATTACTAGGAGAAGTGTTTACCACAGCATTAAAGTCAAGTACTGAGGCTTTTTTGACAAAATTTACATATTCTCAAAACCCCGAGGGAGAAGCAGATGTGCAAAACACACCAAACCCAACCCACGAGCAGCAGGTATTAACCACCATTGCTCTGAGCTGCCTCTTTCCAGAGGGTAAATCACACCTCTGAGGCCTCTAATACAAGAGAAAGGCTTCCAAAATCTCAGAACAAACAGCTTAAGTTACAGAGGAGCATTTTAATATAAATTTACTCACATTCAAATACAGTTGACTGTTCTCACAAACCTTCTACTCTCAGCTTTGTTCTCCTCTCACTCTACCCATCTGCTCAACACATCTGACTCCCATTATTCAGAAGCCAAGCCAGGATACCAATTTAAGGGCCATCAACACTTCGGGGGCAGGAAACAACACCTGAATCTCATTTAACTCTCATCCCAAACACCTGACATTCCCAACTCCTTATAAGCCAGGATGAGCAGTTACAAAAACCTCTTATTCTTCAGCTTCAACCAGAACACCAGAACAAAGCATATAAGGACAGCAGAAAACACTTTATAAAACAAGATTATATTAATATTTTTTTCTTTCTCCAAATGGATTTTGTGTATAGCACCATAGAACAGAGTAAAAGTTCAAAGCAGTGATTTAGTTTATGCTGGGAAAGAACTGCAGGCATTAATGAAGAGTTTCATGTTCAAGTAACACATGGCCAAAGAGCTCAGGAGAGACTTAGAATAGAGGTACTTAATAACAGAACTTTAAACCACACACAATTTATTGACTTATAAAGAAAGAATTATAGAGAATTTGAGAGAAAATATACCCAGATAACACCTGAAAACTTGTTACTAAAAGCATTCTATACATAGATGTTTCTTTTGCACCACCCGCTTACTAAAAGAAAAAATGCTTAAAATACACAGAATAGCCCTGCTTTTTTCTCCCTCTAGAAGCTGTTCCAGTCTTTTTTTTTTTTTTGCTTGTTTTGTTGGTAGAAGCAGAAATCACAGCAGCAGGTAACTGTAAGCTTTCATCCTCTCAAAAGAGCAGCTGAATTACATCAGAAGGCGAAAAACCCAGAACTCACTGAGAGAATTCTTTGTTTTCCCACAGTCATGAGATTTAAAAAGAAGAAATAAAGCCACAAAACAGAAGGCAAGTCCTAAAGAAAATTTCATACCATTTTAGCAATTCTATCTAAATGAAATTTGCTGTAAAATATTCCAAATAGCCAGTTTTAAAAGAGAAAGGTCCTCACAGATTATACAAGCCCTAAATTCTGAGTTAAAAGAGATGCCACTATCAGGTGAAAGTGGATCAGTCCCTGAAGTCACTGTGTCCTTATCCCTCACCCTGAGAGCACTTTCAAGCAGTGTCACTGTGGTGATTCTGTGGTGGAGACCTCTCTCTGTCAGTGTGCAGACAGATGTCGGTAGCAATTACATTTCAGCCCCTGCACATCTCCCGTTTCTGCTGTTAGGAGGAGAAACAACCGGGCCAGGACAGGTCAGCACCAGTGGCAAACCCCAGTGGTTATGAAACACAGAGCTGACTTCTTGTGCTAGCTCACACACATGGAGCAGCTGGTTTAAAAATATGTTTGGATGAGATAAGTAAATGATGGAGTATTATAATCCCCTGGTTTCCCACCATAAAATAGGCTTAATGTGAGTAAAATTACCAGCAATGTCAATATTCCATAAACCACCCTTTTGAGGGCTAGTGCTATGGGATGATTACACTGGGCAATCAAAGAAAGGAAGAGGGAAGGAAAACCCCTTTGTTTTTTTCCTTAAAAAAAAAAAAAAAAAAAAAAAAAAAAAAAAGAGTCTGTAATTTACAGGGAAAAATTCTGAGTGTTTCAGTGGTAACAAGTTTACTACACATCAACCCTGTGGACCGTGAGGCAGCCCGAGCATGAAGGGATGACAGGTGCTCTAAAACATGATGACACATTCAGAGAGAATCAAGTCTTTGTCTCTCATAAAGGTTTCTTAATTTGCTTACTGTGCACATTAAAACACAGTTCTGTATATGCTTATCACTGCAAAGACAAATGAAGGAAGAGACTTAATTACAGGCATACAGAAGTATTTTTATTTATATTCTGGAAAGAGCACAGGTCTCCTCTTTGCAGCTTTATATGTGACATTCAATATTTGCCTTCTTGTCCTTTAAGAAACCCTCTTGGATATATAAAGACATGCAAGATTCTGTCTCATGCAAAAATCCTCTGAAAGCAGCAACATAAAGCCTGTAATAAATCATATTCTTAAGAGGAAAAAGCAACTTCTACAGGTTCTCTCTGCAGCTCTGTTACTGCAAGGAAAAACTCATGTTAACCCCTTCCTCAAGTATGAAAATCGGAGGAAAAAAAAAGTTTCCAAATTACTCAACTCCAACCAACTCATTTAAGATGCACAACATAGAAAGATACGTGAGAACAGGAATTCCTATTAATACACAGAATTCCAAATCAAGTGGTGCAAAGGATTCCTAAGAGTTAATTCATTGTGGAAACACACAATGTGATTCGACTTTTTATTATTTAAAGCAAATCATAAATGTAGAAATGAAGAATTACTACCCCTTGCGCCCGCACAACCGGAGGGAAGGTGAAGATGGTGGGATGGGCACGAGGTTTCCATCCACAGCCCTGAAATGCAAGGAAGTGATGGTGCAGAATGAGGCGCGGGAGAGGAACAACAGCAACTTTGTAGCTTGCCCACGTACCAGACAACATTAAAAATTATAAAGCGTTTAAATTAAAAAAAAAATAAAAATAAAACCCCGTCTCAGATACCCTACATGTGCAGCAGCCTCGGAGCGGGAATCCCGACGGCCCCCCCGGGCGCTCTCCACCGGGACCCCTCCCGAGTTTACCTGGCGGTTCCCAGGCCAGCGGGACGGGACAGGACGAGCAGGGGCTCCTCCGTGGGACGTGCCGGGCCAGCAGCGGGACAGAAGCTCGGCTCCACCGGGGGACGTGCAGCACCCTCGGGCACCCCGTCCCCACCCGCCGCGCCCTCATCTGCCGGCACCGCCCGGCCCCGCCCTCAGGGGTGGGGCGGGAACGCCGTGAGGGGGGGCAGCCCCCGCCAATGGGCGCGGAGCGGGTGACGAGGCCCCGCCCCCTCGCGCCCGGCACAGCCAATGGGGCGGCGCGGAGCGCTCCCTCCCCGGGCGCGCGGCAGCCCCGCCTTGCCGCAGTGCAGCGGCGGCGGCAGCGCCCCCTCCCGCCCCGCGCGCGGCGTCCGGTCGCCCCGGCAACGCACCGCCCCGCGCTGCGTCACCGTGACGTCACGGCGCGCCTCGGCCAAGTGCCTTTGGTCCCGCTCGCTGCGGCGGGGGAGTGACACACCGCTCAGTGCCACAATGTGACGTCACGGCGGCCTCGCCCTCGATCCGTGTGACGTCTCACCGCCCCTCTCCCTTCGCTGCTGCATCCCCATGGCGCCCAGCTCAGTTCTCCGAGCAGACCCCACGGCAGTAACTCCGCTTTTCGCAGACACAATTCACCGCCGCACTCCCGCCTGCCAGAACCCTGCAGGGAAAGAAAAGCCCGGCCACGAGATGTTCGTACTGCCCGCCAAAATAATGCATCAGACACCAGAATTAGTCTCGTGATGTAAGCACAGCTAATTGATTAAGCAGCAATGTGTTAATGCACTTCATGGTCCTCCCAAACAGGAGCCTCAATAAGCTTTTCCCAGGTTTTCAGCTGATGTAAGTATTTGATACACTGTTAACCATAAAAACCCAGTACCAGAACATTGAAATTAGAGCCTAATTATACAGAACAGCCCAACCACTGGGAGTGGTTCACCAGAGTTACTCTGCAAAGGCTCACAGTCCCCATCCTGTTATTTCACCCCCACAGTTTGATTCCTACTGCACGTCTACTATATGTATCAAGTATTTGCAAACATTTTAAAATTACTTCCTGTGGGAAGGCACCCGTGCCTGATAAAGACCAGCCCAGATCCCCGATTCCCACATAACAATCCTTCCCAATCCTGCCACATAAATTCTGCTCCTTTGTGGTAATTTGGCAAAAATCAGAGACATTAACAATTTTCTTTCCAAAAAACTCCGCTTGTAAACTCTAGAATAGTACAATGAGGACAGAGAACGAAAAAAAAAAAAAAAAAAAAAAAAAAAAAAAAAAAAAAAAAAAAGCACAGAAAAATCCAGAAAAAATGATTCCACCAATCTAGAGTATTATCTGAAATCTACATTCTCTGAGTCACTCTGAAAGGTTCCTTTAGGTCTCTGGGAAAGCAAAACCCACTGATTTCATACCATCCTACAGCCACCCACAGAATAAACTAATGCTGGAATATTGCTGCATTTTGATGACATCCAGTCATTTCATGATGAATGGAAATTTGATGGTATGTCAAGAGAACTGGAACATGTTTTTTTTTCCTTAATCTGTGCCGACAGGCAGTTCAGTCCCCCTGTTTATTTTTTAAAATAAGAAAAAAAATCAGTATTTGAGAATAAACAAAATAATCAGTATCTGAAATTTTATCCATTTGTAGTTCTAGAGACTGAGCTAGATCAGTTACAATAATTCAAAGGTAGTAGAACTGTCTCTTTGTATTTTTCATTTCTAAAACCACAAGACTGTTTTTATACTCTGACAGCATAAATAATCCCTGTCACTTGCTCGAGTCTGATAGTTTTGTGACTATTGTGAAATTTAGGGAATTGCTCAAAGCTGAAAGAGCGAGCCAGGGGTGCCCTGCACTGACATCATGCCTCTGTCACCAGTCAAACCAGTTACACCAGTACACTTGTTCCAAGGAGGGATTATCCAGCTGTTTAAAGGCTGAGCTCCACATGGCCACAGAACCCAGGGGACAGATTTATCAGCCCAAAGCTGCTTCAAACTTCTCTGGAAAGGAACCAGTCCAAGATACGAGGAGAAGAGGACAGGATGTGTCTCACCACCTGTGGATACACACAATTACTGCTTGCCTTTACAGCCCAAATATATTCACCAATCCCAACACTTGGGCCACACCCGCACGGATAAAAATCTGGAGGGAGTTACACAAGAACGTAACTTCTCGTGTCATGTTTTGTAAAACAATTACAGTTCTGCTATGATTGCACACAAGAGTATTTCTACATTGGTTTATCAAGAAACCCCTGTGCTGGTTTCCAGGTTTGCACCTCTTCTGGAAGGTTTTCATTGCCAACAGATGAGATTTGTATGAAACTGCATTTGCTTTGTATTTAGCTCGGTAGCAAATTCCACCAAGACCACCAAGTGAGTCAGAACAGCCTTAATATCCCAGATGGAGTCTAATTCCACACAAGGAAGGGTTTTTGTACCTGTGCAAAGTGGCCAATTTATTTCTACTGGACAGAGGATTTAAAATTTTTTTATTCAGAAAGCTGAACAAAGCTCTGACCCTGTGCATGTTCATGCTCTGTTTACACCCCAAGAACCACTCAGCAGTGGGGTTTGTCAGTAGCTCACATATTCAAGCAGAAAATGGTTGATCTACTGAACAGTATCAGCATGATTTAAGTAAAAATAAAAGAAAATCTTATATAAACAGATGTCAAAGTTCTGTTACAGACTTCTAGCTCTGCTCCAGGTATATAAACAATTCCAAAGAGTAACATAAAGGTAACTTAGTATGTACAGACCTCAAAATAAGAGCTGCTTGCCTAATGCTTAGGTTAAGCAATATTTCAACAACCTCTCTTTTCTGATCTCCTCTTCTACTTTCCTGTTGCAGCCACACCTGCTCCTTTAGATCTTCTTCCCTTCCTAAAGTTGTGCAAGTCTTGAGCAGCCTGTCCACCAGCCTTCCTTTCCACCCAGTGCTCATTTAGGTCTTTTTTCTGTAGCCTGACACACAGACAGAAACAGACAGTGTATTGTAGTGTATATTTGACTTCAATGAACTTTAATACCCTTCTGCAATCAGTACAATTAATTGTGAGTTAAATAACTGACTTCATTTCCTCAGAGCCTTCTTTTCCAATTAAGGTAATTCCAAGATTAAAAGATCAAAATTCTTGTTGAAATTTAAGAGATACAATGATGACAGTGACTTGTAGGCTAAGTCAAACAAATATAAAGACAATTCAGGTAAGAATAACCTATCTTCCTACTAAAAGAATTGTTGTCAAAATACTAAGACCTGAAAGTGAAATTAAACTTATCTTTCTAAAAACAAGACTTAAAACATTCCAACAAGCATGGCTTTGTCTTCTCAACTTTTCCTAAGCCAGAAAACAGAAGGGAAAACAGAACAAAAAACAATAGGCAGAAAAAAAATCTACCTGAATGGATACTCTTAAAAAAAAAGTTCGGGGTTTATTTATCCATTCATTTAAACACCGTTCCTCTGATTGAAATCTTTCACTGACAAGAGAGGCTGACAGTCCATTAACTACATCTCAGAACAGTAAATTAATTCCCTCCAGGGACACACTCTGCACACAGAACAGTACACTTGATACACCCCTCCCCCCTTTTGCCTCTCTGTATTTTAGATTTCAGGGTTTTTTTGCTATTTTCATTTCAACAACAGATATAATTTTCAAGTACAGATAATCTTCTTCTATGCCCTGGTACACACAGCAATGTCTCAGGAACACATTTTGTGTTAACCTCAAGGTTTTCATTTGCCCTTTAATTACTTTTTCCTTTACATCTGCACTTGAAAATCTAACAATTTACTATAAATTATTCTAACCACCATCTCCCAATACCTGAGAACAACCACTTAAATTCATCTTCTATTTATTAACAACAGGCATTCAGAGATTACTTTAAAATCAAGGTTCCAGCATAATATCTGTCTTTTCAGCCACTCTACCTCAATAAAATTGTGCTCATTTCAGGATTTTTTAGAGTTTTGTTGTGTTAAATAGACTTCTAAGAATCCAAGGCCAGCAAATGCAATTAAAATATAAATACTGAAAGCTTTGTTAACACATAATGGATGTTGAAGATCCCTGCAGGAATGGTCAAACTGAAACTACTCAATCAATTAAGCAAAGGCTTGTACATTTTCAAGAAACTTTAAAATAAAACAGCTATTTTAATTATTATGACAAACTTGGTTATTTAATCCACTGATGCAACCTTTAGAAGTTCAACATGTTATACATACATTTTACAAGGGAAAAAAAAGTTTTAATTATCTTTGCTTCATTTAACAAAAAATCAAAACAGTATTTCAAGACAGAATTCTCAAACACGTATATAAAGAAAATACTCTGAACAGTCTTAATATTTTTATGGCTTTTGATAAACTGGAGCCCTCAAATTTTATGGGCAGATGCAAAATTTACTACCTGAAAGGCAGCATAAAAGATTTGTCCAACTCAAAGACCTTCTCTAAATGAGATAATTAAGCAAGAAATGTTACTTTTTCTTTGATGCTCCAATTACTTTCAGCTTCCCTCAACTCAGGGCTTTCCTACTGCTCAAAAACGCAGTATAGATATTTTGACACTCATAGAAAACTGATAAATGACAGAAATAAGTTGAGATGCAGATGGTAGCTGATAGATAGGCAGCTAACAGGCTACAACACAAGATGGCTGAATGATTAGCAAAGTTAGTTAAGGGAGTAACAACTGATGAGTGCCTGACTGCAGAATACCCTTTATTCTAAGGTCCTTTTAATAAACAAAACAGAACTGCTTGGAACTACTGGTGATGCCTCACTGCTCTCCCGTTGTAAACTCTATTTCTGCTCTCTTCCTCTCAAGACCCTTTTTTCCTAAGAGCTAATTTCTTTATGACAGAACCCTACTTCTCAAGACAAGCAACTTAAACCTTCTAACTATTCAACTGTGTGCATCTCCTGCAACTCTCCCTCCTTTCAGAGGGAGACAATGTGCTCTTAACTCCTTTATGGTTCTGAGTGTGAAGTTTTGGAGGACATCTCACAGAAATCAATCTTCCCTTTGCACGTCTATTGAAGAGGCTCCATACTCCTATGAAGACTGGGTGTTAATTTGTCTACTAAACAAGAATGGCAGTCCCTATTTTTTTTCCCTTTGTTTGCTTTTTTATAAATGCCTCACTTCTCCTATCTCAAGATCTCAGAGTGGTGGCCAGGTGGGTAGATAGAATCACTGACGTACAGCCTCAGGTGAGTCAAAAATAAATACCACAAATTTGAGCAATCATTTCTCCATCCCTTCACCAGCCAGTAGCAGCAATAACTGGTACAGATCCACCAGTGCTCCACTACAAACCAGATTTTCATCAAACCCTAAGTGGTATCAATAAAGCACAGTTCAGCTGCTTTGTTGATCCAAGTGCATCAGAGCTCCTGCTTCTCCCCGCCAGCCACAGCGGAGTCCGACGCAACGGGAACTTTGCTGCTTCCAGCAAAAACAGTTTCAAAAGCAGCCTCCTGCTCCTCTAAAGTCACAGCAGCAGGAGCTCCTCTGACAGCTGTGCTGGGAAAGGCTGGCCGCTGCTCCGGAACCCTTTCCAGGTCCACTGTTCTCCTACCTCTTCTTTTGCCCAGGATTTTGATGTAATTAGCTGGCACAAGTCCTGTTGTTTGGCCATCATAACTGGCCAGAAGCCAACCACGGATCTTGGGTTGTTGTTCTGAAGAAGAGAATGCAAATGCATCAAGTTACAAGACAATTCAACAAAACCAAACAAAACTACTCTGTAAGTTTTATTAGAGTGCAACTAATCACTTAACAGGAAGTAGAAATTGGTGTGAATGAGGAATTTGGTCAAATAAGGTGGTTTGAGGGCCTTTTTGTTTCATTTTTTCAGACTCTTACACCACAACTTACTTCACATGTGATGAGAAAATAAACAGAAAATCCAAAGTTTACCTTTGGGTGCTAATCTTAGCATGTCACCAGCACGGAAAGAAATTTCTTCTTCTGAGAGAGCATTGAAATCATATTCTGCTCTTCCAACCACATGGTCATCTTCTCCACTTGCCCAGTTACTAGACACTGTTTTCAAACACAAATCACAAGTTTATCTGCTTTGAGTTACACAGTTTGGTGTGTTTTTCAAAGGAAAATTAAGAAAACACTTTATCTTCCTTGCTAACACTTTTCCAATAGAGAAGTGACAGAAGTAACATGAAAAGCAAGGTTTGTTGAGTAAATACAAGCAACACTTGTCCCACCCAACCCAAACTGCCACATCTAATAAGAAGGAACCAAAAATTGAGAGGAACCATGATTCTGGAATCACAGAAGCTTCAGCAGGAAACAAGAAATTACTTAAGGAGGCTGTCATTTGCATCACACGCCTAAAATTCAGTACTGTGCCCCAGTATCTATTAATTATTACTGCTGTAGTGTGAGATTAATCACTATACAGGCAATAACAAAAGAAACATTACATGCTGCACTTCTCATCTTTACCTGCTTCTTCGTCACTGTATGTAGAAAGCAGCTTCCAAATCAGGTAGGGGCCTCCCAATATCACAGCAAAGAACAAGAAAATGGGCCAGGATTTTGCAGAGTTAGCCACCTTGTCTTCAAGGCCAGCACGAGCTACTTTGCCCTCACTCTCAGCCCACAAATCCTCATTGTCACAGCTCTGCCGCAGACCCAGCAAGCGCTGCAGGCGTTGGTAGAGGTACCTGATAGTTCTCACTAGAGCAAAAGCTGAAAACACCTTGGTGAAGTGAATTTTGAGGCGGGAGAAGTGGTTGGCCACATCCAGCACAGCTCTGAAGCTGTTGTAGACAGCTGAGAAGGTTGCATCCATCATCATACTGACCGAGGCGAAGGCGTGCACGATGCTTTCAATGGACTGGAAGGCACCTCTGCTGCTCTCCTCAGCCTGCTGCACAAACCTGCTGGGGGGAATGCCATCGGCACAGAAGCGGTTATAGCCCAGCCCTCCGTAGCCATAGCTGTAGGGACTATAGCTTCCATAGAAAGAGGTGCCATATGAGCCATAGCCTGGAGAAAAGGAACTGCTATAGGCTGGCCTGAAAGCACTCAGGCTGCTGCTTGCCGTTTGCTGGGATGGTCTTGGCAAAATGGGTGGAGGGATTCGTGCCACCGTGGGTTGTCCGGGCCTGGTCAGCAAGTTGTCACCCAAGTCAGCAGACCTAAAGGAATTCAGATAATCAAGATCAGCACCCAAAGTTTAAGTTTTCTCTTCCACAGAGCCCTCAGCTAACTACATAAATACCACAGACAGTTTCAGCAGTGCAGGGATAGGAAACCTGGGAGCCCAACACTCAGTATGTTGCACAGCGTTTGGTGAAAGTAAAAAATCTGGACAGGAAACACAGATCCTTCAGGGGAATAAAACCCCCATAATCAGATATTCAGTGTAAACATGGAGCTGGAATGTAAACATGGAAAAACTTTGTCAATTTATTCTATGATTTATTGTGTATTTAATGTATCAACACATGAAATACACAACCCAGAGCCATCAAACCTGGTGATCTAACACGAGGCTGATTCTTCTGCACATGAAAGCCTCTCATAGGCCCTAACACAAACTTTTATGAACTTTCCAATCTGAAAGCTTTATTTCCAGCCCTTGTTACCAGCTCTTCTACACAATGAGCCAATGATACAGCAGGAAGAAAGCTTGAGAGCTCCTCTGAATCCACTCTTAAAGGGTGATATGACCTAATTGAGAATCTAAGTAATTATGCAACAATATGTGCAAGGGCTTTGGGATCCCCAATTTCCCTCTCTACCCAAACTACCTGACTACCCGTGTGCACATTGTCAAGGGGCTGAATCTACTACTGAGAAGGTGTTGATAGAGAGGTCTTAATTTAGTAATTTTTCTTTTCCTTTGAATGCCCATAAGTTTAAATGGTTTTATCAATGCCTTCGTAGTAAAACTCTGGAAGTATGTGACTAGCATTTGAATTCTGTCAAGCACCTTTTTGTCCAACTTCTGCCAGTTCAATAAGAATACATGTTTCATTTATTCATTATCACCCTAAAAGTCAAACATTTTATTTTCCATGCTTAGTGCCTTGTCCCACAACTTCCCACTTCTGCAGTCCAGAACAAAACAGAAGTAAGTCAAGCTGGAATTGCTGTGGAGCTGCTGCTTGCTGCACTATTTCCATACAAGGTAGGGAACAGCTTCCTCTCAGCAAAACTTACAGGTTTCCACAGCAAAGAATAATATTTTTATCTTTACACTGCTGCTTTTTCCATCACAGACTGTAATTCTCTCAGCAGTTGAAAACATGAGGGAAAATAAGTTATTACCCCAGCGAACAGAGCTACTGTAATTCAGTAAGCCACACTACAGTTCTCTCTCCAGTAGCCAACTTGGGACACCCCACTTTAAAGCTGCCTGAAGCCATTTAAAATGGGGTAAACAAACCCAGAATGAAAAACCAACATCAAACTACTGGCTCGGCACGCTGCAGGCTGCAGAGAACACAGCGAAGTTTCTGCTCAATGTTTAGTTTCGGGCCAACCTTTCGCCCAGTTTTCAGCTCCCTCCAACTGCAATCACCGGCACCAAGTGAAAAACAAGACGAGTATTCAGCCTCCTTGACTTCCCATGAAAAACAAGGAGCTTACAACCTTTTTCACGAGCAGGCTGGGTTTTCTGGGAGAGCTCCCCGAAGACAGGAACACACACGAGACTGACAACACACAAGAATCTTTCCCGAGTCCTGCGAGTTACACGCAGCCCTCTCAGCCCTGCAGCGGCTCGGGGGCTCACAGAGCTGCACAGCCCTCAGGAAAGGACGGTGAACGCCGCTAGGAAAGGACTGTGAATGCCGCTAGGAATGACTACGAATGCATCCAGGAAAGGACTGTGAATACATCCAGGAATGGACTGTGAACTCACTCTACCCACCGGTGACAACACAGCTTTCCCTTCCGCACACCACACACGCAACTGCCCTCTGACACCAGCGGGGTTTGAGCTCGAAGCCCCGCACGCCGAGCCCACCCCACCCCGTCTGGCACAAGCCCCTCACTGTGCGGGGCAGCCCCAGGCCGCGGGCAGCCCCGGCCGGGCCCGACCTTTGAGCCCGCCCCATGGGAGCCGGCCTGGCCGGCCCGAGAGGGCGAATACCCACAGCCGCCGCGGCGGGGACACCCGGGGAGGGACGCCCGCACTCACTGGAAGGCGGGCGCAGTGCCCGGCAGCCGCCGGGACTCCCAGGGCTTGGGCGGCGGCGTTGCCGCCATCGCACTCCCTCGGCCCCGCTCGGCTTCGCTTCGGCCTCGCTCGGCTCCGGTCGGCTCCGCTTCGGCTCCGTTCGACTCGGGCTCGACCCCGACTCGGCCTCACTCGGCCCTGCTCGGTTCGGGCTTGGCCTTGCTCTGCCCCGCCCGCTGGAAGGCGCCACGCGGGAGCGCCGAGCTATTCCACCAGCCGCCATGCGAGCGCGGCGCCCCAGCGCGCTGGCCGAGCGATGCGCTCTGCCGCTCTGCTGAGCGGGCCTGTGCCGGGTCCGCGGG
>VZSR01000001.1:1623590-1711868 GCA_013398615.1 Brachypodius melanocephalos | reverse complement strand
CCCCCCCCCCCCCCCCCCCCACATGTGAGGGGTTCTGAGCTCCACCCTGAGGTGCTGGGCCGGAGCGGGGGCCACGATTCCTCCCCCAGCATTGCCAGCAAATGTCGGGACTATTGCCACATTTACCCTTACGTGTCACACAGTGCCGGTATTTAAGTCTCATGGAGGTGAACTGAGGTTGCAGTTACCTAAGAGCGTGTTTGGTCGTGTTTGTTCGTGTTTGCTCTTTCTCTTTAAAAGCGGCTTTGAAGTTCTCCAGGTAGCCCTTGGTTTTTACAACTTAGCATAAAGCCCAGGACTAACGAGATTGGTTGAATTAATAACTTTTCCGTGCTGTGGAGGTTTTCCATGGCTGCAGCATTTCTGTGCAAGGTCCTCATGAGCAGGGTTGGATATTGCAGGTGTAACAGTCTGTGGCTGGCATGGAGAACATGGATCCATCCCATCCCGTGGGACACAAGAACCAGGAGAGTATCAAATATTGCTTACAGGAGCTAAGCCCAAAGCAAAGTCAGATGGTTCATTAGTACTGTGGAATTCCTTGCTGAATTTATTCATGCTTTGGGTGGCAATGGACTCATTAAACCTTTGATCTGAACAACTCTGGTTATCCTTATTTGCCTCTTGAAATTTCCTGGATGTCCAGTAAGTGTGAGCACCTCACTGGGAATCTCTCTTCTAAAAAAATACTGAGTTCTATCCCTTCACCAATTTTTTGGGGAAAAAAGAAAAAATAGTCTTTTCTAACGTTCTGGGTAGAGAGAATGATAGAAAACCAAATTAGCCATGATATTTTAGGGGTGAAAAATAGTCCTATATTGAGAAGGGAAATAAATCTTTAAAAATCTGGAGGAGCTTTGTATGACAAAAGGAGATGGCTTGAGGCTCTTATTTTTTTCCTTGTGATTTTAACACACTGATTCTTTAGTCACTGCAATTTTAGGAGGAATTCCCATTTCAAATTTGCCTTAATATGTCTTAGCTCCACCCTTCTTCACTCAGTAAAGATTAGCATGTCATGTACTCTATCCAAGATAAAACTAGGCAAAAGCTCAGCATTCCCTTGTCAGAACTCAAGTTCAGGTTTTCTAGGAAAAACCTAAGAAATAGAGAAGCTTTTTGTCCAGTCAGTGGTCTTTTGAGTTGGTCTTCCACTTCTCTTGTGCCTGTGATTTAAAACAAACATGTCTCCTACATTAAAATTCCAGTTACTCTAAATATGGTGCAGTTAAGTCTCAGCTGAGTCTTTTTATTGTTAAATTGCTGAACTGTGTTGGTTCCAAGCTTTCCTTTTTACTTCTCTGTGTTGAATTTTAGATCTGCCCAGCATGTCTTCACTTACAGAGAAGGACAGGCCAATTGTTCAGCTCTTACTCAACACTGGTACTTGCCCACGATGTATTTTGAGGTTCTGCTGTGTGGGATCACAGATGCTCTATAGACATCCACACAAGGTTTGTTCTTTGTTGTGTTCTTGGGCTCTTGGCCTGAAAGGAAAAGGAGTTATGTAAAACTGTGCTTTTTCCTTTAATGTAAAGGAAATTTACATGAAATTGCAGAATTGGTAGGGGGATGCAACTGAAGAATTGAGGAGCAAAGGTTAAGGATAAATCAGAGAAACCCAGTGTCATTAGACATCCTTCTTAGCTTGCTCTAATCCCCTGTCTTTATGCTTGTGTCTGCTGGTGTCTGTCTTGATTGTTTTATTGTTCCTTAAGTTTAGACTCTCCACAGATCATTTTTAACATCTTTCTTCGCTATCCTTTTCCATTTTTTATCAATTATTTGAAGAGTGTTCGTTCATTTTGCTGTTTTTTATCTTTTTGCATCTCTGCATGACTTTCCTCTGAGTTGCAACAACACAGTAACTGCTGTTCTCCTTACTGAAAACCTTTTAGTGAATCCTTCTTCCTGAACTCTTTCTTGTCTCTGATCATTCCAGGAATCAGAGACATGCAGGTAATTCTTAATTTTTTGAAGGCTTCTTTCCTGACACTCTGCTCTTACTTATATCAGCTCTTACTCTGTGTGTTTAATTTCACCCCCACCTGTGTCTGCTCTCTTTTCTTTTTATTATAGTGGCCAACTCTCTTCCTGGGCTAGTGGAGTTGAAGGAATTAAATTCTAACATAATCTAAATCACAAGAAAGCACTAAACATTTATTTACATGGGATAGTGATGGGGCAAAGATAAAGGTGTTTCTGCATGCCAGGTCTGGCAGATGTTTTCATTCTTGGATGATAAACATGTCTACTCAGCATTATTTTCTCTGGAAATTTCTATTTTGAGAGAAATGCAGCTTGGAGCTGTTGAATTGTCTTAAAGATGTCTTTGGGTATAAATTCCATGTTGTTAATTACATACACTAAGCCTCAACTGGAATAGTACTGCCTTGTGGAATTGTGTTTGTTAAAGAGGAGCCAACAACCACAGTGTGATTCCTCTGTTTGTGTTAGGATCTGATGAAGGATTTGCAGGAATTTCTGAAGGACAGTCAGGAAGAAGAAGACGCAGTCTGTTTGGATGTGGCTGACCCACCTTGTAAGAGAATCAGACTTGAGCACAGGGAAGAAGGTGCTGATGATCTGAACCACAACGGGGCCATCCCACAGCTCCCCTCAGCTGATGATGGGAATGCTGCCGTGGAGAGCTCAGCTGGGAATGTTTGCAACGTGTGTTTGGGAGTTCTCCAGGAGTTCTGCGAGGCTGACTTTATTAAAAAGGTAAAGTTTTAGCCTTTGGGGGTACTTTTTGGAGCCTCCGTGTGTTGGGGCTGACAGGATAGAGCTGGTGACTGAAAACACTGCAGTTTTTTGGGGGTTTTTTTTGGTTTTTTTTTTTTTTTTTGAAAGAAATGTTTTCTCTTTCTTTTGAAAGAAAGAGACCAGACAACATGCCAAAACGTTTGCCTGTTTTGAAGATCTGAAATGCAGATGACAGAATCGTATTCCATCCTGCTCCTGTGCGGCTGGGAAGTTGCATCTGTGGTGGGACCAAATTTTGCCCAGGCTTTGTCATAGTGGCACTTTAAAAAAAAATAACAGTGCAGGTGCAATGGAATGACTGCAGGGAGCACACTTTCCTAAGAAAAGGACTAACAGATATGTGGTTACATAAATTTAGGAGATGACCTGAGGTTCAGCTGCTTTCAAGGAAAACCTCAGTGGAACTGGTGACCTCTCTTCACTTTTTTATGTGACAGGAAAATGAAGAGTCATCAAGTGCTGTTCTCTGAACTTCACGTTTCTAATACAGCATGAACCTGTCTTTATGAAGTACCACAGGGGAAGAAAACGTTTTGGTGATGCAACAGATTGTGGATAATAGAGAAAATGTGAGTTAGGAGAGAATGTGAGCACAGAGGGGTGCAAATGCCATCTCGGAGCAATTTTATTGCTCATGTGACAAGCTGAAATAACAGCCAGTAAGCTCACACTGGCATCTGAGATATTTAACAGAGTTTTTGTAGAAAAGGATTTGATTAATAGCAGGAATGTATCGAAAGTGGAACTAGACCGAAAGCATAGTTTATAGTTTCTGTTGTTGCAGAACATAATTGTTTCTTTTTTGTTTCCATGGGCAGAATATGTATCTTTTTACAGAATCCACTGCTAAGATTGGTTTAAGAGCTACTCTCTTCAGTAGCAATGGAAAATCTGACAGCACTTGTTAAGGCACCACAAACCCCAATTATTTGATACATAAATTTCCTTATCTGGGATGCTGATTTCACCTAAAATTTCAATACACAATTAGTCCTGGCCTTAAAATGGCGAGTTTGGTTATTTCAAAGCACCAAGGGTACTGTTGATTAGTAACTTTTTTTTTAACAGGACAGAAAGGCTTATATTTCAATAAGTTGTTAGTGATTACTCTGGTTTGTATGTTGGACATCTCCCTGAGTGTTTGTTAACATGAATTCACAGTGATTGTTCTAGAAGAAAAGTTCTAGAACAATATTGTTCTAAGTTACCCGTTCAGTCCTATTACTGTGGTTTCATATTAAGCTCCTCTTACAGGTGTGCCAAAAAGTTAATTCTGCTGACTACCAGTTCACCAGTTTTGTATTTTCTGTGTCACTGCCCCCACAGCTGTCTGTCAGGGAGGTAAGTAGCTTAAATAATAACTTAAAGAATTAAATACATATTTAAGAAAGTAACTGTGGAATGTATGAGCTGGAGGTGGATTGATTTTTAATTGTTATTGTTTAAAAAAAACCCAAAGCCCATGCTGGAAGTGAGGTCTGCTCTCCCCTTCCTTGTGAGTATTATTGTAATTAATAAAGGGCCTGAGTCACTTCAGTTTTCAGTTAGCCCAGGAGTTACTTTCCATCTGAAGACCTTAAAAGGAGTTTGTTGAAACCCTCAGTGAATTGTTCCTTTGGGTGCAGATGCCAGCCCTGCTTTGTGGATCTTCTCAGAGACAGAACTGCACAGCTGGTCCCTTTCCAGGGATAAATGATAATTGGTAGTGCAGAATGCAAAGGAAGGATTTTGAGGATGAACTCTTGAAGTGTTCAGCATTTTAAATGATGGGAAAATACACTTAGTCGTGAGATATTTTGCAATCTTCCTCTGCTTTCTGATACAAAATGATGCAAAAGTACTGTTCTAAAAGTGATGCAAAAATGGTGTTTTAAAGGGCAGCATGTAAATCTGTACAAGAGATGCCTACTGGGGCTAAGATGTGGTGGAAGCTTCAGTGAACATGGCAGAAAGGAGTGTAGATGGTTGGATTTCTATGTAAAGCTGTGGTGAGGTCTCTCCTGCTCCCACACAGTTTGGTAAATAATCTACTGCACGTGTAGTGGTGATTCGTGCCGTTAGTTGTGGCATCTTGGGCAAGTGCCACTGTAATAGCTAACGAATATTCTACTCCTAAATCTTCTGGACCATAGGATTCTCTGCTTCCCATCTTAAATTGAGCACAGTTGGTATGCTTGCTTTGTTCTTTCTGGCTGGGTGAACCTCCCAGATTCCCGTTTTGGTTTTTGACGCATCCAACAGATGAGGTCTGTCAAAAAGCACTTTCAGGCTGGGTGAATATTGGGATGCCTGTGATGCTCTGGCAAACCCCAAACGCAGGTCAGACTTTACCAAGTTTTACTGCAGCTTTGAGCCTGGTGTGAGCCGGGGTGAAGTTTGCAGGACGGCTCGGCAGAGGGTGGTGTTGCATCGCAGTTCAGGCGAGGGATGTCCTCCTCTCTGCCTGGGGCTCGTGTTCCACCAAAGCGGCCGTGCTGGGGACAGCCAAGGGAGTCAGAGTTGTTCTGTGGGCCCACAGATCAATAGATGGAGTGAAAGGAGTGAGCAGGGAGCTCCAAAAGTGGATCTGTTCCCTTTGGAAGCACTTTTAGTTCGACTGGGAGAAGGTTTGGATTAAGAAGTTTCTGCTGTCCCTTCTATTCCATGCCTCCAGTCTTGTGGAATGCTAAAGCAGCTGTTTGCTCCAACTGCAGGGCTGAGAAGGGGTGGTGAAGGAAGAACTTTAAAAATCATGATGCTTTATTTACCTCCTATCCGTTTATCACTTAAAAATAAATAGGTAAGAACCTGTTTTACAGCCACAGAAAAGCAGCAATACAGAATGTAAAAATGCCTGAAAATATCAAAATCAGATATCAGAATATCTCAACATGCTTTGTGCTGAAAAGAGGTTGTTTGTCAAATTCTGCTTTTAATTCTTTGACCTGCTGTGTACAAGAACATATGGAACCCTATCATCAAAAAACACCCAAAGGCAGCCTCTTTCCCACTGCCCTCTGGTGTGACACACAGATTTTCCCCATCATCTTTTTTAACAAAAAAAAAAATCAGAAACTGCCTTTCAGTATTACCTTCATCTCATTTAATTATGACAGTTGTCATCCTGCCAAGTCTGAAATGTATGAGAGGCACTGGAGAAGAGCGGGACATAAAATCTACATTTGCATAGTATTTGTATCTGTGATGCAAGGAAGCAATTGCCTCCTTCCACAAGGAGGAGATTTGATTGAAATAAATCATAAATACAGGAGTCCCAAGTTTATGTCAGACAGCTCTATTAGAATATGAAGTGAGTCGTGCCCTTCAGAAGGGTGACTGCTGCCTCTGCCTGTGGTCTCAGTCATGATCCATCATCCCTGTGCTTGCTACAAGGACATTGATGCAAATAACATCTGTAGTCATTACTCCCTGTAGGGCTGCCTGTGCCTCATCCTGGAATTCCCCATCTCCAAGCTCTTTTCTAATGCACTGAAACAATGCCGAGCCTGGGATTGCACATGGTATTTCAACTGTTGCCACTGTGCTCCCCCAGATAGCACCAGAATAATATCCTGCAGCTGGTAATCAATACAGTGCCTGGGCTGGTGTGTTCCAGAGATGTATTTGCTGCTGAGCATTGCCCTGCAGGCTTCAGCTCTGTAATGAGCATTTTTCATTTTCAAACCACTTCACAAACATGAAGTAATTATGACGTAGAGGGATCTGATCCCCTGCTCCATGTTCAGCTGGGAGAGATTAGAGGGGTTGGCTGCCTTGGTGGTTGAATGTGGTTTGGAATTTGGGATCTTATGGCTTCTGTGCTTGCACTACCCTCATCTATTGTTTCGCCTTAACTGAAGGGGAAAAGTAATTTCCTTAATTCTCTTTCAACTTGGAAGTCAAGAGAGAGAGGGGATGAAATTTGACCTGTGGTCTCATTTTAGCATAGCTGCTCCCATGCAGAAGTTTTGTAGTTTTATCCCAAGAAAATAAGGAAGAGGAGTGAGATTAACCTCCTCCTGAATCCCAAATATCTCAAACCTGCATGTGCTCTAAATCAAGCCATGAGAGAGGTTTCTTTGTAAATTGGCATTTGTCAAATGCAGCTTCCTAGTCCCACTTCTATGGTTGTCACATCCTCTAGTTCAGAGCTACGCTCAAGGAATTTCAATTGAAGCTATTTTTATTTATGATTTTATCCGGGTTATTATGCAAACAGGATTACAATATACTTCAAGTGAAGCAGCCTTACTCATACTGTCTTCAAGTGCAGGATATTGAATCACAGTGGATTTGAGCAAACAGGATTTCATCACTACAACTGCATTTGTTTTGTTCAGCAGTGTGTGGGTTTGTGTATCATGGATCTAACAAAGTTTGTGTCCTCTCTCCACCATTCCTCTTCCCTCTTAATTTCTAGCACTATTTTTAGGGTTCCCTCATTCTTGTAGATATACCACATGAAAGATAATAGACTTGTTTTGTTGATTGAGTTCCTTATCAGCATGGAAAAGGGATCTATGATATGGTTCCTTCTAATATCCATGTGATCCTGGCCCTGCTTCCTGAAGTTTGAGACCTGTTTTCAAACCTCTTCCTTAGAATTATTTCCTTGACAATGCACAGGGATTCTTTCAGCAGGGTTTGGGGGAGGTTATTCTTGAAGTATATAAAAATAAAAGACAGGGAAGGGATTTAAAAGTCTGCAGCCTACAGGCTGAAAACTGTTTCATTGTGTTGGTTTCAAATCAAACAACTTGATTTTTGGAATTCATCTTCAGTGAGGATGGTGACACAGACTGACTGAATTGCTTTAGTGGTTTCTTGCCTGTTGTAATATATTTTGTAGTTGCTGTTAGTAGAGGAGAACTGAAAAATGTTGTTGTGCTTCTTTGTAGGGAGTTTTTCTCTTTTTACTAATTGTTAGTGAACTTGAGCATTTGTACAAAAAGCTCCCTCTGATTTCTAGAATTATTCCTTCTGCTCCTTGCCTATCCTATTTAGCCTATCCAGCTAAACTAAATAAGTGTGTTTTAAATAAGGGGGCAATTCTGTGATTACCATAAGACCAAGTATATTTTTTATTTCAATTTTTAGTAATGGATAATAACTGAATTTGGGGTTTTATTAATTTATGTCAATCAGCTTTCATATACCATTCATTTAGACACTTTAAAAATTTCTATATGGAAGATAACTGGTGACTTAGAGTCTTTTTATAGTTACAATATTAATAGCAAGTTTCAAAGTGTTTAATGATGCCTCTTTTTTTTTTTGTTTTTCCTAAGCCAGATAAGATTTGAGGTGAAGGGCAAAGTGAGGTCTTAGAAATAAAAACTCACAGCAATTCCATCTTTCCACTTCTGAAGCAAAAGCTAAATTCCTGATACTTCCCTTTAGTCATGAGTTTTTACAACACTTCTTTTGCAAGGTGTCTCTCAGATTGTTGGGAGTTCTGAGCCTTAATTTCACTTGCTTTTATTTTTCCCTCTCTTCTCCCTGGGCATGGCTGGTGACCTGCAGCGTGCTGCTTGGCTGGGGGTGAAGCAGCAGATGAGGTGAGCCATTGCTTTTGCTGTCTATCAGTCTGACAAGAACTCTTCATACAGACACCATTTCTCTATGTAAATGTGGATTTTATAGTCCAGTTTATGTGCTGCTGACAAAGAATAAGGTGGCAGCTGGGTTTTGTGTGTTTTGTTTT
Organism: Brachypodius melanocephalos; assembly: GCA_013398615.1. Classification (NCBI taxonomy): domain Eukaryota; kingdom Metazoa; phylum Chordata; class Aves; order Passeriformes; family Pycnonotidae; genus Brachypodius; species Brachypodius melanocephalos. The sequence continues at coordinate 1,703,419 of VZSR01000001.1, read as the reverse complement.
TTCTTTTTTATCTGGTTTGACCTTACTTGGTGTTTCTTGTCTCTTTTGCTCTCTAAGTTCCCAGACAAGTGGTTTGAAATGCATCTCTCTCTTTCTCAGCTTTTCTCTGGGCAGGCTCTGGAAAGACTCTTGCAACTTTTGATCTCTCAGGAAGCTCTGGCATCAGTTTCCTCAGTGCACAGGAAAAATTGAATCTGTTTTACTTGGCTGTAGTTACTTAAGTTCCTCTTGAAATACTGTATGTCATGTATCTATTTTTGGCAGACCCTTGTGCAAGTTACTATTTCTTTGTTATTCAGGAATCTGGGCCTTCCCTTGCCTAAGGATGACATCGTTCAGCTGAAAGAAGCTTATAAGTGGATTATTCATCCCCAGTTGTCAGAAGAGTTGGGTGTTCCTGCTGATGGAAAGGTCTCGTATAAATAACACTTTGTTTCTTCATTCTTTTTTCATACGTGTTTGTGTGTGTATATTTATACACTTATACACGTGGTGGGGAAATAAAAATCTATCCTTTTTTCCTTATTAAGAGAGAAACAAGTGGAGTGGCTCCTAAATTCACTATAGGGAAGAGCTGAGGGGAAGTTCTTTTAACCAGAGATCTCCAAATGAGAGTCCTGAGGGGCCCAGTGTTCATTTTTGTACACAGAGATCATTGCATCTTCTGAAACCACCACAGGCTTGTGCTAAATCTCTTGTGCTGCCGTCCTCCTTTTGTTAATGAGACTTTTCTAGTTGTCTCCTGTTCAGGATCCCTGTTTTGCAGAGGCTGAGGAAAGCTCACACGTTCCTTCCCTGCTCTACTGTCACTGCCAACACTTGCTACTGCTCTGAGAGTTCAGTTGTTCAGAGTTCTGTGGATAAAACAAATTTCTGAAATGTACTGAAAGAAAAAAGACTGGTCCTTGTTCACTTTAATGAACACTAGACATGAGCTTGTTGGGACCTGCAATATCTCTAAATAGGCAATAGAAATTTTTTTTTCAAACTGTTTTCAACTTGCAGACTCTGATTAATATCCTTAAAATCTTTCTGAACGGCATTGACTGAACATGGCAATCAGGTGTTGCCGAATTCAGGAGCACCTTGAATCGTCTCAAATGCAAATTTTCTGCAGTCGAGGCTGTCTGTAGTTTTTACTTGTCTCCACCCATAGCACTGACCCCAGGACTAGATTCACTTAGTCTTTGTGTTTATTTGTCAGCTTCCATAATAATTACAGGCTGTGTTTTCCCAGGAGTGCTAATTGAAAGCATCCCTTTTGTCTTAGTGAAGAAAAATTCCACTCAGTTACTCTGAAGATGGTCCAGGAAGAAACAAACTTCTTACAAACCAAGTTAGCAAAAGCTCCACAGCACTTAGGCACGGAGCCACTCCAGACATCCCTGTGCCGCAGAAGTTGTTTTTCTAGTGCCCTTTATCAGCAAGGCACTTGAATATTAGCCAGTCTTTTCAATAGCTCTCCTGAGGTGTTCTGGTATCTGAGTAACAGAAGTAATGAGCCTTGTTTGCCCAAGGCCAGACAGGGAATTGGGGGAAGAACTGAGATTACACTGGAGTTCCTGGGCTAGCTGTCAATCCACCAGGACGTGTTGCCTTGCTTTGCCCCAAGGCCATGCAGGCATTGCAAAGGAAGCCCCTGACAAAATTCTACAGTGGTGACTCCTGCAGGGTTTTTATCTTTATTGCACTCCTGGGAGAGCTCTGGGGTTTAGTGACCATAATAGGCTTTGAGCCTTGGCTGCCTCTGCCTGGGCCCTGCACAGGATGGGACCAGTGCAGGTCACTCATGGCTCTGAAGTGCTCTCACATCATCTTTGGTGACTTCAGAAAGGCAAATGCTGCTCTGGCATGCCTTTTAATGTCTTTAAACATAAATAAATGGGTTACTGTCTCTCTTGTCTCTACTATTTTCCTAAAACTACACCGCGGGTGGGTGCTTGAGAATATCCTCCCTAGTTGTTTAAAAAACTATTACCACCTCCTTGTTCTTTTTTTTTTCTTTTTTTTTTTTTTTAATTTAGAGTCTGTTTGAAGTTAGTGTGGTCTTTGCTCACCCAGAAACAGACGAGGAGTGCCATTTCCTGTAAGTTTTTGTACAAGTAACAAAAGATCTTTATCTAAATGTTGTGCAACATTGTTGGTTTGGATTTGTTACAGAGCACAATATGCAGTGTTTATAAACTAGAATGTGGCCTGCATCTAGATTTCCTCATAGCCACATGAAGTTGCAGAGCTTGAAGTTACACCGCCTCTGGTTAATTCTGCTCTTTAATGCCAATTTAAAAAAATCATCTGGAATTCTGATTTGAACTGGAAGGAGAGCATTCAGATAAGTTCTTCAATTTCAGCCCTCCTCAAAGTCATTCCCTGTATCATTTTTTAAAATTTGAACCATATAATTGCAGTTGGGGGAATCTTTTCTAAGTTTTCCTGCTCCTGTAGCACACATGGACAGGAGGAAAGGCTTTGTAGTGAGTTAATCCAACGTAGCTGGTTGAGGGAAGCAAACAGCAATTCCCTGGCCACTACACACAGCCTCTGGCCTGGCCTAGTAGGGCACCTGCTGTACACAAAGAAGAAAAACAGTTCTGTGAATTTAGCTGCCATTTAATCTGATTTCTCAAAATCTAGCTGTAGTATATTCTGGAAAATTAGGGTCACTCTTCCTGTTTGTTGATGCTTCCTGGAAAACCGAAAGTTTCACTCAGTTAATTTGCATCTTCTGCAAGTTAAATCTTAGCATGGAAGGAAGCTCAGCAGAGACGTCTCTGTTGAAACGTGAATTCATTTCTCAAGGCTGGAGATTTCTCTTGCAGCCTTTATTTATTTCCTCATTTCTCTTCTGGCAATTTGTGATCTTTGAGTGCTTAATCCACCACCTTCTTGGTTTTCTACAACTGCATCTTTTTTTTTTTTTTTGTCTTGAGGTTGGGGATGAGGGAATGAAAGTTTGGGAAGGAACCAATGTTAGGAATAATCATTACCAGTATTTGCTGAACATCTTTCCTTTCCAGCTTCTTCAAGACTGGGCAAAAGAGGGAGAAAATTATAAGGCCAAACTACAGTTCTAAATAGTGGTCCCTGCAAAGAACCTGTAAAGAACTGAAGTGTGTCTGCATCCTGCACCTTTTTGTTCTAATTTGTGTTATTTTCATTCCTCCAAAACCTCTTCACTGGTATTTTCTCTCATCCTCCCGTCCTTTTTCTGGCATTTCAGGAATATTGGTGTTGAACACGTTATGGTGCCAGTGTTAGTGCTGCAAGCAGAGCAGTTGTACAGGTGAAAGCTGTAAAGAAGTTCCATTCCACATTCCAATTACTCAGGTTTATTCCATGTGACCTGACAGTATCCCTTTATTTGCCTTCTCTTTGTAGCACACTTAAACAGCAATTAAGGTTTGAGACACTTTCTGGAGTAACAGCACATCACCTCATTTAATTAAACAGTAGTTCCTGAGGTGCCAAGGCATTCTGCTTGTGTGAGTGGCTGGCTCTGGGCACATTCTGAGGCAGTGCTTTGGTTTTCATGTAAATATGGTAAATTTGGGAATTATCACAGTAGAAGTGACAGTCATGGTTTCTGTGGAAGCAAAGTAAGGCTTTGTCTCAACCTGGAGAACTCCAGGTGTGCTTTTGGATTGGACTTCCAAGCTTGGCATCTGTAGTTTCTCACCTGTTCATACACAGTTGTGTGGAGGTGGGTGAGCTGAAATGACCCATGGTTTGACATGGAAGATTGAATTGGCTCTTGTCAATTCATGTTTAAGGGTAAGGTGATCCTGAAATTTTGGAAGAGGGAATTTGCATTGCTTTGGGTCACAGGCTGGCCAGGGAGGTTGTTTGTGTAGAAATAGCAAACCCTGCTTCCTTAGAGTCTGAAGGAGTTACAGAGGTGTTGAAAAGCATGAGCAAGAAATGATAAATTGGGTTAGAGCTCAAAAATATCTCTGACTGCATACACAGAAATCCAGAAATCATCTCTGACTGCATACATAGAAATGCACTGATAGGAACAGCAACTTCCTCTACTCAGAAAAGGTGTTTCACTGACTTGGCTTTCACTTTTTGAAACAGCCAACAGTTTCCTTTTGAACAGGCAAAGCACAAGTGGTGGTGAACACCTGGGGTTACTATTTCAGTGGGAAATTGAATTTTCCTCTTCAGAAGGGACAGTTTGAATCTCAGGTTTGTAGTGGCTGTTGTCTAAGAGCAGCAAGTACAGATTTCAAGGTGTCAGCAAATCTTGTCTAGAACTTAAAATATTAATCATGACCTTTATTGAGAAGGATTGGAAAGGACTGAAAGCTAAACTGGTGTGCTTTTCCATCCCATCTCAAATCTGAGACATGGTGTTGGTCAAAGCAGAAGAGCAGAGTTTTGTCCATGATTTTTCTGGATCAAGCAATGCACATCTTGCGCCATTTGCGGTTTAGGATAAAGGGAATTTGAAAATCTGCTCTGAGCTAAGCTGTGGAAGTGAGACACTGGATGTATGGCTACAAAAACCATATACATGCTGTGCTTGTGAGTCTGTCTATTTTTTTTTGCTGTAAGAGGAGCAGCTAATTTTCATTTCTGTGTTTAGAGCCACAGCCTGCCCAGACTGTTTCAAACCAGCGAAGAACAAACAGGTAAGATCTCATCATTGTATTTCTGCTCTGACATTCAGAATTTCACAGCAATAGCTACAGCTTACCTGGGTATTCAGTCAGTGCTCAATGTCTGCTTTTCCCTCATCAAAAAGCTCTCTAGTTTTCAATTGTCTGAAAATAAAGTTGTCTCTTTTATTCACTTTGCAATTCTCAGCTTAGGAAAACCAAGAGCTTGGTGCTTTTCTTCAGGTCATTCATTTTCCGAGCTATCTAAAGACCATAATTTTAGGAAGGTTCTCTGTAAATACCTCCCTTAAGATCTAGGGATGTGATTGTCATGCATTAAAAGTAGCATGAAAGATGATCCTCAAGCTCTCTGTGGGTGAAGCAGTTCAGATAAGTCACATTGTGAAGATGAGACTCAGCAGCCAAAAGGGAAATGATCACACTGCAGTTTTCATGTGCTCTGATATGAATGAAAGCCAGGATACAGGCAGGATGGTTTTATCCTGTCTGCCTCTGGAGAGGAGGGGAAAGAAAAGGGACCTTGCCACTTGTTGCAGACCCCGAGCACGCACACAACCATTGATGGAAAAGGGGACACACAAGGATGAAAAACCAGTTGGAGGGAAACTGATACGAGTGGGACAGTTGATGTGATCAGAGGGAGGACGAATAACTCCTGTCAGAAGCCACTGCAAGGCCTTTTATTCTTTCTGGTGAAGAGTCTGCCAACGTTTGGCAGAGGCAGAGTCTGGCCCTGGAATTCTGCTGAGTCTACTCCACCTGACCAATAAATGCCACTATTTTTTTAGTAAGGTTGTATTGTTACTGCTTTCTGCATTGCTGTCCTTTAAAAGGAGGGAAATCCTACATAAGGAGCTAAACCAGCAGGGCCTGGCTGTTAAATCCACACAGGCAACAAAATGTAGGGGAATCTAAAGAAAAATACCAGCTCTGAAGAGCTGTCAGAGGTTTGTCCTCACAAAGAAGCTGGGCTTCGAGGGCTGTGTTAATCAGAGAAGTGGTGTAAAAACTGGCTTCTGAGGGAAAATTTCTGTGCTGTCTGTGTAGATAGTTATTTAAACCTGCTGCTGCTTTCAGGGCTTTCCTGCTCATCTGTTCTATGAGGAAGGGAAGTACTATTATCTCTAATTTATGCTTAGAAGGAGGAAGAGCAGCTTTCCTGAAGACACCCAGGAACTCTTTACATCCAAGACTTGAATTGTCCCAAACAATGACCCAGTATTTTTTTTTTTCACCCATATCCCCAATCCAGTTTGCAAAAAAGACACCATTAAATTGGAAATTCAGCAGACAGCCATCAGGGCAGTCCCAGGGCTGGAGCACATGCCTGGGAGGGGAGGCTGAGGAACCTGGACTTCTTCAAGGTTCTTGGTGAGGGCTCTGGGGAGGATCCAATGAACCTCCTTGAGTGCCAAAAGACATTCTTGAGAGCAGGGAGCCAGGCTGGTCTGCACAGAGCGTGGTGGAAGGATGAGACACAATAGGAGTATGTTAAAATGAGAAGCTCAGAGGAGACACAAGAGAAAATATTTTACTTTGAGGAAACTGAGAGTGGAGCAGGCTGTGGAGAGAGGGGGTCCAGGCTCCACCCCAGGTGGATTTCAAGGCCTGACCATGCTTGATTAGAAGGTTCATTTAGAGACCTTCTCCTGTCCTCCGCCTTCCTAGAGCAGGATTTCACCTCAGCTGTTACAGCACTTGCTCCTCCTGTCCCAGGAATGTCAGTTCTCACTGGAGTGAGCCCAGCAGCAGCTGGCTGTGCACAGAGCTTGGCAGCCAGCTCCTGCTGTGCTGGCATTGCTGCTTTCACTGCAGCTGGGGAGTGGGAAGCTGCCTGCTTTCCACAGGAGGAACAGCCCAGCCCCACCGTTCAGAGCCCTTAGTTCTGAGAATCAATCAACTTTGGAACTTCAGAAACAGATTCCTACACAACAGGCTTATTTTCAGCAGAACTGCCTGCCTGCTGTCGCTGACATAAAAGCTGGCCTTAGGTATATTTAACTCCTGAAAATGAGGCTGGTTTGAGTTTCTGTTCATGGATTTAGGATTCTGGTTTTAAACTGTTTTGCAAATTTGGACCTGGGCTCCCAAGTGAGCAGTGACAGAACTGGACATTGTAAGTTTCAGTGCTTTTTTCTTCCTCAGGCATATCCTTTCTTTGTTTTTCTTAGTTCTTGACTCATTGTTTTATTTCACTTTGCAGTCTGTTTTCACCCGAATGGCAGTTATAAAAGCCCTGGAGAAGATAAAAGAAGAGGATTTTCTCAAGTAAGTATATACTGAAACTATTTCTTAGTACTGTGCTTTTGTATAGAATTAGGAAGGGGAGGAAAATATTCATTGTGTAAGTAGAGGTGGGATGGCTTTAAAAGAACTTCCGATTGTTTAAAATCTGTTGCTTTACTGGTTAAAACATGTTTTCTTTCTGGCAATAGAAAATTACTCCTGATCTTTTAATTAAAAGGATTATTTTGAACATTAGAGTTTGTAAGGTAGTCTTCCTTTTGCAAGAAATATTCCCATATTTCCAAAATGTTAGAGTTGAGTTTTAAGAAAACACCAAGTGCTGTTAATATGGTAAAAATCACACACAGTGGGAAGCCAAAAATAAGCACTTTTTACTGCTCTGGTGATGCTCCATCATATTCTGGTAGTGATACAATGTTTTACTCTGCTTTTACTTTTAATACAGGCATTTTCCATGTCCCCCAAGTTCACCAAAGAACCTCTGTGATGCTCTGGAGATTCAGTGCAATAATGGTGCAGTTTTTGTGGCTGGTAAAGTGATCCATTTCTTTGCTGCTCTGTTGTGTTGAAGAGAACTTTGTGACACTGCCCTGAGACCCAGAGGATTCTTGTTGTTTGTTAATTCCTATAATGAAGTGTAAGGAACAAAGAAACAAATCCAGCTCTATCCAAGAGTGGTTTGAAAGGGGAAGGAATTATATTTGACCTTTGCTGAAAATACTATTTTGTCAAAAGTTAGAAATTCCAGATCCCCTCAGAATAATGGTTTGGGAAAGGCACTTCCACACCAGCAAGCTCCCAGCAGTGCTGTTCACTTCCTTGGATTTTGATTTGGATTCAGAGGTTTTCACCATCTGGATTTCTCTGTGTATGATCCCATCCAAAACTGCAAATGTTAATGGGATTTATAAAGGTTTGGGTGAGACAGGTAGTGCAGCAACACTTGGGTGTCCCTGAGTTGAGATGATTTAACTTTTATTTCATCTGCCTGCCAGAGTATCTGCTATTCGTCTAGTTCTTTGTATGAACAAGTTATTTAAATACATACAAACTGATTATTATTAAAAAGAACCCAACTTGTAATTTAAATCCAACATACTGTGACGATAAAAATCCTGAATATAAAGAAATGGAAAAGGAAAAAGTGTGAAAGTGAATGGCAGGGTAGTCTGTGTTCTACATACAACCATTCCTTATTTTTAATTACTGATTAGACAGTTAGATGTACATTTTTGTGAATCCAAGATATTCAGTTCCTTTTAGGCTTTTCCAAACACACTTTTATTTTAAGTTGCTTTATTGGATAGTTTTATCAGAATTCAACAGTATGAAGAGCAAAAGAGAGGGTTTGCTTTCTGTCTGTCATTTAATACTGGTCTTCTCATTTATAGTTTGTATCTTGCTCCAACCAAAAAACCAACCCAGGCAGGTGTTTAGTTTTTGAAGCATTAAATCCAGAATATAATTTATTGAGTACAGTGCAGATATTTTGCTTTTAATAAATGAGATGGGATCTCAATTTGTAAGCACAACATTGTCCTCTTGACCTTACCTTTGGTGTTTAGCGATCACTTCCCACCCTAACCTTTTTTAAGGATTCAGGAACTGTCAAACCAAGAAACACCTTTTTTTCTAAACCTACTCTTGTTCAGATCAAAAGTTAAAATTAGTAAAATGGGAAGCTGAGAGGGAAAAAAAAAAAGGCAAACCTTATTCTCCTTTTCTATTTTATGGAAAGAGAATTTAACACTGTGAGGCTGTATCTGAATGATGAGTCATCCTACTTTCATTCTTTGCCCCAGTGAAACTGTGTTACTCAGTTTCCCCATTTGTTTGTGTAGCTTTTTCTGCTGCTCAAACTGCAAAAAGGAAACATTGCTCGAGATAGGAAAATATGATACGAAACCCCAAACCCCTGAGATGTCAGAGGCCCAGAGTAATGCACAAAGCTACTCTGAGCTCTTTTTATTTTTTATTTGCAAGGTTTCAAGTTGAAAGCAGTTCAAGCAGGGGGTTGCTGCTTGGCCTTTATGAATTATTTCCTTGCTTTGGGAATATTTTCAGTTCTTCTCAAGCCTTTCCATAAAAAAGCTCATATTGGTCATCCATGTCAGGCCTATTCTTTGGTTATAGCCTGTCATGGAGGTGCCATGAAAACATCACTGGGACCATCCAAAGGTGCCAGTCTCTTTACTTGGCACCTTCTCAAGGTTCCTGCCATTCCTCCTAATTTATTATTGGAACTTTTTACTCCTTGCATGCTGTTCCTCATAGTGAGCCAAAGCATTTTAGCTGAGGTTTCTGTTCTTAAGCCTTCAGCCAATAGCAGAACTGGCTTGGACCCTGGATTGTTTCATCTAGGAGGGTGATTCCTGGAGGCAGGATTGCAGCCACAGGCTCTCCAAGTCCAGCCTAAGTGGCCATCCTGGCTACTGCCACTGTCCTGGACACAGCCACGTGTGTTCCACAGTGCTGGTGTGAAACAAGCTCACGCCTGTCAATTTATTTTCACAAAGCTCCCATAGAAGTTCAGTGTGCTGTGCAAGACTGCAGCTTTCACTCATGGTTGTAGAATGATTAGAAGTACTGTGATTTGTCTCTTACAGGAAGATACAACAAATATTCCAGGAATTTACCTCAGACTCCCTGGATTATTGACGGGGAGCGGAAGCTGGAATCTTCAGTGGAAGAATTAATTTCAGAGCATCTGATGGCAGAATTCAAGGCAGACAGTAAGTATTTAGGAGATCTCCTACCATACAAAGTTTTCATCACTACTAGAAGATTTTCTCTTGGTAGCGACCCACTTAATGTGAGAGTATAATGGGAAAAAAAAGATATTTCTTCATCCCTCATTTCCTTCCAAGTTAAAGCTTGTAAACTTTATTTAGCTGTGATCTGGGAGTAATTAGATCCTTTTATCCTGCTAAAGTAGCTCCTCAGTGGATCTGTTGATGCAAATATGTTGGTTTCGTGTGGTAGTGTTTTTACTTAACCAAACTTCTTAACAGTTGGTAATTCAAAAAATGACTTGTACCAAGAAGGTTTTTGCCACAGGATAGGATTTATTTCATAGGATCTGCCTTGTTTTCAACCTCTTCCTATTTCTTACCTCTATTCGTTTTCCTTAGTGCATAAAGTTCCACAAGCTAAATGCTTATTCACAGGAATTATCCAGATGAAATTATCACTGCCCATCATTTGTCGTCTAACAGATGTGGAATTAGAGACATAGAAGGCCCAAGGAAAAATTACATTAAATATTAGTTTGCAAAAAGCCCTGCTACTTCCCCTTCCTCTCCTCCCAGTGGATATGTTAGTCTGGTTGTAGCGGTCTCATTCAGTCCAAGGAATTGGGAGTGCTCTTCAAGTAACTTGGGAATAAATAGGAATTCCCACAGTTTATGAAGTGCAGGCTCCAGTTTATAAAGTAGATTTGAAGTAGTTTTTGCAAACAAATTTAGAAAGAAAATATTTCACCTTTTAAAAGCTGTAGGGAGAATTACAAATGTAAAATAAAAGCTCACCTGCCTTGTTCAAATCTGTTATAGGCTTTAATTTTAGCTCCTCTGGAAGAGAAGATGTGGATGTAAGGACACTAGGCAATGGTAAGGCTTGGAAGACCCCTTGTGAGACACAGAGATGAAATGGGTGCGTGGAGCTCCTCTAACAGATCCTGCTGAATGTTAACTGTGTTGACTAGGCTTTGGAATTTTATCTCAGAACCGTTTTAGTGAAATTTAGATATCTATTCCCAAAGATCAAACAGCTTCATAAAACCAGCCTGAAACAGGACCCCTTTTTCATTGGCTTTGGCTGCATGGAAAGGCATAGTTAGTTAAAAGTATTTTATTTTATTCATTATTTTATTCACTTTTAAGCCATTTATGTCAGACTGATTCCTCTCTTGTGTTCTGCTGGATCCTTCTAATTCCCTCACTGTGATTGTGGAGTGGAGGAGCCTTGTTTTCTTTTTGAACTTGAGCCTCTTAGAAAGGTCAGCTGCTTTCCAACCTGCTGAAGCTGCTGTAGCCGAGGGAGGAGGGAAAGAAGAAGTAAAAATGAGCAATTCTGTGTTTCAGTAGCTGTCTGATTTGTAGTGTGATTCTTGGCATGGCTTGTGCTGGGGATTGTCCTGGCCCTGAGCACAGAGTTACAACTCTGGCAACAGATGTTGAGCTGAGGGAGTGGGATTTAACATTGCCGTGCACCTGGGCATTGCTGTAGGTGACAGAAAATAAGCTAATTAGCCTTTTTTCTTATTTTATTTTTTAATTAGCACAGACTTGTACAAGATGTCTTCTGGGAAGTCATAATTTGCACTTACTGCTGATTCTGGGGTTTAGTAGCCAAAAAAAAGTCCCTTGTTTCTTCCCTTGCATCTGATGCTCCAGCCCTCAGCCCACCAGGCCTCTCCCTGTTTGTGTAACAGCAGACAGTCTTCACACCTTGCAGCCTTGCTGTGTAAATCCAGCATTAATTTAGAACAACATGTTTTTATGTTTCCTGCCCGTGCCCGTTGCCAGGAAGGCCCTTTGCGATCGAGCTGGTGAATCCTCGCAGGATACATTTCAGCGCCGAGGAGATGAAGAGGCTGCAGCAGGTAAATCAGGGGCACCTCACGGAACTCGTAATGCACTTGCTGCCTCTCCAGCCCAGCAGCTTTGCTAACTGATTGCTTTTTTAAATATCACAGGCAATTAATGACTCTTCAGACAAAATACAGGTTCGAGATTTACAGCTTGTCACCAGGTCAGTGTTTATCGTCGCCGGCCAGGGATTTCAAAGCGACACTCGGGGAGTTGGGAAGTGTTCTTGCTCACAGCCTTGTATAATTATGTTTATGTTAAGTGAGTAATTAATTTATTTTGTTTAGAGAGGCAATTGGTCGTATGAAGGAAGGTGAGGAGGAGAAGACAAAGACCTACAGTGCCTTGATATGGACAGACAAAGCAATACAGAGAGAAGACATCGCGTTTCTAGATGATATCAAGGTAGCAGGAGCTCTTGTTGCTCATTTAAATAGTACCTGTCCTGGTGCCCTAGGGAAGAGCTAAATACAGGCCATCCATGGGCCTATCTCCTTTTGTGCTTGCTTTTTTTCTTTTTTTTTTTTTTTAAATCAGGGTTCCTCTTGCTATAGGGACTTCCATACCACCCCTCCTTCCTTCACCAGTCACTCCAGCAGGACAGGGGGGTTGGCTAGTAGCAGAGACAACAAATTCGTGTGTAAAGTTCACCTTCCAGGAGACCAAATCCTAGGAGAGGAGGAAATCCGGCACCTGCACCCCTTTTTTACCTTAGATAGTGTCCTGTGTAAGTGAAAGGAGCAGAAAACCTGTTTTGTTCTGCTCTAAAGCCATTCTCCCACAGCTGCAACAATTTGGAGGTGGAAATGTTTATGTCAGAATGCAAAGAGGTCTCAGGAGGGCTCAGCATGTGCAGGAATGAGAACTTTCTCCAGATGTTGGCCTGATGGAGAAGTGGGTTCAGTTTTTGGTGTGTTGCACCATTTCCTACAGGAGTTGCCCATGAGCTCATTCTTAAAGCCATTACAGCTCAGGCAGACAACTGTTGGGAAGTTTTTCCTTTAGCTTCCCTTGCTCCTGAGAAGTTGTGTTTCAAACTGCTGCCTCTCCTTTGGGAAGGGGAGTTGGGAATGAACTTTTCAGAAGACTGGTCTGAGATCTAATCTCATTTAAGGTTTTTTCCTCTTACTTTTATTTCTAGGAGGTTGGCTGTAATTTAGACAAAGCATTTTGTGGGTGGGATTTATTTTTTTTTCTGATTGCCCGGAGGCTCTGAGTGAGCTGCTAAATCCTGGAGTCATTCCAGCAAAGGGCTATGGAGATTTCAAGGTTATTCCTCTGTATTTGTGATTCCATTAGTTTGTGTTCATATGAGGCCCCCTTTGGCTGTCCCTTTTCCTTTGATAAACTTGGAAAAAATCGGTCTTGCCTTGAGATTACTCAGCTACAGAACACAAGATAACAAAGATGGGACTGGTTAACAACACACATGATTCCTACAGTCTATTCTGCATTTGCACATTTCCTTCCTTATGGTTTTGGTCACTTCTTGTACCAGGAGTTAAAGCTGGACCAGAAGACCCCTCTGCGGGTGCTGCACCGGCGGCCTCTGGCCGTGCGCTGCCGGCTCATCCACACCATGAAATCCGAGTACATCGATGAGCACCACTTCCGCCTGCACCTCAAAACCCAGGCAGGAACGTATCCTTGGGTGTCCTGACACGAGGCAGCTGCCAAGCAGCCTCCTGGTGGGACTGATTGGGATCATGGGAAGTTTCCTGCTCCGGTGGCTGTGGTGTTTTGAAATCCCTGCTCTCCCGCAGCAGTGTTGCTGCACGATATTTGCTTTTAGGTCCCAATTTCACATTGGACTTTTCATTAAGTATGTGACAGATATAAAAATGTGCTGGTTAAAACACACTTCAGCTTTTTCTAATTTAACTGAAATTTAACTGAAAACTTTTCAGCTCCAAAAATGACCTTTTCCACAATATTTAATGCACACCAGTGCAGACTGGAAATCGCTGCTACGTACAAGTTACAGTTTTGTCCTAAAGTCACTACTTGGTTTCGAATGAAACAAAATAAAGGTCAGCAGTGCAGTTTTTGGCACCTGAGTCAGAAGCCAGGAATTAGGTGCTCCCCTAAAGATAGGTATGGGCTTAACAGGATATTAACTAAGAAATTACTTAGGAGTATAAAAAAACACTTTTGTTCCCCCTTTTGATTTCTTTGGTGTGGAATCCACCTCTCCTTAGCCAGTATTTCCAGCTACATTAAAGAGTTTGTGCATGGAGACTTTGGGAGAACAAAGCCCAACATTGGGTCCCTTCTGAACAGAACTGCTGACATTCTGGAGCTGGATGTAGAAGTAAGTTGGTTGCTGTTTGTCTTTCCTGGAAATTACTAAGGGAGTTGCCCTGGTGAGATGCTTTCCATGGAATTGGTCTAAGTGGATCAACATTTCTTATCAGAGGAGACCTTTCCTACTGCTAGTCTCCTATGTAAATGCAGCCCAACAGACAGTGATGCTGCCAAGCAGTAGCAAAAGGAGTTGCAATTCTTTTGGTATCTGTAAAATACCAACTCTGCTGCCTTTTTTTCCCTCTCTGTTTTTCTAGTCTGTTGATGTTGACTGGCCTCCAGCCCTGGCTGATTAACTTCTGGAACTGGGATGAGGAAGCAGCAGCTGGTGACCAGACACTGTGCAGTGTTACAGCCTGAGTGCCAAGGGTGTCCCTGGAACATTTGGATCATGTTGATCTGCCAAAGGATACCCTTGAGCTCTACTTTACACATGCTGGACCAGGTAGTGTTGGTTCACTCTCTAGCCTTACTTTTATTTCTTCTGTACATAAAAGATTTTGGGGAGCCAGTGTATATAACCCTCCATCAAGCCAGATTTTATTTTGAACTCTATATTGGTTACTGCAGCCTTCCTTGTGTGGATGCATGTAACACTGAGTTATCTGAAACTCAGTCCCAACTTTTTCTGAGCAGTTCATGCAGGAAATCCCAAAAGCCAGGGATACTGCAGCCAGCAGGACAGTGCCTGCAGCAAGTTTCCCTCAGACACTGACTGCTTTTTGGTCATTGGCAGTAGAGATGAGCAAATTTGTCTCTCAGAGTGCTTTTCAAAGGGAAAAGTTTTCAGAGGAAAACTTTGCACTGAAAACCAAGTTTTTCTCATTTAAAAACACTGGGGACGCTTCCTAGAAACAAGAGTTGAGGCCTCATCAGCCCTTTTGTGTAGGAATTCCCCAGTGAGTCACAATATATAGAAAGACTGGGAACTCCTGGCAGGGGTGCATGATGGGAATCTAAAGAAAAACAGGAATACCAAGAATGTCAGAGTGCAGACACAAACAAAAGGTACCACAGGATGCTGGTATCGAGAGAGAGAGATAAAAAGCTGTGATTTAGCAGCATAATACATTTTTTTCTTGTACCTCACCTTGGATGGATGCCTAGAAGAGTTGAACACAGCCTAGGAACTTGCCTGGAATAGGGCAGATCTGAGGTTTTCTTTGGTTATTCTGAATGTTTCTTACTAAGCACCACCTGCATCTTTAGGAAGTCATTTTTTATACCTGTATCATGTTAATCCATTAGGGAGGTGTTTCCCTGAAGTACAGAAGAGAGTTAAACTATCTACAAGAAATTAAGATTTGGAATTTCAGAGTTCTTTGTTAACATTTTGGGAATAAAGAGGGTAAAATTTGCCAAGACAAGCCACTGTCTGGGGACAGGGAGGATGTCTGAGATGTCTTCCCTTGTATTCAGTGATGAGTCCTTAAGAGCTTGAGCAGGAGGCTCTAAAAGTGTTAAATAAATACATTTTTAAGGAGCTCCTTTAAGCTTCTGCCTGTGCTGGGCTGTCAAAACTTGTGTTTGTAACCTAAGTAATTCAGAAGCTCCTGTTCTTCTAACACAAAAATTTGATTCAGACAGCAATATTATTTTTGGTTTTAATATTAAAGCTCTTATGAGCAACAGATTCCATGAGTAGTTCTCAGATAATAATCTGCAGCTAGGAAGGAAATGTCATTAATGATGGAAAACCAGAGAAACTGAATTCAGAAAACAAAAGAGAATTTAATATCTGTGTGACTTTTTAAAACTCACGGTGAGCTAAAATGTGATTTATAAATTCCATAAGCTACAAGCGAAAAAAATGTGAACAAGATTGTGCTCTCTGGACACAACAGGCATGGGAAGAGCTGTTCCAAAGGGAGATGGAGCCAAAAGGGGGAGAGGGAAAGGGCTGCTGTAATGCCAAGGATACAGGAGGCTCTTCCCTCTGCAGCTCCTGCTGTATGTGGGGATCCCAGGCAGAATCCAGGATAAACAGGGCCATGAACATGACCCTCAATGTGCTGAGTCTGAGCTCTTCTCTGGGCAAGGCAGACAGCTCCTCCCAAAATTCCCAGGGTGTTTATTTTTACGGTAAAGCTGAAGTATCCGAATGGGGTGGGGGGGTGGAAGCTGATGTGCAGATACCCTGAGCTCTTGAGGCAGCTCCTGGGCACCTATCACATGCAAATACGAAACTGAGAAATGTGATCTGGGGCTCTGAACTTTGTTTCCAGTCCAGTTTTGGAATCATCATGTCCTGAATACTGCAGCAATAATATTCATGTTGTACTTGGGCTTTCATCTGATTTTTAGGAGTATTTTTGTGAGTGCTCAAACTGGGTGTGCTGTGAGAGGCAGATTTCATCTTGTATTTCCCCAGTCAGACACCTCCAATGCCTCCCCCCTGCATTTTGGTTTTTCATCAGGTCAGCTGGGCCTGGCGACAGCTGTACTAGCAGCACAGCTCAGCCAAAAGCATCTGTGCCCTTGTCCCCTCTGCCTAAAAACCCAACAGCTCTGCCACAAAACCTGCACAGGCAGATGAGCCCTCACGTGCCCTGAGGTTTTACAGTGGCCACCAGCAAGAGGGAACAGAAAATACCCCAAAAAACCCCAGGATAAGCAACCAGTAACCTACCTTGTCCCTTTTCCCTGCCTTCCCTGTGGTGAGGGATGTCACGAAGCCGAGGAGGTTGCAGAAGCTGAGCACTTGGTATAACCAGTTTTTTTAATTACCAAACCAACTCGTTTACAAAGGAAAACAGAACTTTGAAAATATTTAATTATACAGTAAAAACAAATTGTACTATAAAGAGCTTTCTATGAAGTGAGTAAAATGTTTACATTTAATATACTTAAAACTGAGAACTTCAAAAAAAAAAAGAATAAACAACACGTTTCAAACTTTCTATGTATTTCTTTGGTCTTTCTATTGTTGAGTGTGGAGGAGAGGTGCAGAAGTGAGGAAATATTGCTTTAAAACAAGGAGAGTCAATTCATTTTGTTGTGCACCTGGAGTTACGGGAAGCAGTTTCCAAAGTTCACCTGTCTGTCAGGCCTGTGTGATGGAATTCTAGCAGCAGCACCAGAGTGCTCGCTGTGCAATGGATTCCTGCTTTCCTGTGAGCCACAGAGGGGTTCTGGAGCACCTTTCCTTGTGTACAACTCTACACCTCAAGTGGCTTTTTTGATTTGGGGGGGTGGGTTTTGGACATTTTATTGCTTTTTTTGTCGCTGCTCTCATTGTGCAGCTTTATGTCACCAAAAGGTAACAACGGAGACGCTTAAACCTTACCTGCCCTAAAGAGCAGCTGTGTCACTTAAAAAATACTCAGACATTTCTCTGTGTTGCTTCTTAAAAAATAACAGCATAATAAAGTAGCCAAGGCCAGAGTGTCTTACCCAGCCAGTTACCTCCAGCTGGAGGTGTCAGGAACAGCTCCTGCTCAGGCTAAGAGCGAAGACTGGGAATCAAGTGGGAGGGAAGAAGTTCTGGTTCCTGATACAGAGGATAGAGGAGTGTTTTTAATTAGTACTGACTGAAATGGCTTTAAAAGTTGTTAATAGAGGTGAGGCTGCACCAAGGCAGCCTCTGGCTTTGCCCTCCTGGGAGGGGGTGGTGCTGGGGAGGCAGGATCTGAGCCTTCTTTGAAGCAGTCACTTGCATAGCAGGAAACTGCCGGGATACCTGAGGAAAGTAAGTGGATACTTCGGCTCCAGAGATTTCTGCCTTTCCAAATCTCACTCACAAGGCAGCTACACACGCACAGCTTTGCAGAGCAATAACAGCTTCATTCCTAAAGCAACAGGGGCATGGCTTTTAAAATAGTGCACTCTGGATGAAGTGCAGACAAGTCCTCACTTTCTGTTCCTTCTCTTGTGCAGTGATTTCCTTTACAACAGAGCTGGACTATTTAAAAACTCAAACCTTCCGGTCTTTTAAAATACATCTAACAATGACATAGTCATTAAAAAAAATTTACGAGTAAATTTGCCTTCAAAGCAAATGGAGTGTCGTGACAGCGTGGAAAATCAATACATGTTCTCATTTTAGGAGAATATTTATAGAAAGGGGGTTAAAAACCTAAACCTTTCAAGTAAGTTGAGCAGAACTCCGATGTCATACATTAGATGAAACTGAACTAGAGTGCTCCTGAGCAGGGTTTTTTTCCCAATTTCTGTCCTATCAAAATTTAAATTTAATTTCTATAGCAAAAATGGCTATTTCAAAACAATTTTAACCCTGTGAAGCATTTGAAATTTTAACCCTTCTGAAGATGCCAGCTTTTACAGTCCCCAAAGGCATGGAATCTTTAAGTGTTAACAGTTCCCACTTCCAGCAGTGCAAAAATACGTCTACAAGGTACTTTCAAGGTACAGAAACCCCAAACCCTACTCCCACCTCCCTCTTTATGGGCACCACTATGGGCTGCAATAAATAACCTTTAAGTTAGATCATGAAACTTGCACAGCAACATTCTGAAAGAGAAAGCGGGGACTCCAGAAGGGTAAATTACTCCTCTCCACGCAGCAGCACCCCGAGAGCTCTACGTACCCAGCGCTGGCTCACGGGTTATAGCTCTGTAAAATGTTATCGAAGGAGAAGGACTGATAGAGCTCGTCAGTGTGGACACCGTCGGCGTCATAGAACTGGCTGTCTGCCAGGCTGCCCTGGTGGCCGCTGGACAGTCTGGGTTCGCTCAGCACCTCCTGGTCGAGGAAGCTGTAAGAGGGGTGGCCCAGGCCGGGCTGCGAGGCGAAAGCGGCGGCTCCGCTGCCCGTGTTGGCCCCGGCCGGGGGCAGCTGCAGCTGCTGCCGGTGGCTGCTCGCGTTCAGCACGGCGTTGAACTTCTCCAGGCTGAAGCTGCTGCAGTTGTTCATGTCGTCCGTGTCCATGCTGACCATGCCGGCGCTGGAGGCGGAGCCGCCGGGGAGGCTCTGCAGTTCGGGCGACAGCCCCTCGGCTCCCAGCCCGTTCGTGCTGCTGTAGGTCCGGAAGAAGCTCGAATCCTTCTCGTCGGGCCAGGCCAGGACGCCGTCGGGGAAAGCCGGAAGGGAGCTGCTGCCCGCGGCGCTGGGCTGGGGCTCCGTGGAGAAGCTGCTGGGCGGGTGTGAGCCGAGCAGGCCGGCCGAGGGCGGGGAGCTGTGCAGCCAGCACGGGGGCAGCACGTCCTGCTTGCCCGGCCCCACGGCCGGCGGGTGCGCCAGCGGCGGGCAGCCCGGGAAAAGCTGGCTCGGGTTGGACAGGGCTCCCAACGCGGGCGGCAGCATCAGCGCGGAGGGAAACATGTTCGGTTCTACGGAGAGAACGCCACTTTTCAGGGTTTTTTTTTTTTTCAAATCACAAATGGTAAAAAGCAAAGGAAAGGCAGCAGTATTGTACGTGTATTTCCACTGTCTACTTGCTTCACTGCTCTCCCGGAGGGACCCCAGAGTTCTGGGCAGC
The DNA here is from genome assembly GCA_013398615.1 of Brachypodius melanocephalos. Taxonomy (NCBI): domain Eukaryota; kingdom Metazoa; phylum Chordata; class Aves; order Passeriformes; family Pycnonotidae; genus Brachypodius; species Brachypodius melanocephalos. The sequence goes on along the minus strand of VZSR01000001.1, from coordinate 1,684,220 downwards.
AGCAAGAGAGCTGCCCTATCTCACTCCTCTATGGCCCATACTGAGGGTGACATAAAGAACAGCTTCAAGTTGGTACAGTCAGAAGTATCACTATCTTACAGGAAGAAACCCTCAAGAGATTAGAATTTCGAGCCAAGAGGAGGGCACTATCTGTTTAAACCACTGTCAGATTGCAGGCAAAAACCTACCTTTCTTAATCGGCTTCCTTTCAGGAGTGACAACAGGGAATGGGGCTACTTTGGGCCTTTCCAATGTGTTTGATCCTGTGGTGGAACACAACATGATAGCACAGCATTTAGAGGAAAACAGCTCCATCTAAATGTAAGTTCACTCAAACAAGAAGAAAAAGACAAATATTTTCCTTACCACAGTCCTGTATGAGCTTCTGCCAAGCCAATGTTGATCTTTGCCTTTTTGCTTTGTTGCCATATGGATCTAGAGAAAGGAGTGGAAAGTGTTGCATTTCTCTTTAATGAAGGCCTAAAGGAACTTCCTACTGGCAGCAAGTTGTAGTAGGAATTATTTAAAGGAAAATGTTGCAAGCATCACAGCACTAACAAACCATGCCAGTGTTACCCAACCATAATTCTGGTATTTTCACTGAAAGAGGGAATAAACTGACTGCTCTAACTTTTAAAACCCAAAACTCTGCTGAAGCAGTGCTGTAGATTTTTAATTAACTAAGCCACTACCACGAGTGCATTGATTATGGCTGTTCATGGCTGTTCAGAAGCTCATCTCATTGGAGCCATACCCTTTTCATCTGGCAGGTATCTGAAATCCATGGGTTCACTGACTTCCTGGTCAGAGGGCCTCCGCAGCTGCATCTTCACCGTGACGGGCTCGGTGATGTCTCTGAGGAACGGCGGCGTCCTGAACACGATGGCAACTTGGCGGTGAACGTCGGCTTGGGAGAAGGAACCTTTGGCCTCCCAGTTGTCCAGGACAAACCTGACTTCTATGTCATCTAGTCCATGAGAAACAGAAGATGCTTGTTAAGCTGGAAAACTGAAACTTGCGGCAGAAAAAAGGAGAGCAAAGTGAGGAGCCTGACTCAGAATTCAGATGCAAAGTAAATAGCTCAACTTTAAAGGCACAAGAGGTGCTGAGATCCCAGGAACCCAAAAGCTGTTCCACCCAGCTACAAAACCAAACCACTCTGAGGTGTGTGGTGAAGGGTTTCAGCCCCCCAGCAGGAAAATGGTCATGGAATGTGTCCATTTGAGAAAAAGGGAGAGAAAAAACCTAGCCCAGGTTACCTTTCTGAACTTTGTCACACAGCAGAAATATTTCATCTCCTCCTTTGACGCTTCCACAGTTCTTGTTCACACGACAAATTCTCAATTCTGCAGTGTTGGGAGCTCCTGGAAGCAGACAGGCAAATTTAATGACATAGAATTACTGTGGCTTTGTCACTATTAGACAGGAGGTGCTGGGAGTTCAGGCATGTGAAGGGAAGGCAACAGCTGGAGGAGTGTGACACCCTGAAATCCACACAAAGCAAGTCACTCCATACAGAAAATTCAGCAGCAGGGTCTGATATTCCATGATGCTTCAGATTATCTCCAAACACAAGACACCAGCACTGCTGTGCCACCCACTCCCTAACTATTGTAGAGCAGTCTCAGATACTTCCTCCAGTGATGTGGTTGTGCTCAGCCCCACTGCCCTTCAAGCTGCAGAACTCAAAGCAGTTCTGTGAGTGACTGATTACCTGGTACAGTCACACTTCTCTGGAAAGAGCTGGGCTAGCAAGTCAGGAGAATTCCCCTCTTTGAGGGTCTGGCTGTAGTTCTGTTCACAGAGGTCCTTGCCCGTCCAGCCTCTCCTCTGTTTCCCTCTGCAGGTGTCCAAGAGCAGCTCTCATAATTTCACACCTTCACTGAGGGCAGCAGGTTTCACCCCAAATCACTCAAATTTCAAAGTCCAGACTGCGGCTGTACGTGAACAGCCCTCAGGATAGCTGTGGATGGAGAGCTCCCTCTCACCATGAATTACCCCCCACTGAAGGCTGTACATTGCATTCCAAACAATCTCATGGCTGTGGGCAACTCCAATGGGATGGAGCCACACTCTGCCTGGTGGTGTCTGGCTCTGTTCTGGAGCAGCAGCTCCACATTTGAAATGTCTGGAACAATCCAGCTGGTGCTGCTTTGACACCATGGAACTGATCCTCCATGAGGCTACACCACCACCACAGGCTTCCCGTTCCAGACACAGAGAAGAAATACAAAAACCAAAGTTCACGGTGACAACCTCCAAAAAAAAAAAAAAATCCAACAAAAAAAGCCAAACCAAACAAATCTGCTTTAGACTCTCAGTTTGAATCAATTCCTTCCCAAGTACAGCTACAGCACAACACAGACTACACCTAGAGCAGAGTTCCTGGTAACCTCTCACCAGTCCCCAATTACGTAGTTACTATCTGCAGTTATTACTGTCATTATTATAAGTGGGAGCTACAGCCTCACGTATGACATGACACACACCACTTCATTTGCTGAATGAATCAGAAACCTTCAAGGGAGGGGAAACCAAACAAACCCAGAAACAGCACAGGGCCATGTGATTGACAGCGTCATGGTGTGCTTTTCACAAGAAGGGTAAATTAAGAATTGTGAGGAAAAGCCTATTTTTACCAATGTTTCACTTCTGTGTGCTTGAATGGCACTCAATAGCAGAGAATCAGAGTGATTTGGCTTGGAAGGGATGTTAAAGATCATCCATTTCCAACTCCTCTGCCATGGGCAGGGACACCTTCCACTATCCCAGGTTGCTCCAAGCCCTGTCCAACTTGGTCTTGGACACTTCCAGGGATGGGGCAGCCACAGCTTCTCTGGGCAACCTGTGCCAGGACCTCCCCACCCTCACAGAGAAGAATTTCTTCCTAATATTCCATCTAACCCTTCCCTCTGTCCATTTGCAGCCATCACCCATTGTCCTATCACTGCATGCCCTTTTGTGAAAAGTCCCTCTCCAGCTCTCTTGCAGTTCCCTTTAGGTCCTTGTGACAGATTTTTGGGACAGTCTCTTCACTGGAATCTGTTGTTTGGTCCTTACATAAGGAATTCTAAATGGAAATCAACATGCACAAATGCAGATGTGGATGCACCACTGTCCTGTCAGCAGGAGTGCTGAGCCTGGCACCTGCCTCAGAGGGAAATGTTCCTCATCCCCTGCCACCTCAATTCCTGCCCAATTCCTGTTCCTCACTCCCCTACACCACATCCCTGGTGATGAATCCCCAGAGAAAAGAGCACCTCACTGAAAATCACATTCCTTTCAACAAGGGCAGGACAAACATGTTCTACCCAACCCCATTTCTCAGAAGTGCTGAGCTGCCTCATCTGACTCTTCCTAAGAGTTTTTGATATGCAACCTGGGAAATTTCTGTTCCAAACCAGTTAATTTTAGAAGCATCTGAAAACAGAAGGTGCTGAATTTGAGACACTTGCAGCCTCTAATGGGGTTGCCTGAGTGATGTTAATATGATTCTTCTGTGTCTCACTATCCAAAGCAAGTGGAAATTACGAGGGATGAGAAAGTGAAGAAAATACTGGATTTGAAGTGTCCAATCTGTTTTTCAGAATATCTCTTTGCTCCTAATCTGAGCAGATCTGTGAAGGCTCAGACCTCAGAGGCCAGGGCTGCCCAGCCTGCAGTCCCTGTCACCTGAGGGTACAGCCTGGCCATAGGACAGAGCAGCTCTAACCAAGCTAACACTTCTAAAAGCAGCTCGGATCTGAAACTGAGCAGGGCCGTTTTTGATGATTTGCGGTCACAGTTCTGCACGAGTTTATTTACACGGCTGCTACGCTACAGGGAGGGGTTTGGGTGCCTCCAGTGCTGCCCACAGACACCCCCAGCGCCCGCCCCTGCTTCCCCCACTGCACTTAGCCCCAGCCTCTCACAGCTCTGCCGGGACTGACGTCAGCCCACGGGACGAGTAATCATGATTTGGCACATTTCTAAATGGCATCGGAGGCAGAGCTCCAAATCTGTACATCAGTTTTTATCTCGGCCCTGATTATTTCAGTGCAAGGGTTCTCAGTAACACAGCGCTCGCAGTTCCAGCTTCTAGATCATTCTTGAGGAGACTCTAAATGTATCAGAGCCATCTGAGTTCATACCCAACATATTCACAATGGTTATGCCCACATCAACACAATTCTAACAACTTTAGGAAATGCAGATGTCATTTTATTGAGTACTTTCTGCTAAAATGAGGACATCAAATATTTAGCCTGGAAACACTTATGGTGCAGAAATGAAAACCACTGAGGGAAAGTTTTCCAGGATTAGAAGTTCTTTTGCTACTCTGCTCTCAGAGAGGAGCACAGCACACACTGGGGGCTAAAATCCTCAGCTGCTGATGCCCTACAGAAATCCAGTTTTGTGAAATGTGGAAAACAGTGCCAAGAAGGGGTGTCACGTACTTCTGCACCCTCCTGGAGCATGACCAAGGACTCCTCCATCACCCACTTATACAGTGAAACAGTCACCAGCCAGGACACAAAAGGCCTTAAGACAGTTTCTCACTGGGATAAATCTCTCTTGCAAGTCCCATTCCAGAGCCCTCACAAGCCAAAGGCAAGACTCCTCAAGGGCACAAACAGGCTCCAGAGGACTCCCTTGGAAAACAGATCAGCCTTGAGGCAGCCATCCATCACACTACTATCACTTTAATGACTTGGCATGTCAGGCATGGGCCTTTCCTTGCAATCACCACTGCTGTGTGTGAACAAGGGCTGGAAAAGCATCTGAATGTGAGTCCATGAATGCCACGGACAGCCCTTACTCTGGTTGGCCAACCCTGGGATCATGTTTGAATGTATGCTCACTGTGACTTGCCATGTGACAGTCATGCACCTGGCAGTCCCAAGCCACAGGTGTGACCCAGCACTGGCACAGACCTCAGAAAGCTGGCATTTCTCATCCCAAACTAAACAGAAAACCAAAAAGAAAATGAAAAAAACCACATTTGGCTGAGCTGGTACTCACTGTTGTCATAGATGGGGTTGGAAATCAGAGGAGGAAGGGCTATCGTGTAGTTGCCATGCTCATCAGGAAGGAAAGCTTGGAAGCAGAGTCGGACGACGTTGAGGTCGTACTCGTCGATGTTGTGCAGCTGCTCCTCAGGCACTGAAGGACAGACAACACTGAGGGTCAGTCACGGAACCAGCATGAATTCTTTACCAAACCGGGGATGAATCCTCACCAGTAAAGGAGATGCTGTTGCCCAGACACACGTGCCTGTAGCCCCTGGCAGCTGGACAGGGGCTGCATGAATTATTCCCTTGTTCACAACAAGTGATACTGAAGCCTTTAATGCTTTCCCTGCACCCAACAAGGTTCAATGTTCAAGTTCTCCAGCTGTTTCTTGTGTCTGGGTTCCTCACTTTGCCTTCCACAACAGCTTCAACTATCCATAGTTTAAAAGTAATTTTTTATTCTTCTTTGTGTGTGATAAAATTTACAAAATTAATGTTGTTGCCCAAGAGAAATATTTTGGTACAAAGGGATCCTAGGATCTCATTAAAGATTTTCTGCAGCGCTGAGAGACTTCAGCTATGTGGTATCATAATTTTCCTCTAGAAACTGGGATGGAAAACAAGTCGGAAGGCAATTCCTGGGGCAAGAATGAAGCTGAAACAACAGAAACCACCTCCCCACCCCATCACCATCAGTGTCACAGCTGTACCTTTCACAGCAGGGATTAGTGGAGCCATTAGGATACAGATTTGTAACACAAGAAGGAAAGCCTTGCTGGAAAGGATCCATTTCCTTGCATATTCCTCCTCGTGTAAAACCCAGCAATGCATAACCCAAACTCAGCATTTCAATTTCGTTCATTTCTTATTTTAATTACAAAACACAGGGCCTGTGGTATCATTACTGAACATTTCAAGTATTCCCAGCTTAATGGACAGTTCTGGGAAGAGCAGCCTCCTCTGAGTTCGACACTTTCCTTTAAGGTGTGACACTAAATCATTATGTTGACATTCAGTGCTAGTAAAAAGGAGAAACTGGCTTAATTTCACTTAAGTAGAAGTATTGATAATTAAAATCATTGCAAGTGTTTCTGTTTCCCCAAACCCCTCCAAGCAGCAGTTCAGCTGTTTCACACTCCTCACAGTTACCCAAAGCCAACATGCGCCAGCTCTCCATTCTCCTCCCCTCCCTTTCACAGGGCTCTTGCAAGAACAGAAGATTAAACATGGCTGTGATAAGTCTGGGGACCATGCTGTACTGGTAAGATTGCCTGCTCTGACCTTTAGCATTTTATCACTGGCTCAGTCTCCACCCTGCCACGAGTGGGATTCCACAATGCCCACTTGAGTGACTTCTTCCTTTTACCTTTTGATAGTGTGAAATAGTAAGTGTGATGAGCTCAAAATACTTTCCACTGGTCTCTACTGCAAAGGCAAATCAAGTCACCTTTCCCCTTTACAAGCCTGTGATCTGCAATATTTCATGGCAAATACGGCAGCGAGTACAAAACTAAGCAACGACTGTGTGAGCTTCAGAAGTGGTGAGGCCCAGGGGAGTTCTGCCCGTGAGCACTTTGCAGACTGGTGCTGACTGTGTCACCAGATACACAAAGTTTTATGCTTTAATGCACTTAATTAGTTCACCTGCTAACCTGAAGTAGGATCTTTAGGAAACAGGTTTGGAACAGACAGCTCCTCAGCCTGTCTTGGATTTGGCTGACTCCACAGCCCAGCTGCCTATTGATACTGCCTGATTCAGAGAACACAGAAAGAAAAGTGCATTTTCCAAAGTGCACCTTGCAGAAGGGCTATCAGGAGAGCAGCTCTAATCCATGCCCTGACAACACAGCCAGCTCCCAAGGACACCCTGACATCAGGGTTTATGTTCCTGTGCTGTGCTAGCCATTGGCAACCATGTGGATCCTTCCAGAGACCCAAGGGGTGGTGAAACCTCAAACCTCTTCACAATCAAACTAAGCACAGAGATTCAATACCTTTGCCTGAGTAAGCTGTCTGTGGATGGAAGCTGAGCACAAAATCTGGATCTGGCTTCTGATCAAAAGTCCTGAATCAAAAGTGAGGGCTTTGTGGTTGTGCAACCAAGTCCCTCTCTCACGCTAAAGGAGCCTCAGTCCCACTCTGTACTTTCTACAGGGCAATGTGTCTCTTCCTCAGAAATGCTGAACAGCAGACTAAAGCCTAAGAGTACTCTATGAAAGCAAAAATACTCTAGATATGGAGAAAATTAGCAATGCTAATGTTCAAATGACATCATTTCCTATGCTACAAACTTGCGCAAATTCCCAATAAATCTGTTTAACACCTGACACAGGAGTGGTGTGCCAAGAATGGCAAGGGACAGAAACACTGTGTACAGCTCATTCTATTGCAGCAAAACCACTGCTCCTAATTTGCATGTTTTTATAAGCAATTTCATAGAATTTAAAAAATCTGTAGTTTGAAAGAGGAAGTGTTCAGTCAAGAGTGATTCCTCTTGGGCTATTTTTAACCAGACAAGAAGAACATAACAGTGCAAAAAAAAAGGAGAACAAGACAGCTGCAACTCCATCTTGTGATGACACACTTTAAAAAAGAGAGAGACTAGATTCCATGTGCATATGAAGAAGCATACAGCTTTCACCGATTTCAAAACAAGACAATCATCCAAACAAAACAAAATGTTATTTTTAACAAACATCTAATTCTGCTCCCTCTGAAGTCAATTTGAGAGCAGCCACTAACTTGGAATGGATGCTGGCTTACACCCTGGGAATATTAAAAGCAAACAAAGCTGAGGCAGACAAACACCCTGAGTAATGCCTGGAGTGCAGCCGGATGGAGGACGGTCATGTCATTCTGTGTTATTCCACCAACTTCTGTGCAAAAGGACAACAGACGGGGTTAAACCTGACAAACCTGAAGTTATTAAAGTTAGGAAACGCTGTCGAAGATTTTAGGAACGCTATGTACTGGAGAGGAGGAGCAGCCACTCCATCAAGCCCTGCAAGCTCCACACAAGCAGGACTGAAACCAGGGGCATCACACGTGTGAAGTAAAGACATCGCCCAATGTGGCACCTTGGGGGCACAGGTGTGGTGAAAAGAGGCTCCAACACAACACATGAATCAAAAAAAAAAAAAAAAAAAAAAAGGCAAAAAGGGAAGAAGTTCTCTTGTTTTGGCAAGGATTCAACTTCCTCTTCTGACTGCTACTCGCTGTGTGGTACCACACCTTAGTGTCTTCATCTGGATCCAGGCAAAAGAGCTGGAACCCAACCAAAAGCCTGGGTATGTTCCTGTGATGGCCCAGCCTAACCACAAAGAATAGCCTAAACCTGGCAGAAGTCCTTTAACTGTAGTTATCTCTGCACACAGGAACACATGAAGAACTATTTGTAAGCTTTACAAGGAGCTTTCAGAAGTAACTCACAGAAATTACAATAATAGTTAAAAAAACCCTAAAATTCTAAGGTAAATGTGGAACATGATGTCAAAAAGAAAGTCCATTAAAACAGCAGCAGCACCATGGTAAAAGAAATCCAACCCCACTCACCAAGATTCTGGCTATAGGGTTGCAGAAGGAGTACCTGGAGTTACAGTCAAACCTGGGGAGGATTTGCTGTTCATCTGGAAATGCACTACAAGAAGCAGTAAATAATTTCATTATAGATCTGTTTACAACTCTTCTGGACAAAATGCTGGTTCCTCAGCTTTATTAAATAATTATCTTGGAAATAATTCCCTAATCCATTGTCTGCTAATGTGGAAAGAAACCAATACAGTCCCAGTGTGGGCAAAACTCCCCACATGAGCTAAATTATGAACTCCTTCCAACCTGAGCTGACTGATCCAGGCAGCTCTCAGGCATTAGGTTTGGGTTGTCCCCGTCTCCAAGATTTTGTCTCTAAAATCCAGAGATGCCCCACTGGGATTCCATTGAGAACCTGCTGAATTTGCTTCTGTAACACAAAATTGGAGACTTTCTGGGTTCAACACACCACTGTGCAAGTTCAAGTTTGGACACAAAATTAAAGGCGCTGATAATGTCAGACCTCCTGTTTATTATTTTCTAATTATAGTTTTATAAGTTTTTTAGTATTTCAACAGCTTTCAACATCCAGCAAGGATAATAAAATGCCATTTATATGATTAAATTAATGGGGGATTAAGGGCTCTGATTCACTCATAAGGTGATGCTTCAGGGAAAGTGAAAGTTTATTCTGAACACTAAAGAGACATGATCAGCGTTTGGTTTTTTGACTGATAATGTGACACCTGTCAAACAGCAGATCCCTCACCCAGAGCCCATCACCCAGCTGATGATGTCAACCTTCTGGAGTGGGCAGAGCTGGAGGCATCACAACTTAACCTGCATGGAAACTTCCAGGGCAAACAATGTGGTGTGACACAGTCAGTGTGGGGGCTCTGTGGAGAGCACAGCTCACCCTGCAAAGGGACATCCTGTGACCTTCCTCTGTCAATGAGGGGCTGCAGGGGCACATGAGCCACAGGAGATGTCAAAGAGAATGACCTTCCACAAGTTAAAACAGCCCAGAGATCACACATCATTAATAATCATCACACATCACTCCCCACATGTGTGGGGAACACACATCATTAATAATCATCATGGGTTGTTTCTCTCTTACGCAGATGAGGGTTTTTAATTTAGGGATATGCTGGGAGCTCAGTTTCATTTAAGGGATGACACAGAGGTGGTTTGCCTCCAGGGTTTCGCTCCTGGAGTACAAAGATACCCCCCTTGGCCCTGATACCGACTGGGCAGTCTAACTTGGTCCATGCCAGAAGTTTTGCTGCAAAAAGTGGTTCTGCCCAACCTTTCCAGCACTGTTCAGGCTGGCTTAGCTCTCATGTGGTGAATCAGATCAAGGAACTGGTCTGGCTCAGAACTATCTTGCCAGAAGGGAAGATGAAAAGGCTTGTGTTCAGCCAGCTGGTTCCCACGACAGGCAGCCCTGGCGCAAGGGAATCGACGGAAGGAGAGCTTCTTCCAGAGCTGCTGCTGATTTACACCAGGTTCAACCAGGCAGAGAAATGGGCTGCAAGTCACAGGTCCCTCTTGGTGCCAGGAGGTTTATTTCAGATCCAGCTTATCCCCCCAGCCTGTGTCCCTGCTGCGGCCATAGCTGTGCTGGTGTAGTCTTTTACTAACACTTCCCAAGAAGTAGGATCATGGAATGGTCTGGGTTGGAAAGGACCTTCAAGATCATCCATTTCCAACCCCTTGCCATGGGCAGGGACACCGTCCACTACTCCAGGTTGCTCCAAGCCCTGTCCAGCCTGGTCTTGAACACTCCCAGGGATGGGACACTCACAGCATCTCTGGGCAACAACCTGTGCCAGGGCCTCACCACCATTAAAGAATTTCCTTTGTATATCCAACCTAATTTTCCCCTCTTTCTCTTTGAACCTATTACTACTTGTCCTATCACTGCAGTCCCTGATGAAGAGTCCTGGTGAAGCTGGGAACAAGGGGAAGGAAGGACTGTGGCAGCACTCTGTTCCTCCTCCTGATACACCCACACCTGTTTTCTTACACTGAGATCCACAAAAACGTAATTTTCAATTAATTCTGAAGAAAAAGATAAACTTTTATGTGTACCTTGAAACAGAATGTGCATCAGCAACACCCATTTTTCAAAAAGCAAAAACTCAGGGAGCTGATGAGTGCAAACAACTAAAATTCAGATGCCATTCTACAGTCAGTAAATGCCCAAACTTCTATGGATACGTTTCCCTGGTTCGCAGAAGAAAGAAATGGGGGGAAGGCAAATGGCCTGGCCAAGGGAAGAACTGGAAACACAAATTAAAACTTTCAAAACTCAGTATTTGTTTTGCCTAGACAATGTTTCTCTGGCTTCTTTTCCTGTTTTAAGTTCAATGTGAAAAAGGTGTAGTTGGAACAGATTGAAATGAGTGTATCCATCAGCCTCTGTACATTCCCAATACCTTTTTTTAGCAGTTTCTGTTTCTATCATTAAAAAACAAAGCAGTCAGCATTATTGTCTTGTTACTTGGTAATTTTCCTTTTTAAACAATTTGAAAGGGGGCTGTCCTTTATATTAACATATACATTTTGGAATAAGCAGAAAAGAGCATTTGCATGAGAACAGAAGACCAAAAGGCTTTCCAAAGCCAATTGCTAAAGTGATGCCATGATCAGGACACGCAGCTTCTGAGTGTCCTCTGTGCCTCTTCAAAAGCTGATGACTCTTACTACTAAGATTTTACACTTCAGGATTTAACTGGTTTTGAACTAGATTGCACATCTGTTTCAATACAAGAAAAGAAGCTTAAAGTTTCTTATGATACCCAAGGAGATCATTACAATGGACACTTTCAACCCGTTCCCATCCCAAGAATTCTTGTCCAGAGCCATTCATGCGATCCACGGCTCCATTAAACTCCACAGGGAGTCAGCGGAGGGAGAGGGGTATCCTGGGACACCGCTGGAGAGTGGCGTCAGAGGACAGGGGGGTTCTCATGGAAGCAGCGCTGGAGGAAGCTGCGGAGAGGGCACGGCGTGGGCAGGATGCGAACACGGCGGGGGCGTCACGGCACAGACGGTGACGAGCGCGGAGCCGCCGCAGGGTCAGCTGCTCTGGGCGGAAAGGGGAAACGGCAAAGGAAACACTGCGGAGGCACACGCAGACGTGTTTAGGTGTGGGGTGCAGGGGAGAGCCTGAAAATGAACTGCACGCTTGTAAGCACAGGCATTTGCAAAGGTGCAGGAAGCTTAAGCCTGCAGCAAGCTCCAGGGAAAGCCAGGTTATCTCCTCTGATAAAAACTGCCTGGAATTTGACAGTTCTCTGGGGTTCTCACTCCAAGTCCAGGGTTTTCATGCTGTCGTGCATCAGGCTAGGAAAGGGTCAGTCCTCTGTAACACTGCACTGAGTACAGTTTTTCTCTAATTTAAAGAAAACACTTAGGGCTTTTCCTCATTGACAATTAACTCGAGTTGTTATTAACTCAATTGTTGTCTCTATGTCAAGTCACACCCACTCACAAAAGCTCTTAACTGACAACTGGCTCTTCTTTTAATTTGAGTTGGCTGTACATCAGACAGTGCATGGGAAGACAAGGATATGGCACAACTCAACAGCTCCTAAAAGAAAATAAACACCATAGAAAGCAGACATGGACCAGCACCACTGGAGGAGTAATTCTGCTCCTTCAATGCTGTGCTATTTGTGTCATCATCATCATCATCACCATGCCAAGGAGTCCTAGTTACATGTTAGGCTGACACTGTGCCCCATTTCCCTGGAGTGCTCACAGATGAGAGACAAAAGGGATTTCTAGAATTCTTGAGATTGTTAAGAGGACAAAAATACATGGAATGTGTTTTGGGAACACAACAGATCACAAACATGGTGTGGAAACACCAATTTCCTCTCTCTCAAATAAGGCTAACACAAGAGGAACAACCTGATTGCATGTCATCCATCCTAATGAATGCACACAGCTCCTACAGCCTGTGCTGAACTTCATGAGGGATAAATGCTGCCAGCCAACACTGGGAATTCAAAGTGAGACAGCCTTACACAGGCACACTTCCAGAATGACTCTGATGCCAACACCTCCAGCTGCACACTGGAGTGATCTGCCAACAAATTCCAATCACCCAGGGATTCCAGAGACAGGCATCAATTGTTTAGGGTCGATACTGAACCTCTCTTCCCCAGAAGGAGGCTCAGGACAGGAAATGTTTGTTCCAGAAGAAAGTGGGAAAGAAAAAGAAAAGCCAGCCAACACATAAGCACCCCGAAGGCTCATTTTCCATGAAGTTTCTTTGATGATGTCATACAAGAAATGAGTAACACCAACTTGCGACCTGCTTAGGTGGATGCACAGCTCCGGAATGTCTCTAAACAGGGAAGTCTGATGCCTTTCTGAAGACACAGAGGTAAAGCACAATGCAGGATGCATTCAGCACAGCCTGCACAATCCTGGAGAATGTAACAACACTCCTCTGACCTTAAAAAACAAACTAAATCCAGACATAAAATTTTCAGCCTTATCAAGCAGCAAACACTGTGGTGACTGAAGCTCACAAAACCTTGTTCTGATCAACTAAATAAACACATAAAAATATTCCTGTCATTAATCCTGTTTTATTAGACCTTGGTCCCAGGCCTTTCTAGGCTCTGCTCAGCGTGGGACTGCCCTGGAGGCCATTCCCAAGCGGCTCTGCTTTGTGCTGACACGTTAATACACGCCAAAGGGCACTGACGCAGCTGGGGATTGCCAGCGGCCCCTTCTCAGCACAGCCCCTGCCCAGAGCAGGCTGCTGCCCTGTGTGTCACCCAGGCAGGCTCTTCCCCTGCTGTCAAGGCATCAACGTGGCCTCCATCACTGCTGGAATGGCAAGAAGCAGCCCAGGATCTGCCCAGATGCTACCAAGCACAAGCAAGCACAATCACCCAAAATTATTTAGTGAAAGTGGAGTTAAGTGCCAATAACTGTAAAAATCTACTTCCTTCTACAGAAAAGTTCCCCTTTTATTGTTTGAAATCAAGGTAGAGCTGGCTGAGTCAAGGCAACATAATTCAAATGCTTAAAGTGTTCAAATTGTGCTGATGAACTAAACTCTTGTCAAAATACTGCGTGCATACATTATCATAACTAGGCTAATTGTTCAGATGGATCATTGGGGCATCAACCTGATTCCAAACAGCTGCTCTAAACTTAAGAAAAATATCTAAGACATTTCTTATTCTGTGATAAATTCAACATCCTTCTTTTTGTCCCAATTCAGGGACATGTATTTTAAAGCCAGCCAAAAATCCAGCTCTCCATAAGGGACCTTACCTGAATATAGCAAGAATTCTGTGGGTATTAGAAAACCCACAGAAGTGTCTGGAGAATCTCCGAGCTCCTGTCACTCCTAGGGAAATACATGACTACATTGACACTGCTTAGCTAATAACTTGGGGGTATTTATGCTTTTCATCTAATTCCCCCTAGTTGTGCCTGCATTCTGGTCCCACTCCAGTTGGCCCAAAACTTTGCAGTGTGTTCCCCAGCCCCTTTGTGCAGAGAACTTAGCAGTTAAATTGCTGTGAAAGGAGTTGGTTTAGCAAGTTGATCTGAAGAGAAATCACTCTCCTTTTATTTTTTTTTTTGTTTTGTTTTCAAGTTGGTTTTCCATTGGAGCAACTCACTGTGGGGCCCCACAGGCCCTGTGTGTGGAGGTGTGAGGAAAGTGGTGGGAGTGTGTGAGCAGGGATGGAGGGAAGAGCAGGATGACTCCTTCTGAGAGCAGCCCACAGATCAGTCACATCAAACAAAACCCTGTGAGCAAGCCCTCACAGGTGTGGTTCTAGGTCCTGCCTCTGACCTTGGTGAGCCCAACTACAGCATCACTGGATGGTTTGGGGTGGAAAGGACTTGAAAGATCATCTCGTTCCAGCCCCTGCCATGGGCAGGGACACCTCCCACCAGACCGGGCTGCTCCAAGCCCTGTCCAACCCAGCCTTGACATTGCAACCCTGTTGTGAATTTCTGAGCTTCCATGCTGTAAAATCAAATGAGGGGCAGTTCCCAGGGGGCTATCAGCCCCGTGACCTGGTCACAAAAAAGACAGCAAGAGAAGAGATGAGAAAGTGACAAGTGAGATTTGTATTGGCTTAAGTTGCTGCAGAGTTATGTTAATTCAGTTTTTCACTCTCAATGCTGCCAAAACTGGGGAAATCCAACTCCCAAGACACTTGTAGATGTTTCCAGGAAAGGTTTCTGTTGCTGTCCCATTCCCTCTGTCCAAGCAGCAACTCAGACTGCTGCTGGGAATTACAAAAACTCAATATAAAAAAAGAGGGCAATTATCCAAACAGATTCATCACGTGATAGCCGGGAAGAAAGACTGGGAGGGACACAGAAGGGGAAGACTGTTTCTCAGAAAGAGATTTTTTGGGAAAAAAATAGAGCTCCGACACAAAAGCAAAGGCAGGACAGGACAAAAAACCCCACCACCCTGCCAAGAGAACCAGCTGATTTCCACTCACCATTGAAAGGGTTAATTTTCTTCGAGATTCGTAAAGAAATGGATTCCTTCAGGTCTTTCTTCTTCACACACTGAATGCCCAAGTTCTGAAAACTGAAGCATATGTGGCAAGATTTCAGCAACTAATAACATCTTCAGTGTCAACTATTAAATAAAATATTCATGTTAATTAGTGTGATAACATCCAGTGTAAGAAATGAAAAAAAAGCTTCTTTTGAGAAGGGTGTACAAGACCTGAAGAGCAGAGATGCTGTTTTTCCTAAAGTAAGGGCAGACACAGAAGCAAAAAAAGAAAAACCCTAAAATAAAATTCTAAATAATTTATATTAAGAACATATATTTCTGCATTAAAAATTATTAATCTGCAGTAAACTTATAGTGATTCCAAAGTTAAGATACTCAGTCCTCAGTGATTTATAGTGACAATCATTTTTGTAATCAATAAACCTGGTAATTTGCATTAGTTAAAGGATTTGCTCTCCTGCTCTTATCAGGGAATGTAAATCTAAAACACTATTATAAAGGGTTTTTTTAACAGGTCAAAACAGGTTTTTAAATCTCACATAGTTATGGAAAAGTTCTGAAGAGCTGCAGCTCCTCCTGATTTGCATAAAAGTGCAGGTCACCCTGATGCAGGAGGTGGGGGGAGTCCCAGGCAGACTGACTCTTTCCCACATGGAAAAACCATGACATCATCAAAGCTGACTGGATGTAAAGCAGGAAGTTAAAAAAAAAAAAAAAATCTGTGTTTCATGATGTTACAATAAGCTCTGAAGATTAGTTGTGTCAGCAGGCATCTTTCTCCAGAAGTCCCAGCCATTTCCCTTGCTTTGAAACTCCACAAACCTTCTTTGCTTTAGCAAAAGAGCATCTTACTGTACCTAAAGGTATTCCTTGTTCCTGCCAAGAGTGCCTGTACACTTCTGAACAAGACTATCCTAGCATGATGTTATGTTTAATTTCTCTAAGCTCCCTTGTCTACACCCAACATGCTCTGTTCAGAGGTTCCCAAACCCTCTGCCATCAGGATCCACTTCCAGAACCTCTGCTCACTAGAGGAAGGCACAGGCTTCCTTTGCAAACTGAACATGAAGTGACCTAGGGGAAAATAAAATGCAGCAGCATCTCATAATTCACCAAAGCACTTTGCCTTCACATTGTGGCTACTGACATTCAGACTGGGACTGTACCTTGATGAGCAATCCTATTTCCACCTGCTCCTGGAGAAAGTACTTTCTTTAGGGTCTGATCATAGCACACATTATTCCCCACCCCCCCACCCAGAATATCCACTGTATTCCACTAATTGTTTGAAGCACACTTCAAAGTCCACAAACGGGGCAGTTCCTTATTATACCCCCAAATGAAGCCTCTCGTGACCAGGAGGCTTTTCAGCAGCCTGAAATTCTCAGATTATCAAAGTTTTCTAAGCCTGTGCTGTCACAGTGAAAGTTGTGTGTTTAACCATGCCTAAGCAGAGGCTGGGTCAGAGGAGGAACTGCTGAGAGCCCCAGCAGGGCTGTGGGGTTTCACATCGATGGGCGCTGACAGGAAGCAAGTGAGATAACGAGAAGAGAGAGGGAGAAGTAGGAAGAGAGAGAGAAAAAATGAAAAACATCTAAAAAAGCTATGATATCATCCTCGTAGAGAGAGAAAACTAGGAAGTAAAAATCTGAGTGCAGGAAGCCCCACAAGCTCTGATTTTCATACTCTTGCCTTGATGTCTCGGCCAGGGAGGGCTCTGATCAAGTTTGGGCAGCAGTACAAAGATCATTATACCACAGGCAGAACAAAATGCTTGGGAACTTTAAAACACGGGGAACTTTGAACAGCAGAAAGCAGGGTAATTACTCACAGCAGCCCAAAATCTGTGATTAATAATTCCACTTCTACTGAGGAAAAGAAAAATTGGATTTTTGCTCAATTTGGGATGCTCAGCAAGAGTAAAGAGCCAGAAACACTATTGACAGAGGACATCTCCTGCTCACTAGTACTGGAGGAGGCTTTTCTCCAACAAGGACTCTAAGAGAAGAATGTGAAGATTGAGTCACCAGCCACAAAAAGGAAAATGACTTTAAACATCCAGATCCAATTATGGATCATACTGTTCTTTCATCTTAAAGCAACCAATGATTTGTTAAAAAAAATGAGTGTACCGATGCTGGAAACATTTCAAAGGGAATGTGTCAAGCCTCCTCCCATCAGGATCTCCAGTGTCAAACACAAAGCTCACAGTTTCACATTATCAATAAAATGAAAGCAGCCCACTTACTATTCTGTGGGAAACTGAGACGCTCGTATCCTAAAAATATTGAGAGGATTTCATGGATGGAGAAAACAAGCACCAGTGCCTGAAGTGAAACAGAGGCATGGCATTATGCCAAAGGACAGGATTTGATGCAAATGCATAATGGAGATGAAATCACAATCTGCAAATAAATATTTGCAGAACATCCCAGTGTTTCTTGGTGTGACATCCTGTAATGGCCTCTCAACAGGCTCATCCTGTGCCTCCACACTGAACCTTGTGCAACTAAATGCCAAGAGGAGAAACAATCGTCAGTGTCTTCCTGCACTCAGTGATGGGAACACAGGGCCAGAAAGGTGTTAAGCAATCAAGCTTTTCTGCTTTGGATCAGCAGGCACAGAGCTGAGGGGGGGAAGTGGGATGGGCTAGAACAGCAGACTTCCTTTGAGCTTGGCTGAGGAAGCTCGATCTGAGAAGACAAAGGGGAAGCTGGTGAATGGGTGGCCAGAAGAAGGTGCAAGGTCTTGTTAGAGTTTAGGATGTTTGCAAGTCAGTATGCCCAGTGCCACCGGAACACAGTGCAGTGCATCCGTGATCCCTTGAGCCCGAGCTGGATGCTGAAGCAGCATCTCCACTGTTTATTCCACCATCAGGCAATCACCACCTTCAAAACAGATGTGTCTTCAGCTCTCTCCTTTAATAGTGTCCTACTGACTAAACCCATGTAAACATGGAGTAATTTCACCAACACCAGCAGAATCCCATTAGCCTGAGAGCTGTGTGTAAGAGCTACTTATACACTGAAATATTTACCTGATTTTCTTCCCAGCTCAGTTATGCTTACCCCAAAGCAATAGCCTACTTCCATATTTCCTACATTGCAAACTGGGAACCACAAACAGCTTGCCAGTTCTAAATTCCCTTCTCCAGCAATAATCACTCCATGTTTGCTGCAGCTTATTCTGCTTTTATTACATGAGATGTGGTCAACTTAGAGGAAAGATCATCAAATACAACTCTATATGAAATATTCTTGATAGCACCGAGAAATGTCTTGTACACACCCTGAGTTTTCCTCACTGCATCCACAAGCAGATCCTTCCCTGCCATACCTACTCCTCAGAGCTGGGCTGGAGCAGAATCTCAGTTTTCACTCGAAAACCCCAACCCAAGCAACAGCTAATAACACATTTCTAGATGTGTCACAACCACTGTCTTCTAGATTACATGATACTCAGCCACTACAAACTTTCTCCAGAAAGTCCAAATACAATTTCCATGGAAGATGTGAACTTCCCTCATCACCATGAAGTGTGAATTCTAATGCTGTTACCCTTTCTATTACTCATCATTTTTACATGTAGGAAGGAGTCATGCTTAAAAGTAAGATGCATTAACGAACATGGCTAAAAAAAGTAAGTGGGAGAAAGGAAAAGACGACTGACATTAGGAGAATGGATAGAATGGATAAAGGAAAGAAAAGAGTGACAGGAAAGAAAAAGCACAAGTGTAGTATTGAGAAGGAAATACTTCCAAGGGAAGTTCCCCAAGATGGATTAGTAAACTACAGCAAAGACAGCATTCTAATTGCTCTTTTAATCATTAATATGAGTTTTAAAACATAAGATTAGCAAATCACTTGCATAATTAATCAAACTCCCAAGCAACACCATTACTCACGACAGGACTCGCCGTTCTGGCCCGAACTCAGCTTCGTAGTACCCATCTCTGCAGTCTTTTCCAACCAGATCATGAGGGTGTGGCTTGTAGGGTTCATTCTTCGTTACCAATGTAGTTCTTATTTTGACTTTTCCAAAATAGTTTAGAATCTACCAAAAAAATGCAGGATATTTTCAGGATTTTAGGTATCAGTCCCCACTGGTTATAGAAAATAAATTTTATCCTGAAATGCTCTACGGAAGGAACACCAGAGGTGACCATACAGAAATGTTGCTTGAAGAACAAGTCTACCTCCAAAGATTTTAGGAAAAAAACTCATAAATCCTCAGGGATAAGGATAATACCTGTGCATGGAACACTAAGTAGTGAAAGAGGATCTTAACAGATACAGCACAACACAGTGCCCTCCTGAAGTTGTTGGGTTTTTTCCCCAGCTAATTCTCAGATGAGTATTCAATCTTACATTCAAGCTGGGGAGTACCAAATTCTCAAGCTCCTACCAGACCTTTCATACTAGTCATCAGCCTAATTCAATGCTCCTTTCTCAGGTGCATAAAAGCAACCTCAAGTAGATGGCTACCAGTGAAGTCACCGAGTGAGGGAGTGTAAAAAAAAAAAAATGGACAAAACCCAGTTTGGCCTAAATCGTTTGACACATAAAAACTTGAAAGCAAATACAAGACTTGCTCAGGCACACATCTGTGCAGGGGTGAGCTCTCCTTCTCCACTTCCATGGCTCCTTTCCTTCCCTTTCTTTCCTCCTCCTGAGACTCCAAGGATCCATCACAATCCTTTTTTAGTCAACACTTCAAATCTTTAACTTGAACTGTATTTTTTTACCTGTCATCATCTGTTTGCATCAGTCTCCAATTTGGCTCCATTCAGTCTTCAATAAGCCACTGTTACTTTTTACCGTTTAAAAAAATACTTCCACTGCTCCTTCACTTTCTTCAACCATTACACCATTTCTCCCTCATTTCACACCCAGCCCCATAAACTGATCTAATTGCTTTTGGTTCTTCAGTTCCCCCTTGATGTTCATCTTCATAACCACACCATGAAATTTAATCTCTTCCTGGCCCCTCTCTTCACATTTCCATCTCTAGAGGGGACTCCCCTGGAACATAATCAGCACTAAAGCCTCCCACGGGCTTCAGGGAGGCAGGAATTCACCTAGAAATCACCTGCTATCAGTACAATCAGCTCTGTCATCAATAGTCACCTTTCAAAAGAACAAACTCGGCCAGGCTTGCACAGTCACATACCCACGTCCCATCTCCCCTTTGTGTTGCCTGGCCTTCATGTGCAGCACAGTCCAAGAAAAGAGAAATCAAGGCTTGATTCAGCCCATTCAGCTTGTGCTCTGACACAGACTTAGGCTGAGAGTCTATGCAAACCTCTACTCTTGCCAAGAGCCCACACAGTTCCTTGCTCAATTGGCAGCATGCTGAAAAAATGTCTGGCACCATCTCCATTTCCTGCATTCTCTAACCAAATCTGGCACTGTGATAGTCAAAGGGAAACCTTCCTTGCTTCTTCCCTTAGTAATTCTGGCTCCAGGGTTGGACCAGCTTCCACAGTTGCTTTATGCAATAGAGACTCACTCTCCTTCTCAAGCCCTCCCTCTTAAAGAGCTTTTGTGCCTCAGCATAAAACATCTCATATTTGTCACATTCCATATCTTCTCTATCTGTTTATTTCCTGCTGTGATTCCAGAGACTCCATTTTGGGCTCCACGTTGATTTTTACTTGCACACTCTGCAAACACAGATACACAGCCTCTGTTCCTGGGCAGGAAGATGGCAAGTGCTCTTAACTTCCCATTTAAATTTGAGCTTTTTCCTCTAATCTCAGCTCTGACAGACTTCCTCCAAACTGAAAGAGATCAAGGAAACACAGGCAACTCTGAACATCACATGGGGGATCAGAAATTCTTTTCTCTTACCCTACCTGTCTAGGGTATCCTTTGTCCAACCTATAGAAGCTGTTGCCCAAATGGTTCCATTCTAGCTCTCCTGTCTCCTTGTCCCTACTTTGATCACAGCTGTCAGGGCTTCTCTGAATCCCTTCATTCTGGATTTCCCAACTCATCCATGGTGCAACCACCTAAGTCATCATCACTGCAGATGCTCTGAGGACACAATTTCCTTTCCCCAGCTCATTTTTAAGTTCTGACTTCACACACTTGACACTGGTGTCTTTTGCAGAGCCTATTCGCCACATCATGAGTGATTGTTCGCTCGTACAAAGTTCACCTTCTTTCATGTTGTGCCCAGCAACGTTTCAAAGCCTTTCTATATTTTATAAGCAAATTCCTTCAACGGTCTCCCAAAATTCGTGCTGCAGTCCAAACCGTAAAACCCAACCCACGTCACCTAACTAAGAAAGCAGAGCAAACATGCATACAGAGAAAGCTACTAATGAATGGCTCCCAGACCTTGAGTCTTCACTGTGTCCCCTCTAGCAGCACTTTGTAAACCACCTCCGCACCTTCTCCTTTTTTTGTAAACCAAATCTTTTCGTGACCAGGAGCAAGTAACTCTTTTCCCACTCTGCTGCAACTCCATTTGCATGCCAAGGAAAGAATCCCAGAACGTGAGATGAAAAGCATTGTATTTACTGTGCAGAGTCCAACACATAGCTACGAGCACCACGGTAATGTGGGCAATGGTAATTCCCGGATAAAAGCGGTATTTACCTGGATGGAAGGGAAGGTCTTATTGTTTTCAGTACTGTGTTCTCCTGGAATGCTGCCTGCTGATCTTCCCTCACATTTGTATCTGAAACGCATGCCCCTTTGCCTGGGTTGCTCAAATATTTCAATGTAGGGCTCAGGGCCACCTTAAAAATAAAATATTTTCAATGTTAGGACACAGTAGATCTTAAAAAGCAGCAGAAGAGGCAAGAATTAGAATTTCTAGACTTTAGATTTACATTACCATCTTTCCACTTGGTCTACTTTTTCAGAGAACCTACTCTTTATTTTTATGTACATGCACATGTTGAAGGTGGGGTACAAGGGAAGAGAACAGATTTTGATGAAGCATCCATGGTATCAATGCCACGGAAGTAATTAGCAAAAAAAGACACCTTTCCCTCCATCTAATCTAGAACTTAGCTTCTTATAACCGTCATAAAACATGCATCTGAAAGAAGAATTTATACAACAAAACTCAATTCATTATTTTGAGGGAACGGTTAAAATTTTTAGGAATAATATAGCTTTAAGAATGGCTGTCCTCTCCAAGCACTGGTACTATCAACTGCTGTATTCTCTTAAGCGTCCTCTGAAAGTGAAGATGTTTGCTCAGAATTGATTGATTTAGTTCCTATCACAGTGCAGCAGAAACTATTCAAATTATGCAAAAAATCCCCACCCTACTGGGTGGAATACTGTCACTGTGAGTTAAAAAAATACCTGATTGCTCGTATTGAAGTCTACATTTTGAGCTGCCCATCTCCCACGGGGCTGGTTTCTACTTGCAGTATCTCCCCAGACAATGAAACCTCAGAAAAGCTATTGGGCAGTTGTCAGAAGGGACGTTTTCAGAAGACACAGAGTGATAGATGAGAATAAGAGACAGCAGAACTCTTAAATGGGGGGTTACAAAGACATTAACTTAGCAAGAGCCTAAGTACTTTTCAAGTGATGTTTTATTGCCAGACAGTAACAAGCTATTTAATATATCTCAGTGAGAACATCAAACAGGACAGTCAATCAAACAGTGACAACAGTGAGATGGCATGTGAAAAACAAACAACAGAGGCTAAGTAAATATTGTTGAAGTTGAATCATCACAGTGCTACACAATCAGAAGAACATAGCTTATGGAAATGTCTACTGAGCTCTCTGTCATCTTCATATAATAGCATCCTCCTCAAGCAAAGCTGAGCATCACAAACAAACAGGACAGACAATATCCTGTGGCACAGCACTGAAAAAAAAGTGCTTGGACTTCAACATAGTAAGCAAAACAGTTATTAAATATATTGAAAGTGCTGAAAGGGTAAAAGAACCCCTACTTCCTTCTGCCCAAGGTCTGTGCTGCCTGTGAGTCCACAGCACACAGGTTTTGGCAAAGAGGTGGATCCAGTCCTAACTCCATAAAAAAGGTTTCTCTTTTGCTGCACCTACAATGGTTTAGGCACCCCTACCAATGCAAAGCTTGAACTTTATGCCTGGGATTTGTTGATCGTAAAACATTTCCAGTGCTGCAGCTGTTCATACCCAAAGTAGGAAAATATTATAACCTAAGAGAGAAAGTAATCAAGAGCAGCAGAGAAGGGATGGATGGAAAGAACGACATCTGAGACGTCACCTCAGTCTGACCTGAATGCACATTTATTTGCCACACACCTACAGGTAGTGGTGGAACTGCATCCACCACCGTGTGAGAGCAGCTCTTGGGCTGGGATGGTCTTCAACAATTGGACCCTCTGCAAAATCTTCAAAAGCACAATGCACTTCCACTTCAGACTGTGTTTAGGGTCAAAACCTTTGAGAACTGTGGTTCAGGACTCTTTACAGACCTTTCTAACAGTCAGTCAAAATGCAGTTTCTAAACTGATCACCTCCCATCAGGTAGATTTTAAATAACTTTCAGATCACCAGCCATGAGCTGTCACATTAAATACACATTAGCCACTAGTCTAGGTGCAGTTACTAAGGAGGATGGTCCCTTTTCTAGATACTTCCCAGCTCTTTACCTAACTCTCCTTTAGATGAGCTTTGCATATTTTCTCTTTCTGGAAAACAAGCAAGTCCAGCAAAAGGGAAGGGGAAGGCAGGCATTGATAACAAAAAAGCCTAGAAATGACGCAAAGCTGGTTTCAGAGAGAGCAGACGTCTCAGCTTCTCACAAAACCACACTCACACATCTGTGTATGGCTACTTTAACTTTCACGCTTCAATTTACTTATGCTATTGCATTGATCAGCACAAATACAGACACGTATTCATATACTAAATTTAAAATCTGTTTTACAAGTTAAAATGACAACATTACAGCAAAGTGCCTACTAACCTTCTTACTGGGAGATTCTTATGCTTACATAGCTGCTAACCAGACATGCAGGACACCCACAGACATTATGTATTTGTCAAAACTAGCCAGAGCCTCACCGCTCGAAACTACAAGAGCGCAATCACTTGAGGTCCTTAACTCTTGCTGCTTTAACCAACAATTTCCCTTCACGTTCTATTAATACTTGCTTGAGAGGGCTATTTTCTCACCTCTCAAGAGCCCTTTATTTTAAAACTCGGCTCAGTGATCTCTGCAGGGCTGTGGTTGAAACAAATGTCATTGAAGGTAAACCCACCACTCAACAGCAGGTGTGTTTGTGGGAAAGTAAAGCTCGGTGATGCGGCAGCCTCCAGAGATTAAACATTAAACTTCATTTTGTCTTGGCTGCCTCTCTCTCTATTCAAGAATCATATTATTATCTCTGCTGTGATTATCAGTGCCATCATGTTTTGTGTAGAGAGGAAGAACACAGAAGTGTGTGTGAATGAGAGGTATTACCAGCACTCTGCAGCCAAGTGTCCAGTGTTCCCTATTTCTGTAAATGAGCAGTGTGCTTGTGAAGTGGCACAGCTTAACTATTTCACAATCTCCTCTCACACACACAGAGGTCTGTTAGCTCCTACACAGTCACTACAGACCTGCCCTCCTCATGTCTTGCTTTGCTTGACAAACAAATGTGAGATACGCCAAAACCTGAACTCTCACTAATTCTGGAAGAGTAATGTACAGCTACTGGTATTTATTACCTGCCTGCCCACAACTACTTCATAAAGCATTTGAAATGGAAGAAAAGAAAAAAAAAATCTAGCTAATCCTTCATCTAAGTTCATAAGAGTTTAATTTGTCTTTGTAATTAATTCTAATTGCCTATACACATGCCAGCAATAGAAACATTGTGCTACACATTATAACCTGCCTGTCATTCTTTTTGCTATTGAATTGATTTTTCCCCTTCTGCCCTGAGTACAACACTGAATAATTTTAAAGAGAATATAGGAGATGAAGTGTCCCAATTACATATGCAAGGAAAAGAGGTAAAAGCAATGACAACTCCGAGAGTTCAGCAAAGAAAAGAGGTGGAAGCAGTGACAGCTCTAAGAGTTCAGCCAGTTATGCTCATTCAAGAACTGAAGGGTATTTTATTCCCACATTTCGAGCAATACAAAGAGGAACAAAAAGACAATCCCTAAAACTCGGAACAGACTCCCATCAGATTTCTCCATGACAAGAAACCTGTGATGGTTTAAAGTTTAAAGCCTGTGCCATGAGGGAAGAAATGTGACATGCTGCCACCAAGCAAAGTGACAACTGGATCAAGGGTTCTGTCTCGTTTCTTTGCTCCAAGCAAGCAGGCTCTGGAGGAACTGCCCAATTTGTCATTTTCTTGCACAGCCAGGAGTGCCCGGTGAACAGACTCTCCATCAACATCTGCGTGTGAAAGCAGAGCAGCTGTGGGTCTTTGTGGAAGATGTGAAAGTATCAGCCGAAACCCTCCGGCCCGAGGTGACTGCAACGAGACACAGATGGGAGAACCATCGCCCTTTAACTCTGATGTCACTGCTCTGAACAAATGGCCTTAAGTCTGTCATTTCTAAAAAGCAAGAATCTATCCACTTGTAACCTTCTGCAACACCTCAGGAAAGAGAGGATGGTGAAAGCTTTGTTACTGCACACCCCAGTTTAAGCAAAAGCAACTGGAAACAACACCATTTGATTTGAAAAAGCAGTAATCTACCTACGGTTCCATAAACTGCACAAATTCTAACAGCAACCAAACACCACTAATGAACTTCCTCTTTACTCTCGTGTTACATTACAAAACGGCAACTAAAAGAAAAAAAAAAAAAAAAAAAAAAAAAAAAAACAAAAAACCAACAACGACAAAAGCTAGCTAGTACCAGGAAGTTATAAACTTCCCCCGCTGAAAAAGTTCCTTATCTAGTTCCTAATTACACTGAAAATACATAAAGACACGAAGGAAAAAAAAAAAAAACACCCCGAAACTGCTCTGTCCTGCTTCATTGTTGCCACTCTAAAATACATCATAACATTTAAAGCACAAGCCCAGCTGTTTTCTCTCCCTGTTGACAGGACGCCTATTTCTTTATCAGGATTGAAAGTTCTACCTTGCTAACAGAACACACACACACTCAGGAGGTTCTGAAAAGCAGCTTTGCCTAGAAATACTATTATAATTAGTATAGCCAGGTTTTAAATTTAGGGGTTTTTTTTAACCCTAAGAAAGATCCCAGAGAGACGCCTCCCGAAAGGATGACGAACTCGGTTTAATTTAGCCTCTAGAAACTTAATTGTGCTTTTTGTTGTAATTACTCAAAGCACGATCCCTTATCTGCATTACTTTGCATCTGTGCCATCACTATTTCTCATTCATTTGCATTCTCACAGCCGAGTTCCGATGTGAACGGGATCCCGACGAGCATCACCCAACCTTCAGCCCGTTGTCTCCAGCCCAGACACGAGACCCGCGTGCTTATTTGACACCTAAACGCTTCCAATCCACAATTTTAAGAGGTCCATTTGAAATGGAACGGCCTTATAAAATCTTAGCGCGACTCATCCGAACAACCCATCGCTGCCTTAGCCTCGCAGTGTAAACACCCGACGCGACCAGCGAGGGAGGGCGGAGAGTGCTCAGAGCCCCCCGGGGCCGCTGCCCGCGCCCCCCGCCCAGCCCCGCCGCTCACCGGCCATGCTGACAGCTCCGCTCCGGCCTCTGCGCCGCGGGGCTCCGGCCCGGGCCCGCACACCTCGCAGGGACGCACGGACAGCCGCGGCTGCCGGGCTCGCCGCCCTTTTCAGGGGGAATTTCCCGTGGGGCGGGCGGGCGGACGTGCGCGCAGAGCTGCGGGGCGGTGCGGGGCCGCCCCCTGCCCGCCCCCGCCGCGCCCGCCCCGCCCGGCACCGGCGGATCCCCCGCGGCACAGGGAGACCCCGCTCCGGGACTGCAGCTGCGCCGGGACGGCAGGGCAGGCACAAGTCTGTCCTCCGGTCCTACCCTGCCCAGTAGCCAAAAGTACAAAGGGAAAAGTTCAACTCCTCCGATTTCAGAGCAGGGCAGATTCACGGAGAGCCTGTTTCCTTCCATATCCTCACCCTTGCAGAGCATCGCTCCGACACCCCCGCTCTGTCAGGCTCGAGAGACCAAGCGCTCTCCTTATCCATCTTTTTCTCGGTTGCATGGAGCCTGGTAGTCAGCCTAGAGAAGGAAAAATTCCAGGAAGACTGTACTGCAGCCTTCCAGCACCCACTTAAGCCCCTTATGAGGTTTGTAAGACAGACAAGGGTAGACTTGTATCAAGGCCTGTAGCAACAGGACAAGGAGGAATGGCTTTAAACTGACAGAGGGCAGGGTTACATTGGATACTGATAAGGAATTCTTTACTGTGAGGGTGGTCAGGCAGTGGAACAAGGCTACTCAGAGAAGCTGGGGATGCGCCATCCATGGAAGTGTTCTGAGTCAAGCTGGATGGAGCTTGGAGCAGCCTGGTCTAGTGGAAAATGTTCCTGCCCAAAGCAAGGGGTTGGAACGAGACAGGCTTTGAATGCACCTTCCAGCTCATTCTGCAATTCAATAACTAAGTTGTATGTACTAAGGATAGAGCAACATTGCAGGTAAGTAAGAACTAATCACCAACAAGCTGACTCAGTCAAAATGATCAACTCTGACTCTACCAAACCTTTGGAGGATCCTGGATCTCACGGCTCGGCCCTGATACAGCGCGATGAAGCAAAGGAGCTGGACATTGGGAACAGCCCCACAGCCCCATGTTGGATCAGGTGGAGAGGTCAGTAACAAACATCTGAGGGAAATTAAAAACCATCCGAACAAAGAGGAACACAAAGGAACAGGAAGGCCACACCTAGCTGTGGTGTAAGACTGCTTAACAACAAAATTTAAATATTTTTTTAAAAATCTTTAATCTAGGAGTGGAATAAACTCTCCCATGTGAAAATGCAGTTAAATCAATTAGTATCCTTGAAAAAGAAAGATTAATAAAATAACAAGAAATGCCTGAAAGAACACTCAACTGAGGTACAAAATAGGCTTTTGCTTTTTTCCCATCATCCTATTTCTAAAGCTAAGGTTATGTACAGAAATGAAGCACAGATGAAAATGCTGTTCTATAATCTGCAAATTCATACACCAAGCCATGTAACTAAGCAGAAGAGGCTGCCAAATGCTTATTATTCTTCCTGCTCTTTAGTCCATCACAACAGGACTTTTCTTTTTAAC
The DNA here is from genome assembly GCA_013398615.1 of Brachypodius melanocephalos. Lineage (NCBI taxonomy): Eukaryota > Metazoa > Chordata > Aves > Passeriformes > Pycnonotidae > Brachypodius > Brachypodius melanocephalos. The sequence continues at coordinate 1,655,998 of VZSR01000001.1, read as the reverse complement.
CTTAGTTTTGCTCAACTATCCCCATATTTCCTATAAACAAAAATTATCTTTCTTCACCCCACAGGCAAAACTTTCCTTATGAAAGATTCATGGTTTGTCACATGGTAGGATTGTAGCACCCCTGCCAAATTTATAACCGAAATTGGTGTAGAAGACTCCTAGGGAAAACACAGAAGAATCAAAACATCTGTGACATTAGCCTTAGATGATTAAAGGGAAGAAAAACTGTATTATTCAGATGTTATAATAAAATAATTCCATGGTTGTGGGTTAGTTTCTTGCCAGAGGAACATAATTTCTTATCTTCTTTCCCACAAAAAAAGCCCAAACACAACAACACAAAAGATATAAACCAGGAGTCCCTCAAAAGTATAAGAAATTCAGACTAGACTTCTACGTCTTCAAGGATTTCTTGGATTCTCTATGATTAATAATGTACAATAAAGCAGGCAAGTGCTTAAATCAAACTTAGACTTTACCTACACAAGCACACATGACCCCAAAGCACAAACTGACAAAGAGACCACAAATAAAATTGTGCTGCTCTACAACAAAGGTTGCAAACAGGAAAAGGCACAACCTGAATTTTCTCTGCTAAGTGCCGCATCCAAACAATCAGCTCATCAACATCTCCTATTAAAAGATACTTTAGTTTTTTAATTGATCACCTAGTGGGGCAAGTTTTGTACAAGCTTTTATTCACAGAGCTGAACAGCCAGAGAAATGCTCCCAATTTGAGGGCATCCCTGCAGATCACAGGAGTGACCTGGACAGGATTTTTAAAAGGAAAGGGGTGCAATTCCTGTGGGATAGCTGAAGCTGTAGATGTGAGTTTTCAGTTTGGATGTAAAGCAAGTTGTGAGTACAGATGTATGAGGTGACTACTTTCCCTTACTTATCGTCAGGCTGGTTTTCCAAATCTCTGATAGTAAAAACTGTGACATCTCAGAAAGAATTAATTTAGTTGCTTCTCTAAATACAGTTTATATCCCTAGTTTCCATCTATTTCTCCAGCCCATGACAGTACAGAGTAGACACAGACCAGGGAGACTGTGGCTCAAAACATTAGTATCTACTGATTTCTTCAGAAGGAAAGTGTTACTGCAGGGTACACAATCTAAACCGATGTGAAATTAAGGGCAGTATTCCAGGCAATACAAATACCATGTTATGACTAAAACATAATAAACATTCCCTAATTTTCCACAGCTCTTTTGAACTCTAACTCTTAGGGCTTGCAGGAACAGGCTACTCAGCGATAATCCTTAGGATTGCACGTTCAAAATTGAGGTAGTATCTCACATACTCACCAATGTCTTTGTACAAAATGCTCCTTCATATTAAAAAAGAAAAATATGGATGGATTGCACTTCTTATAGCATCCCAAAAACTTCATCTCTCTTCCTTCAAAGAAAACAACTTGCGATAAGAGGACAATCAACCATGTGAAGAGTTTCATTGTATAAAATCGATGAACTCCCATCACCAAAATACACAGATTAGATCTGGCTCAGGAAGATCCTGAACAAAGTGATTAGAGGAAGTACAGAGTGAAAAGGAGACATTTTCTTGATGGTTTTTCTCTAGCAGTAGCCATAACCTGATGGCCAGGGAAAAGCACAAGAGTGGGACAAAAGGAGCTTTTAGTCTAAGACCAGCACAGCTGTTTTATAAAACATTCATGTTCCTAAACTCTATGGAAACCAAGAAGCCATCCCAAGAAAAAGGAAAAAACCTAAGCAAATGAAAGAGGCCTTACTCAAAGTCGTGCAAGCATGAGGATATTCCTCTATTCCTGACTACCCTGTATGAAATTGCTGCGATCGGAATCCCTGGCACAGGGATTATCCTGGGAGAGTGAGGTCAACTAGAGGATTGCAGTATAGCTTTGGCAATCACAGAAACCTTGTCAGCAACTGCCATGAAGTGTAGGAACATGTCATAGCTTTGGGTATATGCAGATCCCTTCCAAAAGCAGGACGGAATTCCCCTCCTGCAGCATTGCATAACAAAAGCCAGGTGCTTCACTATTATTTTTGTCAGCTGACTTTGGCTATAGCCAGAGGCGAGATACCAGAATTCTTAGGCCAGTCTGATCCAGTGCTTCACTTCCTGTCTTCCAGTTAAAGCAAGTGTTTTAAGATCTCACTTCTCTCCACTTATCGAGTCCAAAGACAAGTCCTACCCTCCTGCTTTTCACTGCTGCGTTAGCAGAGTTAACACCTACACTGCTATAAGGAATAAAGCTCCCTGTTCTGGCAGGGAACGTCACGGGGCAAACAAGGGTAGAGTGGAGGGATAAAAAGCCAGCAGTAAAACCTTCTGCAGCAAAGGGCTGAGTGTTTGACATGCTATTTGTCAAGCCTAGGACTATGGCTCTTTAGTGGTGCTTAGCACAGGCATTGCCTAATGAAGCTGGCTGTGACAGGAGAGCAGCACAGGCAAACTGTTAAGTCTTTATTTCCTGTTCCCAGCTATCTGACTTCGATCACAGATAAGGCCCTTGTCACTGGCCTGGTTAAGCAGACACTAAGGTACTTTCAGCATATGGTTCCCCTAATAAGGTACATCATACTAGGAGTAAGAATAGTATTAATAAAATCATTCCCTTCTCTCCTTGAGGAATAAAGTTAAGTCCTGTTTTCTTGTCCACTCTATCTCAAGCCTCACCTACTGCCAGGTAAGAAATTTCCAATCCTCTATGCCTGAAGAAACCTTTTGCTGTTTGAAGCATGTTTTTTAACCTCAAAGGTGTCTTACTTAAACACTGTCAGACCTTTTGGTGGTTAGAGCTTTTGTGGTTATTGGTCCCGAGGAAGATTCCAATGCAGAAGCCATTCTCAAAAAACTCTTGGCTTCCAGATTAATGATAAACTCAAAAGTTGTTCAAGTCATTCTGCTGGAAGCGTTCCTGTACCACACTTTGAGTTTGTTTGACCTGGAACAATGCTACCGTGCCTCCCTCAAAAACAGGGTGGAGAGAAAGGAAATGCTAATAGAGAAAGGTTGGTCTTGTGGATAAGGCACAAGGCTGTGATTCAGGAGACTGGAATTTGGCTCTTGGCCAGTCAGCCTTTCTACTCTTAGGCAAGTTGTTTAATACTCTAAGCCTCGATTTCCCCAATAAAAATCAGAGAAGATACTTCCTTGCTCCCACACTTCTGCTTAATTCACTCATGATGCAATTTCTTCAGGGGATGAACTACTCTCTTACATGAAAGTGCCAAGCACAAAACAATGATAGTTAAATGAACACTGGGGTAGTGTCAGAAAAAGATAGTGTCCCCTCTCTGTCTCCTTCCATCCAGGTAACTCACTCCTGTATGTTCCTGCACTGTTCCAAGCAATCCTTTGGAGACACAGGAGTATGCATAATAGTAACCTGGAGGAAACAAGATTATTGGGGTTTTTTTCTGCTGGAGTCAGTTCCATGTACAATCACAGAAACGACTCTGCCAGCAGGAAGGAATGCAGTGGCACTGAGGCTAGAACAAGTTTCTGGAAGACAAATTTGGGCAGAGGTGCTTGCTTCCTGACAGAGTGCTAACGTCATGGAACTGTAGCATAACACTGTATTTTTAGCCTGAGAAATTGATAAACCTCCCTGAAATTTCTAATTCACACTCCTTCCGTTCCAAAGTTAGTACTCAGAGCAGAACTTCTCAGGCACTTCATCCCCTCAACCCTTCCTATTCCCTTCTACTCATCCCAGTGCTATAAACGCATACCACGGTTTGGGAGTTGCATTATTTAACAGAGAAAAACTTCAAATGTTTGTTGGCAGGCAAAGAAAAAGATGGAGTAGTGTTTTCATTTTCCACTGTGCTCCATAAAAGCCTCTCATTACAGTGAAGCTGATTAGTGACCTCTGAAGTGGTCACACAGTCAGGATTCATCTGATGCAGAAGAGCTGTAGGGAGAGGACTTAGGGAAGAGCTAAAGCTGAGCAGAAGGAGCTAAGTCAGCAGAAAACAACATTTTTCTGCCCAGAATGATTTTTTTCAAAATAGATTACCTCTATAAGCCAGATCACTATGGTTGCTTTCAAAGGGAAGCCACAAAGCATGAGGCAGAAGGAAGGATAGGAATTGTCCCTTTGGCAACAGAAAGCTGTTAGAGTACCCTTGTTTATAATGAAAACTGCATGAAAATACACAGGCAATGTATGCCTGAAGTAATTCTGCTGTTCCCCAAAACTCCAGCATATACCAGCCAGTCATCATGCACTGCATCCACTATGCAAAGGATAACAGTCGCTCATCCAGGTTTTTATTACAGGATTTTGCTTTTTTCCTCAGGCCTCACAAGAAAACATCACTGTGAGCTTCAAGAATCTCAGAAGACTGTATCTACAGTCAATAACCAGAATCAATCAGGTTGGAAAATACCTTTGAGATCAGAATCCAATCTTTGGCTGAACATCATGTTTTCAAGCAGACCACAGAAGCGAGTGCCAAATCCAAGCTTTCCCTGAACACCTCCAGGGTTGGTGAATCCACCACCTCCCTGGGAAGACAAATTGAGTATCTAATCACCCTTTCTGTGAAGAAATCCTTTAGAATGTCCAGCACAAATATCCCATGGTGCTGCTTAAGACATGTCCTCCTGTCATACCGTTACTTGCCTAGGAGAAGAGCCTGACCCCCACCCAGCCACAACCTCCTTTCAGGGAGCTGCAGATAGTGACAAGCGCACCTTAAAGAGATGAAAAAGGTACCTTGTTTCAGTACAGCCCCACCAGATGTATCTCCTCTTAATTGGAAGTCTCACACCTTAATTTTCAATCTCTAATGCAATGGATCTAATCTGTACAGTTATAGGATTACACCCAGGAACGACAGAAAGTGACACCACTCTTCAGGTCAAAGGTAAACACATAACACGTTCCGGGACAAGTTTACACATCAAGTCCTCCTACATATGCAAAGCAAACCTGCAGATTGTAAATTGGTCACTGCACATCTTATCTGGCCCTGCATTAGTTCTTTCTTACAGGCTGCCTGGGGCTGTGTGTCACAGGTGCCACCTCACCATGCCAAGCCTTACCAGCAATAGTTGGCCACAATCAACTTGGAGTAAGCCACAATCAGGCTGCTCACCCTGCTGCTGTCCACACCTTGTGCCTGTGCATCCAGTTTACTGCCATGCTGCAATAAAATAATTCAGATTTATTAACGAGACCTACATCTTAGTAAGGCTACGATTATTAGTCTGAGCTTTCTGAATGACACAGTTGAAAGCCCTTGATTTCTCACCCAGAACAGTGATGAGTTTTGCTATTTCATTATCTTGTTCATTTGGCAGTTGCTACATGACTTGTCAATTTTGCTTTTAGGACATTTGGGGAAAGTTTGACATTGTTTTTGTAATCAATGTTGTGGTTAGCCTCTCATATAACAATGATAACTACTTGATAGTTGATAACTACTCATTCACCTACACAGGATTTCCACTTGTGAGCCTTAATATTTTTGATAACAGATCAAATCCAAACAGCAATCAGAAATACTGAGCCTTAGGAATAGTAATTGTGTCAGGCACCACGAGACTCAGAACATTTTCAGATGCCTGAAAAAAATACTTCATGTACCTTACTCACTGTATGCAAGTAAAGAATACACATGTCAATCTGATTTTTTTTTAATTAAAAAGAACAATAAGCCAAGAAGAAGACTACTTCTTCAAGACATCTCTTGTGCAATACAAATTCAAAAAAAGGAACTGAACTGATTTTTTGCTCTGTGCAGTGGAAATAACAGCTCTAGACACAGCCTGTTGAATGGAAACACAACAGACACCACAAGCTGCTTCTGGCAAGTATGTGCAGGAACCAGAGGAGGGAGAAGGCCTAACTCAAGAAGAGCTGACAGAGAGCAGCCAGTGGCAAGGATTAATTAGAACAAGGGCTAGTGCTGGCTACAGGGGCAATGCTATATATAAAAAGCTGAGCATAAAGAAAAGGCAACTGCTTTATGGAAAGGTTCCTTAACAGGAAGACAAATTATTAAAGTCACACATGTCCCAGCTCCATTTCTGATTATTTTCCAATGAGACCCTGGGGTGCAAGCCAAGCCAGCAGTGCTGAAAATCAACCTGTTCAGTTCTCTGTTTCTCAAAGGCTAAGACAGGTATCTGCTACCTACGCATTCCATTGTGTCAGCCCCATGGATTCTAAACTAAGCATTACAGGCTCCAGTATCAAAGAGTAGAAAGTAAGGAATGGAGGGCATTTGGAATAAAGTCTCTGATTACAGTCTCACTGGCTTTACTCCTGGTTGTCACAGCAGCTTATCCCTTAAGGGCCTTGATACCATTGTCTCAGTGATGGTGAGTAACACCCTTGGCTTTTTGGTGTCTCAATAAAATGCTCCCTCCTCGTGGGTGACCACCACAATTTCCTCACTGGGCACACAAATCCTACTTTTCTCACTGCCCCTGTACTCTGGGTTTACTTCTTCTCCCAGAACAGGAGGGTCAAGGTTTACATGTGCAAAGCAGGGAACTGTGGTCTCAGTGCACAATCTTGAGCTCTCATCTCCAAGAAAAGTAGACAGAGAGAGCTGACTGTGCCTTTTCCAGGAGTTTCCATTAAAAGAAAACCTGCATAAATAACCATCTGCGTAACTGAAATGAGACTGAGACCAACGTTCTCACTGAATCTGAAAAGCATTTCTGTCCATATACATAATCATTTGCTTTAAAAAAAAAAAAACAGGATAAAGAGCCAAATCTGTAGGTCTAAAGAAGTTTGTTACTTCTAAAAAATAATACAGCTATTTCAGTTTTTCTTACCACCTTCTCTTACCCTGTAAAAGCAGAATCCTGAGAGTTAGCTAATCCAGATTTAATACCACTTCAAAGTTCTAGAGATACTAGAGACTAATAGTTCAGTAAGAGAGAAACCAAATCTGTTCCCAAAGCCATGGATGCTGTACAGAAGTGAGTTCTGTTGCTGGCTGATTCCAGCAGATTCAGACATGGTAATAGCAGAGACACTTGCCTAAAGTAAAACTGGCTACCACACTTAATTAATATTCATTATGCTCCACACCCCCTATAAACAGCCTGCAGAGAGACTGTTGCAATTGTGAGATTGGTAGTGAGACCTGATTCATATTTGGAGACTTTTACTGCCCCAAGCCTTTCAAATTTACCTGATCCACCAAGTGAGACAATGGGTCTCAGGAGAAAGCTGCTGCTGCAAGGAAAGCTTTAATCTCACCTTTCCTTAACTCCTTCTTTAATTCCAGCTTTCTTTTCCTCAGTGTTAGACACTTCTGAGATTCAGCTGGAAAGGGCACTTGTCTAGATCATGCTTTTGCCAAGAAAGCTTGGACCAGATGATTTTGAGGTTCCTTTCTAAGATAGTATTCCATTCCGTGACAGACGCTGTCTTGGGAATTGTTAGTGCTATCATTTTTCACCTGTTTTGAAACTGCCAGGGCTTTGGGACAATTTGAGGGGAACTTTTCATCCTGCCTGCACAGCACAGCAGGGTGGTCTAAAAGACTACAGCTCCTCAGCTGCACAGCAACTCAACCCTTACACGGGACGCACTGATTTCTTTTTGGGGTTCCTGAGTGCTCTTATGATACTGCTCCTAATTCTTTTTGCCCAACAGTGGGCAATGTCTGTGCTCTTGGGGTACAAAAATTCCATTAGGAAACAGATATGAAATAATGACATTAATTCAAAAATCCACATTGTTTAGCTGCTGGATCTTTTAAACTACGGATCATAATTACACATGGAATTGTTTCTGCCTCCTGAATATGCATCTTTAAGTTTCAATGTCAACATAAATACTGGTACTGCTATGCAATTACAGCTCTTTTGCTTCTGCAAATATTCCCATGACCTACATCACAAAAAACTCTGGCAGGTGACCCAGTTACTACAGACTTGGTCAGTTCAGGACTTCACACTTGCAACATGGTTAAAACCTTATTTGCAAAACATTGCTGCTGTAACTGGTCAAGTGGAAACCATGTGATCTGACATGTTTTTAATTGCAATGTAGACAGAACTTTAAATTTACATAGCCTAGGACTAGCATATACTTCTGTTCTGATGCCAGAGGACACCAGAAATGTAGGAAGTGAAAAAAAAAGAAAGGCAGCCATTTGGATAATTTACTCAGACAATTACTGTCTCATCATTACTATCCCTGCTTAGAAGAATGTTTACCAGCGCTTTTAGAAGAAGAATGGAAAAATAAAATTAAATGTATAGCTGAATGGAACCACAGAATAAATTACATTTAGCGTAGCAATTACAGTTTCTCCCAGACTGTATGCATTATGAACAGCCTGTATTTGTGTGGTCAACAACCCTGCCTCATAAACACCCCTGTAATTAATTTGAAATAACAAAAACCAGGAATAAATAAACATGGTGTTCATTTTGCTCCCTTTACCAGTCTTTGGCTCCTTACCTTCACACAGGCAGTCCATTCAATGCAGCTGATGAAGCAGAACTCTCCAGCCAGGAGAGTAGAGAAGGTCTCAAGTGTCCTGGGGATGAAGGTGGCAGCAAGAACTTCCTAAAATGATAAAACCCCAACAGATTATGGTTCATAAAAACAATACATAGCAAAGTAGCTAGTACTTAATTATATGTTACTAAAGGGTTTTGTTTTTCCCCTCCTTAACAGCCATTCTATGCTCTAGCAACCCTATCGACTTCTCTTTCACAATAACCTCCCCTTCACAAGCCTCTCACCCACCATTCTTTCAACTTTTGCAAAAGTTACTGCCTGTCTTCCAACCCAGAGCTTCCCAATGCCATATGCACAGCACTGCTCTATGAACAGATGTTTGGTATCTACATAAACTCCTGGCCTGGGCTCAGTAAGATGGAGGGGAGCCACAATTCTTTGTGGTTCCCTTCACAAGAGAAGCACTATCTTGGCTCATAACATGATCAAGTACAGACTGCTCCATGGAATTATTTGGGAATTTCATAAAATTCACACTTCTAAAGCTGGAAGAGGGAAGGGGTATTTCAACTTCTCTCAACTGAGTGTTTTTCCAGCTTTATTTGGGGAGCTTTAAGAAACTCATGAAGTAGTAGCACATTCTTGCTGGAGATATGCTCATTGTGCATGTTCACTGCACTGGACAAGTCTGATTCCAGGAATAAGTTTATTAAATTTGGGGTCAGGCAATAACACATTCACAGCAATACAGAACAGTTAAGAGTCAAGAATTGAATCACACACCTCACTTTCAGACAATGCTTCCACTTGAGTTGACTGGAATTTTGAGTGATAAAAGTCCATAGCCCTGCAAACAGAAGATTCATATAAGTATTGAAGTATTGTAAGGGAGATGGATTCCAAACACTTGCTGTAACACTTTCAGAAAGGTATAGCAATATACCAGTTCACACATGTAACATTATTCATGTTTTTAAATAAATATGTACACTTAGCATCCATTCCTTTTCTGGAGATACTCCTTAGAAAATAAATCACCCTCTTTTTTTTACGGTTTTACTACCAAGAATTACTGGGATTCCTCCTTACCACTCTCACTCACCCCCACAATATTAGGACATAAGAACTTACCTATGAGCACTTAATAAGGTGTTAACTTGCATCTGGCAGTCCTGTGGCACTGTGAATTATGCTAAAATTCTTAGTGAGATTTTTTTTTATGGAGAAACAAAAATAAGCAGGAAACAAAATTGTGATTTTTTTGTTGTTGTTGTTGCTAGGACAATAGTCTGAAAGGAAAAGTTGTTTAATTTGCAAGCCTATAAAAAACACAACAAGAAAGAATAGTGGGCTATCACGTAAGTAGTGGCTTAAAAATCAACATCTGGTGTCAATAGTCTCTAGAAATACAGAACCCTTAAAACTGTCCTTGGCCAGATACAGTAACTTATGCACTGGGAATCCCCACTGTGGGCATAGACAACCTGACTCTAAAGAAAAAGGGTCTCACACATTCAGGGAACTCGGCTTCAGTTTCTGGTCCTAGCCACAAAATTTCTGTCTGGCCCTTCATAAATGGTTAATCGCTAAACCTTAGGTTTGTCTGTCAAAGCAGAAAGAAAGCCCTGGAAAAAGAAGAATGATACTTTATATAAATAAGGAACTTTTGGTGGGCATTCTGTCCAATTATTTTGGATAAGAAGTAATCTTAAACATTGGTGTTAGTAGTATCCATTACTTAACAAATAGATCATCCCATGTTTGTCAACAAAACATCTCTTAAGAAGTAGTTGAAAACCAAAACAATCTAAGCTAAAGAAACAGTGACTGAGAACTGACTGAAGTTCTCATAAAAGCAGGAGCTGATGAAATAATGTGGTGTTGCTTAGAAGTCACTGAGAACCTGTGGTTAGTTTCTATTCTGTAGCGTTAAACTTTTCTAAGTAATGGCTTTGCTTTTGTTTGACGTTTTTAGACCTTTGCACCAGGACAGACAAAAGTGCAGCAGGGTTTCCCCACTGACATCACAGCCACTGAAATCAGGAGTGACCTTTAAGGTTGAACACAAGATTTGAGTTTGAACATACAAACCTCTGCTTGAGCTCCATAGCTGGGCTGCTGGACAACCCATCTCAGCTTACTTGTTACTGAAAGGTGAATTCAAATCAACTTTAAATAACCAGAGTCTAGAGAAAATTGAGATATTACCTTCACTGAATTTTCCCCATTTGAGGTCACAACATGTATGAATGGGAAAGAAAATGAACATGCTGCTGGTTACTCATTTCTGTAAGAGGAATAGTATTTAGTGAACTGATTGATCATTTTACAGGCATGTACCAAACATTTACCCTGAATTACAGCAAAGTGAACATCTCTGCACTTGCACAATTTACCATTTGGTGTAAGGCAGGATTTATTTAGTGGGTGAACTGAGGAACAGAAACAGGGGATTCCCTGGCCTTCTCATTGCTAGTACTTCATTGCTTGCAACACCATCATTTTCCTCAAAATACAATTCCCAGGGGCATATTTTTGTTTCATTTGATTTTAACTAAATTACTACAATTACTCTACAGAAAATACTGTTTCCATCATTTTCTAGTTGTTCATGATTTGGCAAAATTGGCAAATGTTTTACTAGGCTTCTTTACAGACTCTCCCAACATGTTATCCTGCATAGCAAGTAACACACAGTATTAATTAAAGACCTGTAAAAACATTCAAAATGAGTGAAGAAAATTAACGTATGATACACCACCTAGACAAAACCAAAAGTGAATGTAATGACCAGTTACAAGTCTTGCAAGAAACAGAGACTTCAGTTTCAGAAATACAATTCAGAGTCAGCACCAGCTTTCAGTTTCCTGACAGTCTAATGCCTGTTTCATTTGAGAGAGCAGAAAATGCAGAAACGTAAAATAGCTGGTACTTCTTTAGCTTAGTTATTAGAAATCTCTGTTGGATTGCTCATTATGACAGGTTTATGGCTTTCTGCTTAAGGCTGTACATAATAACATGAAAATTCAGTATCAAATAAATAAAAAAGGGAAAAACAATCTAACAAAATCACAACAAACATTGTTCCAAAGCAGTGTTGAAGGCATTTAGCCAAGAACTACACATCAAGTGATTCACAAAACCTCAGCTTTTCTTCCTTGCATGCATGCACTCAGAATAGGTGGGATAACTTTCTGTTCTGGCCAAGTAACCACACTGGAAAAACAGAGCAGAATTAAAACTGCAGGGATAAAAGAAATTCTAGCATGTTCTAGCTTTAGTACCTACTTGCTACAGCCTTTTATTTTTATCATATTATCATCAACACACATTGCTGGTTATGGCTAGTCAACACTTCCTATTTTAAGGCCACATTTTCAGTTACTCCCAGTTTGCCAACACCTTTTCTTCACATGATCACATACACTGCCCCGTGAGATAATTTTTAAGGAAAAACAGAACTAATATGACTCAGTTGCTTTTCTACGAATGACCATGGGGAACATACACTTTAACTATATTCAAAGAATTCTTCAACTTTTAAGAAAGTTCTTTGCATTTCAGAAACAGGGACATGAAATTTAGCAAGGAGGCCATGCTGGTGTCACTACTGGGATTTTTTGCTCTTCCTTGGAAAAGATTGACAGACAGAGGGTACATGCTTGCTAGACCTGCTTTTAGTAGCCAAAATTTTCAGTTTTATCTCCACTGCACACACATGCAGAGAAGGAGCTGGATGGTGCCCACAGTAGGCAGCTGATTGCCAGGTTGCCACAAGCTGAAACTGAAACAGGGTAGGTTATTTTTCCTCTGGTTTCAGGACTCATGGGAGTTTTACTCATCACCACCAAATAATGTATTACCCAGTGCAAATTCAGAAAGAAGGACTCAGGGGTGAGACAGAAATGGGGATTATCAGAGAGAAAAGGAAAACTGGCAAGAGTCTGAGATCAGAAGAAAAAAGATGAGGTGTCAATAAGAAACAAAGTTGGGAGAAGACAGCAGGAGGATTCAGACAGTGTCTTCCGAGGAAAGAGGAACTGCGTAAAGATGAGCAGCCCATATCAATTTCTTGAAGGTCAGACAGCTGAGAGAGTTTAACAGGCTGTATTTTCTGGAATAAGAGAAAACTCAGTCCCCGGGCTACTGCTGTCAAGATCTTCCCATAATAGCACTCTGAGCCCTTGGGCCACGCTCCAGGGCTCTGGAGGTAGAAGGTTGTTGAACCTGGGGTAGATGATGGTTGAAGAAACCCTTATACACGGGAGAGTCTACACTGACCAACATGATGTAGGCAGCAAGGAGTGCCCACTCCCGCTCCAGGCTGGACAACACCCCCTCGGCACTCTGCTTAGTCCCGCAGGGCCCAGGGCAAGGCAGGGCACAGCAGGGGGCTGTGGGTGTCCCTGCCGCCCCAGGGCAGGAGTGACGTTGCGAGGTGGCCACACGCGGCACTGTCACAGCACACGCAGCCCTCGCACCCCGCCCGCCCCGGGCTCCGGGGCAGGAAACCGCGCCGGGCGTGGGACGGCCACAGCTCCCCTGCGAGCCCCGGGGAAAGGGCACGGAGCCCCCACAGCCACCCCGCGGCAGGCGGAGGGAGGCAGAAGGCGGCAGCCGGCTGCGTTCTCCAGGGGAAGAGGATTTTTGCACAGGACCGAAGTCCTGCTCATGCCCTACGACCACCTAATTTCCTTTGGGACAGGGCTTGGGCTGGGTATGAGCCCTTCGCCTGCACCCTCCAACCACGGCTCTTCATTTACTGGAATAACGCACAGGATCACACTCCTTATAAGAAGTGCGATGAGGTAATTACAAAAATACAGCCAGGAGTTTTTGCTGGTCTTTTTAGCTTCAACAGCTTATGTCACTAAGCATTACATAAGACAGGGTTAGTAAGACCCCTCTCTCCCACAATCAAGTTTAACAAATTTCAAGATACCTTTTTTCCTCTTTGCTTTTTCCTCATTAAGGCAAAAAGTAAGTATTGTGTTACTTTCTCTCACTCTCTACAGGAAAATCAATTGCTAAAGTCAAAATGTAGGTGACTTCACATTAACTGCTTCTTTGCTTGTACCTAATGAGTAAAACCACATGTTAACTCTTGCAAAGGAATTTCTTGCTCAAAGTTACTAATCAGACAATTTCAATACAGAGCTGCTCCTCTTGGAAGAGATTAAGATGAGAGATTTACGCTCAAGCCAGACACCCAGCAACCAGCTAAGAAAGCAGAGAGAAAAGAGCAATGTTTGGAGAAAGTCTGGTATCAAAGAGCTTCCCTCACTGAGTCCTTAGGCAGGAGTAACTTCCCTTTCAATCACTTTAACAGAGGAGAACACCCAAGTTGAATAAGTTTGAACTTTATTTACAAACAGCTGAATTCTAATCTGCAGAGTCCTGGGGCAGCATCGAACTTCTGCAACATCCAGGGAAACTCCAAAACACTGACGTCACTTAACATCACACTTGACATCTAATATGTCAAGATACATTAAGATAGGACGTGTAATTCACCAATGGATCAAGTCTGAGAAACTAGTAACCTAAATTCTTCCTGAATGTTCTTCTCAAAACCCTGAACATTCTTCTTAAAACCCTAAGAGTGAGGAAGAAAATAAAAAAAATTTATAAAGAGCAATTAGAAGACAACCACAAAGCAAGAGTAAAATAAAATTATCTGTGTAAAGGTATATCCATTAGCTCGGTTACTTCAGTTTGAGAATACCTGCATAAGTGCATATGCTGACAGAGAACCTATGGGAAAATCATTCCTTAAACACAGTCTTGGAATACTCGTGTGGAAGAATTTAAAAGCATGTGAATATTACAGAACCGTAGTCCACTACAAAATGCTTCCCATATTCATTTTGCTGTTTGTCTTATCATCTACTTCAGCTTTAGTTCCTTCAGATTCATGATGGATTTGTATTTACACAGGTGCTGAAGTTGTATACCTACTGTAACTGGTACACAGAAGTGACAATGTTTGAGTACCACTGTTTTAGAACAGGTAACAAAACGGAGGTATTTAGACCTACAGTGTAGTTCTGATAAAAGCTACTTGAGTAATAGGGGTACTGTTTCTTAATTTTAACCTAAATCAAAGCCTTGCAGTCTATGTTTTGGGGGCTTTGGAGGGTAGAAGGAAGAACAGGGCCTCAAAACCACTAAGGTCCCTTTCTGAGGGATAAATTGCACTTGAAACAAGCTGGAAACCAGAGAGTAAGGGGCAAAAACAAGTAGCTTGTGATAGATATAGCCAGCAGAGGGAATACTAAAGAGTTAAGACAAGACAAGATAAATACCACCTCTTATTTCTTTACAGTTCCTTTAGTCTTGTCACTAAGGTGGATACTTAAGATGTTTAGAGCTCAGTTTTCCTCTTTAAGACAAGCAACTCATTTTAAAACAATTCAGGGGTATCTTTGTCCACATATCAAACTGGGACTTCAGGTGAGTCATGCAGTTTGCAAACTGCACAATGCAGAGGGCATTAAATCAAACCCCAGATCTACCAGAAGCAGGAAAGCAAAGCAGTGTTCCTGGTCTCCTCAGATTTACTCTAGCATGGCAGTTTAGTGGTGGACTTGGCAGTGTTAAGATTTATAGCTGGACTCTAACTTAAAGGTTTTATCCAATCTAAATGATTCTATGACATTATCATTTTGTAGAACACTTTTCTTGCACTGCCTTCCTCCCATCCCTTTAGAGCTGGTTTAGATGTTTAGATTTTTTAAGCAGATCCCAGCTGCACTAAAAAAAAGAGACTAAAGATTTTAAATTTCACTTTGAAGATAGTTTTTTACAGCACATACAAAAATACTCTGGAGAAACAACTTACAAATTCACTTACGAAATCACCAAATGATAAAGAAATTACAATAGAGAAATAGCATAATACTTGTTTCATATAATTTTCTCCCCACCCCCCAAAACCCCTAATGCACTTAGTTGGGTAAGCAGTGTTATCAGTTTACAGAACCAGACTCAAGACTACAACAGGTTTTCATGTAAGCATTTAGAACAGCTTTCAGGGTTTATCTGAAATCACTTTCTACACGCAGCTTAGAGGTGGGCAGTAGTGTCAGGACAGCCTCAGCTGTTGCAACACTTCAGTGCATCTTCACTGTGTTTTCAGAGCTGGGCTTAACTACCCAGTGACACAAAAAAACCCTCTCAAGTCTCAGGCTGGAGCAGTCCTGAGACAAAAAAAAAGTATCAGATTACACAGGACAGGACATGTCTATCATCTCCATACCTTGGTAGCATCCTCTGCTGCATTTCCTTCAATACTGAAATCATTTATGGG
The DNA here is from genome assembly GCA_013398615.1 of Brachypodius melanocephalos. Lineage (NCBI taxonomy): Eukaryota > Metazoa > Chordata > Aves > Passeriformes > Pycnonotidae > Brachypodius > Brachypodius melanocephalos. The sequence goes on along the minus strand of VZSR01000001.1, from coordinate 1,640,252 downwards.
CCTCCATGGGAGGCAATACCTGTGTAGTGCATGGCTGTGCAAGGCAGTGGAAAGCTGCGAGCCAAGGAAGCTGAGCACCATTGTGAGAGAAGCACAGGAGTGTGTGTGCCAAACAGGAAAATAATTGGAGATAAGAACAATGCATGCACATGAATTAGGCAAGCACAAAGGAATACAAGCACATTCATACACACTTGAAAACAGAATGTGGTTGCAGCAACTAATTAACCCTGGTGACATACATTCTGAATCCAAGGCACAGGACAGGTTGGGTTTTGTAGCTGTTTCAACTAGTGACAATTTTGACTTTTAAAGCCTCCTAAAGGTAACTGTTACAAGCACATACAAAAAGTAGTTCAAAAGGAAGCAAGCATCTAACAACAATATAAAAATCAGACCATGATTTTAACTGGTCAGTTACAATTATGGCCACAGTAATCTTCTACCTTTGTTAGTAACTACAACACACATTCAGAGTAAGGACTGGTAACAAGTGATTATTCTCTTCACCTGAAGATCAATCACTTACCCATTAAGGGTAAGTTTGATGGATCTTTTAATAATACGAATGCTATTTGTTGGAACAGGAGATGAAGAATCTGGCAGTTCTTTACTGGAAAGCCTCTGTAACACAAACAGATGTCACAGAAAAAAAAGGAATTTTTAATTAATTATTGAATTAATTTTAAATTCTTTAATTCAGAAGTAGCAGCAGATAAACCCTTTCCTAGCTGAATATAACATTCTTTATGTACCCAACCTGTATGGTCCAAACCCATTTTCAGAGAAGCCTTTTTTTTAAATCACACCACTTATTTAATTACCACCATATCCAGAGGAAGAGCATTTTCCCCTCTGCACAATTCTTCTCTCGCATGGGCTAAGACAAGTATATCCCTGATGGGGCGGAAATTAGTTGTGAGTTGCTCAACAGCACAGTAAAAGGAGATTTTTCTCAGATCCATGGATCAGGAAAACAGAGTCTCTACTGTCTGGATCACTTCCAGTCTTGTAGCCCTGAATTTCGCAACATTCTACATGACACAGAGCAGTTAAAGTCACCTATAGACTTCAAAGCTTCCAAGTCTCATCATAGAAATCAGTATACAAGTACTGATAACAGTACAAGAACACCAAACCAGGACACAAACTCAGTGACTGAGCACATGGAAACGTGGTTTTCCAAGTTCAAAACTTGGAAACTTCAGCTTCGCTTTTGTGAAGGTCATTGTTCAGTCATTTAATTTGTTGGAAGCACAACAGGCAATACCCTACTAATCTTCAAACCACCAAGTTTAATGGTACATAAATCTTTGAACATAAAATGAAAATGCTAGCTCTGCTTTACCTATGAATACAAAAGCACAATAAATACCTGTGATCTTGATGTGATCACTGGAATCTGCATGGATTTCCCATCAAGGACACCCTAAAAAAGCCAGAAGGGATTTGTTAGGCAATATTGCTGAGACTCAGCAAGTTCTGGCAACTAGGATACCTTAAAATCATACATGCATTAACAACCTCCACCCCATGGGGGGTGGGTTTAGGAATCCTGAAGCCCTAAAACCACACAGACAGTGGTTCAGGTATTTCAACCTCCACCAACAAGATCTCATCTTGATTTGAGGGTGTGCCCTCAAGAATTTATGCCTCAGTAAAAAGTACCATGAATAGCAAAGCTCTTTACCTTCCCCTTTGAGAGGCCAAAGGATTTAGTCTTTATAGCAGTTTTAATTCGCATCAGTGAATCAAATAGTTTTAAAAAGACAATTCAATATTATTTCAAAGAATTAGACACTACCAAATCAACAAACAGTAACATTTAAAAGACAGGCCATCCAAGTGTAATATTTGGGAAATGAGGACTGAAATAAGCTAAACTAAAAAGTGTATTTTTGTTTCCATCAGTAAACATGCAGAGCATTTATGTGAGGCAGTCTAGGCACTGAACTGTTCAGCTTTTCAGTTAGTCCACTGAGTAAAATCACTGAAAAATTACATTGTTTGTAGCTCTCTTCCTCCCATCTTGAGGGTATTCGCTTTCTGTGAAATCGGAGTCCCACACATTTAGCTGGAGGAACAAAACACACAGACTCAAAAGAATTGCTGTGCTAAAATTTTCTCATTTGGGTACAGCTTCCAGTCAACACATTAAATGTATTAGGGGTCATTCTTAAAAGAACATTTATACAAGTCTACCATTACCCCACAGGAATGTCAAGCCTCCGAAAAAGCCCTACTACCCAAACCTGGAAACCTGTACTTGCAATATTCACTATTAGATAAGCGTTCTACAAGATGATTCTTTGTAAGTGTCAAAACTGAGGGGTCTTTTTCTGGTTATTCTTTGCTTGTGTCTCAAATTGGAGGTCAAGCTCCAAGAACAGCTACTTAAGGATATTTATACATAGCAATAAAACACATGAAATATTAATCTAGTTCCACAAACCAAGATTTAACAAGCAACTCCACACTATCATTTCAGAAATAATGACCTATTGAGTAGGCTACTGATTTCTAAAGCAGCAAAACTATCAATAGGCACTAAAAAAGCATCTGCCAGAAACAGATTAGCTCATACTTCTACAGTCAAAAGATTCCCATCTTCTTCATTTGGAGAGAATTTTTTTCTGAATCAAGAACTGCTTCCAGATGAGACAGTTCATTCAGCAGTTGGTCACTGCAGTGACAGGTAAGTACAGCAGTATTTAGATACCTTGGCACCAGATGAGAAGCAATCATTAAGTGCCAGATTCTGAAAATATGTTAATAGTTACACATCATATTCATTACGATTTCTCACATCTACATTCTAGTACAACTAAATACACTTTAAATTTAGACTCCCAAATCCTTCAGGGATGTATAAATACATTCATTTTCAGTTATTTCATTTGTTCTACATCAGTAATTAATATTACTTCAAACCCTCCTTGGCCTAGCCCCCGCTTCTTGCCTTTTCTCCATCTATGGCTTTTTGGGGGCATTCTCCTGATGCAGGTGGACGAGATACTTTAGAGGTTGGTGAATAATGTTGCTTAGGTGAAGCACTCTTAGGATCCGTGATTAGAGTCGCACTTAATTTATGCTGTCCTTGCATAACACACGTTCTGAGATGACAAACCGTGTTGTATCCTGGAATGGTGCAACCAATTGGAGGTCCCGATGTTCTTAGTGCAACTGTAGCCTCCATTTCTGTAGGAGACACCTGGCTTTTAGAGTTTGGCCACGAAATTAAAAACTACGTTCCACCTACCACTTCAAATACATACTTGGATCAGTCACAGGAATGCAAAGTCCCTTAGACGTTGATGGCTCAGCTACACTGTTGGCACCACTACAACTCTGACATTCAACATTTCTATAAAAGTCAAACACTAGAGTTATAAAATGCTAGTTGGTAAAATACTGTATATGTCATTTCCAGAAAGTGCATGCAAGACAAACACCGACCGCCTTAGCTTGTTGTCAGAGCTCTACTAAACAACATAACCTCCCAGGGAATGTAGCACCAGGCCATCCTTTTGCTGAGTTTCAGACTGCAAATTTAAACTCAAGCATTTTCTTTACTGAGTCTTTATATGCTGATATATTTTCCCAGAGTAGTCTACCCAGCACACTCTGCTGCTTTGAACCATTGTTCTGTTCTACCCAGATGTGCACACAATTTTTTGTTTAGTTCTTTTCCATGTGACTCCTACAGTATCAAACAGTCTGAGCAGAGCAGGTTGCACACATTTGGTAGGATTGGGCAATTACTCTCAAGATTACATGTTATTCCTGTGCTTAGGGATAAACAGACTTCCCAGGAAGTGACAGACACTTTCACTGCCTGAGTTCTCACACTACTCCACTAAGGCAGCAGCAGCTCTGGTGTTTCTGAGACCAAAATCAGTATGTCATCAGAACTTAATCCACTTGGCATCAACAGTACATTTTGTTAGAAAGAACAGCTACTTGCACATAAAATACTCCAGCTTCAAGTTACACACTAACCTGAGAAGATTTACATTCAAGACTAAATTTCCCTGATGTCAAGGTCTTCATTGCTATGTGTTCATGGATATTATCTAGTTTTTCAAGGACTCCTTTAACCTGGTCTCCTATCATGTGCCCAACAGAGATTCCAGCTTTGTTCCTGAAGCTCTTAGAGCCCTCTACAAGCTTATGATTCACATAGATCCAAACAAGAAATCCTAGACTCATTTACATTGTGAGTCACTTAAAAGCAGCTTCTCCACAGTTCCAAGGTTATGGCACTAACCTTTCTGTCTCTGCTGTAGAGATGTCCAACTTAGATATCTTATTTAACGAAGAGGAATTAGAGGGTGTTCTGGAATCTCTGTCTTTGGAACCATCCAAACAGCTTTCACCTAAAGAAGACCTTTTGCACTGAAGTCCACTACTATTTTGACTAATATCTGACACCCTTTGCTGAAACGACAGTTAAAAAATAAAGTCTTCAAGTAATTATTAAAGCTTTTATTAAAAATTACCAGAAGCGCTGGATTTTTATTATACCTTCTTTCTTTTCTGTAAGGTTCCTGCTGGCAAAAAATAATGGAGTTGCTTTCTCTTCACATAAGTTGCCTCAATCTTCATACCTTCCTTTAGGATGTTGAGAGCATTGGCCTGCCTGTAAACTGGTATCAAACACAGCATTGGAGCTTAGTAGGGACATTTGCATTAGTGCTTGTCAAAGTTATATATGGTTTCTTCCTATATGCCCAGCCCAAATGAAGACTTCCCAGCTTAATTTAACACAAAATGCTGCCCAAGCACTCCCAGTCATCACAAGAAGATGAATGCGACCTGTGACACCCATTCCATATTCACTACAGACCAGACACAACAGCTATTTGAGTTCAAATATGCATTCATAAATTCTATCTGCCCCAGGAAGCCAGACTGGATTTTAGGGGCATCTGATTTAACAGACTCACTACAGTTATTTAAACTTAAAACTTTCAATTTAAGCAGGTTTTTCTAAAGTGCCTGCAAACAGCCTCTTATGCAACCGACAAATGCTATAGCAGCACAACAGTTATCACACACAGTTAAGTCACATTTAGATCAGCTTATCTAACTGGCCCCTCATGAGCATAACTGGAAATACTGATGAGCTTACTGACATACAGAGTGGGAATCAGAGCAAGGAAATGCAACTCAAAGGCTTTCTACAGAAGTGAAATAAAAGCACAGACATGAGCACACACATCAATATGGACAGTTCCTTCAGATTAAATTCAACAGTTTGTATGCAAAATAGAAATAAAGTTCACTGAACAAAAGCCCTTCAAACTGAGCCTTCTATTCTTGAGCTCATCAACTTGAAATTAATCTTTGCCCTCTAAAGTTATTCTCTCAAAGTCAAGGCACACAGGAACAGCTCTCTGGCACAGAACTACTGGTCATCCCCACATGTTTCAAAGGATTTCCCCCCGCTCAAGGAAGTGTTTTTCTGTTCAATTCTCTCTTGATTCACACCCTACATCCAGTACATACCACAGGCTGTGCTTCACCAAAGTAAGAGCACCCACCCATACTAACAATGTTTGTGCATAGAGGATTTGCCATTAGTTCTGGCCTCTCTGCAGCATATAAATATCATTAACATAACTCACATTTGCCATTGAAATGCAGTGCCACTGGATGTAATGTGCAAGTACAGATAACAGTGCAAGTCTGAGGAAATCACCCCACCTGGCTTGTAACTCAGACAAGAGTTTTGATGCATTTTTCTGTGCTTTTCATATCCCAAGCAAGCTAGGAAGAAGGTCAGGCTTTACTGTTTTTACTCATGTTGTCTGAGCAAAACACAAAGCTCATGCTGGTACTATGGATAAACTCCAACAAACATTTAGAGGATTTCACTGTTTAGAACGCTTTGTCCAAACACACTTGTCACTCAGAAGAATAGCCTGACTTCCTTACTATTCTAGCATTATCCAGCAACACTTACAATAATAATTTATTTCTACATCTATCAAAAGTAGTAAGACTATGAATATGAAAATTACATGCAAGACTACATGTAATTACAATGTGACAACCCAGCAACTTCCACAGTTCTGGGATATTATACACAAACTGTCTTGGAAAAATACCAACAACAGGCATCAACAACTCATTTCAGAGTTTAACACAGTCACTTCCCACTTCCAAAGTTCAGCAGCTGACTACTGTTTGACAAGTATAACTACCTCAGCAAATGGGCATCTCTGGGCTTCACAGCTGACTGTCCCCTACAAGAAATGCAGTTTTGTGAGGACTGTCATTTCACATATGGTACACCATGTAGGACTGTAACACATTTTTGTTTCAAGACTGCCTTACTTTGAGAAAGTGTCAACATGTTTTTCAAGTTAATCTTTTATATGGGATATCTAACAACAGAAGGAAGTACAATTTACTTTGTGAAGCAACTTCCATTGGAATTAAAAGAATTACACACAAGAATTACCCTTCAAGTCTAGAGCAAAAATAGACCCTTACCTGTATCTGTGAATGACTGTATCCCATGTGTTAGATCAACGTTAGTCTTTACTGCACTTTCTGCTTTCTTAAATACAAGCCCAAGAAACCACATTGATACATATCCACTCCTAAAGAAAGACAGATGCACAAACCTGAGTTGGGCACAGATAGCAGCCATTTGGATTCTGGTACATTTTAGTTGTTCAGTTTAGAGACAGCTCAGACTTAATTTCTCAGAGCACTCATCCCTGAACTGTTAAAAAGATGTTAAGTGCTCAGTACCCTGCCAGAAGCATACTGAACCTCTCTCACCAATGAGCTGAGGGGGATGAAGATGCACATTGGCCAAACTGTACTTCAGAAAAGTAACAAAACTCACTGTTTATAGAGAACTTCATTGCCAGGGAAAGACTGTGGCTGCACATGTGCAATAGTTATAAATTCATTCCTTTCCAAGTTTCCAACCAGCACACGGATTTTAGACTCGACGAGGCCAATCCTAATAAAAACAAGAGGTATTTTATTAATTTTTAACTCTATCCGGCTCATCAATTAGATGTCTTTTTGTAATACAGTGTTAACCAATCAGTAAGGACCAAGTTTCACACAGCTGAGTAAACACACACTAATCACATACACACACCAATTTGAGATGTTTCCAGTGACATTTGTGCTTCTATTTTTAAAGACAGAGACCATGAGGGCTTTAATTTCAATAAAGTATCGGCATTTCATCCTTCTGCCTCTGTTAACTTTAAAAGCAGTCAGAAATCTGTATGTTCTTCAAAAGCATCTTATGTTGATGAATAACAGAGATGTTATCTACTTCCAAATCCACTCAAGAATTGATGAATTAAATGTTTTCTTATAATAAACTGAAGTAGGTTTATTTTCTGCTTAGCATTTTTCCAAGCCGCAAAACTGGAAAATTTGCCTCTATTTCTGTCACAAAAAAAAAATCAGCTCTTACCACGGCCAAATTTTCCCTTGTCTTTATTGTGAAGTACAATAAGCTTTGTTCACTCAAGAACATTTCACGTTAAAAAGTATTTGTCCCTCTGCCCATATACCTTGTTGTACACAACTGTGACTGATATCAAGCTGCAGCTGATATGATTTTTAGGTGAATATATTAGGAAGTTCAGATAAAATATATTACCTATTAAAACTATTTTTAAACATTAAGCTATCTTTTAGAGATGGCACAAGAATTATTTGACTTAAAGCGCAAGCCAAACTTTGAAATTAAATGTGCCCTCTGAATGGGTGTCTGTTACAAACAGGTGTTTTGCTTCCTTACTTGAGAAGGGCAAGCAAAGTACTAAATTTCTTAACAAAGAAGCCCACTGGAGAGCCAATAAACACACATTACAGTGCCTTAATTCCTCATCATTTCCCCTTCTTTCAAAATTCACACTGACTCAGCATATTCACATCAGTTAAATAAATAATTACTGGCAAATCTCCCTTCATTGAAGAAAAGTAGGTCTGGAATAGGCTGACTACACACCAGTGGAATCTAGCACTAAGTGCAAGCTAGTCCTTAAATATTACAGTAAAACTCTTTATGAAAAGAAGTCTAAGGCTTTAGAACAGTGGTCTTCAAAGCAGAGAGGGAAGGGGGTGTATTCCATGCCTAGCTGCACAGTTACAGACTTTATTTGTTAACACAATTAACAAAAAATATGGTGCAACATTGAATTGAGTTTCAGTTTTGCACTGGACCCATATTTAGAGCAGCACTTACCAGTTTAAGTGATGCTCTTCTGTAAAGGCACTGGCAGTCAGCACGATGTAATGTCTAGAAGAAGAAAGGAAAATTACTACACTAGCCCAAGATTTTATTCTACATTCTATATATCAAATGATGATTTTTGGGAGGGTAGGAAAAATGGTGGGAGTGGCACAAGACAGGTTTTCCTATCTTCCCTATGCTTATACATACCAAAATTTATATGACTGCTTCCAGTTTCTTTAAAAACCCCTAAACTGAAACACATCAATACAATTGTCTATTTAGACCCCAAGTTAAAACCCATCATGCTAACCACTAAGTAAATAACTTCAAGTTCAGACAACAGATTTCATACATACTTGTACTTCTGAAAGAAGTTCAGCGGTTCAAAGAGCTTTGACCAGTCTGATTTTCCTTTGAGAATCTCATCTGTGACTTCAAGACCTACAAATATGGTTGAAAATCTTATCACTATTTTTCAAAGGTTACCATGACAAACTTTAGAAGATTGTAACAGTAACTGACAGGAAAAAAAAGGAAGGGAAAAAAAAAAAAAAAAAAAAAAAAAAAAAAAAAAAAAAAAAAAAAAAAAGCAGGAATTCCCCTGACACAATGCAGATCCTACAACAGCTTATTGGAAAATTTGTTCCATATTGGGCACATTTCCCAGAGAAACACCTCACTGAACAAAACTAATTCAGATAACATGGTTTCATAGAGCAAGAATGACACTGTTTAATAAGCACAGAATGTACTTTACCACGCTGGAACTCCTCTACCATGACTGCTCGTGTTGACACAGACACATTGTATGTGGAGTTCTGCTGTGGATAGGCCGGGGTGATGATGGGCATCACGTGGTACCGGTCTGATGGGTTCACCTATGAGGTTACAACAGCTTTGTTTAGCACCAGCTTAGGTCAGAATGAAGTTTTAATGCTGCTGATCTCAATGGCTACCCACCCTAGGGTCCCAGACTGGTAAATTAAGAAAGCTCTCTTCAAGTCGTTTCAGCAGTACTGGCTTTGGCCAATCCCTGCAGAACAAAAAACAATGAAGTGTCCATTTTAAGCTCTGCTCTGCAATTCTGGGCTGCACAGGACGTTGTCAATGTACATCTTGATAAAAATAACTACAAGTGTTACTTCTTTACGCAAACTAAAATAAACAGCTTTTACCATTTTGAAAAAATCAAGAAGAACTTGTTAACAAGAGTAGAGGCCAAAGCATTTGGGTAGAGTTGACATATTCTCGCTACCAGCATTGCCCAGGAGACTCCACCAAGAAATCCCATGATGTTGGAGTAAACACCACGTCCTAGAACGGATACCACACAGTTAGTCTGTGGTCTTTCAAATCTGCAGCACCAGCTGCACAATCTATAGGATACTTAACACATTTCAGCCCCTATGTTATTTATTTTTTCAGTACCATGAGGCAAAATTGCTGGTCCTCACAGTGATGAGAAAAAGAATCAGTACCGCTTCCCAAAATATTGCTACTGTGAAACCTGCTTGCGCTGCTACACCTACTGCTTCACTTCAATTCCTCTTAAGAGAAAGGTTCTGCCATTCTTGTAGTATTTGCTCTTGGGACTTTCTTATTCCTTTTACACTTAATTGGGATTTTTTATCATTTATAGTCAGGTTCCTGATAAGCAATGGAGCAGTGTCTCATAAGCACTCCCCTCTTCTCTGAACTCCACCTCCACTATAAAAAACAGATGGAATTTACCACATGGACAGACCATGAATCTAAACTGAAAAGGTTTTAATATAACAACTGTCACTTAAATAGCAATCCAAGGCTGAGGTGCCTCTGAAAAGTTTAAAGATCACAAACCACCCCCTCACTCACGTTTTGCCCACAGTTTAACTGCCCGGAGCGTGAGCCGGAAGTTCTCCAGATTGGGCACCAGACGCAGTATTTCATCTGTAACCCTGCTGCCTGTGAGACAAAAGGTGAAGCACAGGAGTTCCCAGTAACAGGCACAAGTCAGGTGTTCCTACATGGGATCAACAGCTTACAGCTTATGGTTCAAGTGTAGGAAAGGTTTGGATTACTTGCTTTGTATTAAATTATAGATTACACGCAACATTCAGCATCGCTTTAGGTAACTGGTGCCCTCAACAGCTTTTTCACAGTTTAGACTACAACTAACAACTTTTAAATAAAGCCTTTGCACAGGATGTTTTGGCCATAAACTACAACACAAGAAGCTCCACCTCAGCATGAAGAGGAACTTTACATTGCAGGGTGGCAGAGCACTGGAACAGGTTGCCATGGGAGGTCATGAAATGTCCCTGTCTGGAGGGATTCAAAGCCCACCAGGACACATTCCTGGGGCAGCTGCTCCAGGTGACCATGCCTTAGCTGGGGGATTGGACTGGATGATCTCCAGAGGTCCTCTCCAACCCTAAATACTCTGTGATTCCAGAAGCTAGGTTTCTTTTGACAGCCAGCAACCATTAAACCAATTGATGCTAAACATTGAGCAAGTCAGACTTCAGGTATTTTAATTACTTTTTTTTAATGAACTACCTTGTTTATCATTTGTACATTCTTATCAAGTGCCCTACTTAGTCATCTGAATTTCTGGGGCAAACTGGAGCATTGCTCACAAATCAAATAAACATGACACACAAGTCTGTGTAAACACACAACTCCTTGAAATATCTAAATTTAGGCCCACTGGTTGCCTCCTTAGAACTCAAGTACACCGGAGATCAGTTTCTGCATTTTGTACAGAAATGTGGATTGTGTAATGTGCATTCTATGCCAATTTAAATGTCTTTATAGAGGTCTGTAGAACAGGCTCACCATTTAAGCTCCGTATGCATCTTATATCCAGGCTTTTGAGGCACGAGTCATCCCTGAGATCAAGATCATCAGAAACCGTTGGCAATGACAACTTTGCAAACACGAGATCAATCTTCAAGAGAAAAAGGTTTCAAACATGACTTACAATGCAGCACTTTTTGCAAACAGGGCACTAGTGAGGGACACTCAGTCATTCATGTTGTTAACATTTATATTTACAATTATGTGACCATAGATATTTATTTGCCAGAAAACAAGAAAATTGCTCTAAATTCCCTATTTGTTTACAAAACCACCTCTTTTTTTAAGCTAGGGAAAGAAACGGGGGGTTTTTTGAAAGTTGGAAAAATTACTCTAAACTTAGAATTCCTATTAAAAGGAAATCTTAAATTAACCATGAAATTAAGAAAAATTCAAATCACCTCAACTATACTTCAACAAATGAGAAAGCATTTTCATTATGCTGTAAGGGCCTTAAGCATCTGGTTTTTAGTTTGAAGCAAGCAAATTATTCTGTGAATATCTGTACCAGATAAAGGCCGGAAAGAGGTCATTGAATAAGTGTCTTCATGACAGTAACACCAAGCAATAACTTGCTTATGTATTACAGCAAGTGGGTATGTCTTCTCTACATGAAATGTATTCCTGATAAAATGAGGCAGGAGTCCAATGAGTAGTTTTACTTTTCATTTTCCATTGTTGTTTGTCTCACAGGGATTTCATTTTTGATTTGCAACAAAACATTGGGCGATTTGTGCAGGGAACCACAACAGAAACACCCCCTGCAGAAAGGGAGCTCTTGTCAGAGCTCAGGAGAGTTAGCAAGCACACTGCCTCTACTCCCACTCTGCACATCCTTGGGAGATAAATGCTACCCAAGCAGGCTACCCAGGTCTGCAGCACTGTTTAAAAAAGGTGTCCCTCATGTTCCCACGCTTGCCAGGCTAGCTAGGGGCTTATTTTCCTAGAAGATCCCATTTTGCTTCTTCTGGGATAGGTTGTGGTCAGGCTGTTTAATTACAGTTTTCTTAAACATGCTGCAATGTACCAATAACCTCATAAAACAGCAGGATCATAAAACCCTGGAAAAATTATCCTACTCTGAAGCAAGAAAAAAAAAATCATCTCACCTAAAGATGGGAAAAAGCAACAAATCAAAATTAAAATTCTTACCTCAATGCCATCAAACTCAAATTTGATAACTGGTACATATGCATCCTCAATAGCCTGTGAAGGAGAGGATATCTGTAGTAAGATATCCTTTTGCTACTTAGAAGTTTTTCCTATACTATGACAAAATAGAGAATTTATGCTGAACTACTCAGTATAAAGACTGAGCTCCTTCCAAACAAAAAATGCTAATAACTCTCAGGCAGGATAGCACTAGTATGGTACCAATACTAGATTTTATTCAAAGATCTTATTTAGGCAAGAGATTCAGAGGCTGATCGTGTACTGTAACAAACTGTGCACAACAAACCATCAGTATCAGTGGCTCTAAGCCCTTACTATATCCAAGGTGAAAACACAGCTTCCAGAGACAACCTTGCATTTTGATACAGCTGACTCATTCCCAAAACACAGGGAGGGGAGACAGACCACAAAAACTCTTGTGTGATGCAGTCACTGGGGAAAGGAGCCAAGAGCAGGACAGCAACATTCTCACGCTGCATAAACCAGTATATTAGAGGGCACTCAAAACTGATTTAATTTTGGCTTGTAAGACATTCACTACCAATGCAAGTCTTTAACATGAATATTCTTACTGTAAAATTCACACAGTCTATCAAGCAGAGAGTTTACTCACTCTTAGGTTTTTTACTTCCTCTAGATTCTTCAGTTTTTCAAAGAATGACTGAAAAAAATCTGATCTTTCCACATGACTGGGAGCAACACAAAGGGCATCTATGTCCGAACCTGCAAAGAGATTCCATTTCTCCTGTTACTGTTGGAATTCACTTTCCACCATCAGAACTATGACCAGACACTGAAAGTACTACCTTTGGTGTGTACACCAAGTCTGTAGGAACCAAACGTAAATATTTTGCCACCAACTTGTTCTGTTATTGAAGGGGGAAGATTCTGTGGGTAGAAGAGAAAGTTTAAGATGCACATTATCCTCTGTGCAACTTTAAATTGCAGGTAAGTTATTTAGAAAAACTAGTAACAGCCTGCATAAGCAATGTCTTCTCACTCCCTTACATTTTAGTTTACTAGGTTGTGATTCTGTTTTTCTGAAATAAGTTGACCTTGCAACTCCAAAAAAAGATTACAGGTGATGTATAATACTTTTATTAATTTATACAAATTAAGACATTATTACACTTTCCTGCAGCAGAGGCACATAAATTAACACAACCTAAGAGCCATTCAAAGGGCATGTCTAGAATGATCATTTCAAACTAGACTGAGTGCTGTAGGCTGTTCGGGGCAAGATTAGTGCAAATTTTACCATCCTCATCCGTAATGCCCTCTTTTAGCTTTGTTAACAGCTATGAATCAACTGATTCAGCCAATGCAGGAATTTATTCAGTTCCCCAAAGACTCTGAGATCTTGATCTGGAAATACCTTTTGTAACTTATTTCAGTGGCAGTTATTACAGCTCTACTTGATATTTAAGAAGTTAAAAGTTGAACTTTAGCACAGATTCCAATAGCATAGACTTTAAATCAAAAGGCTTCAGCTGTTTTGACAAAAACAAAAAAAAAATCTTACCTTGCTTTCAGCAAGTTCTGAAATCCATTCTCTGACAAAGTTATTCAGTTTACCAAGAACAGCTGTCCTGTAAAGAAAATTCATACCAAGTTTGCTTCAAAAAAAAAACCCCCAAAAACAAAAACCCAACTGGTTAACAAATTTTAGTCTTGTTATACCTGTGATAGAGTTCTTCCTGATCCTCAAACACCCCAAATGGTTTCATTGCTTCAATCAGCTTCTGAGTATGAATGTGGTCTTTATCACTAGGAGGAGCCAAGCTAATTGGAGAGGTAAGTCCATAGTGCCCTTGAGGCTGGTTCTGCTGCCTGGAAGCACTGGGAAAAGAAAATGAGTATATAAAAGAAGAAAATCTTATTTGAAAACACCCTTCAGCTTACATTTTACAAATCCATTTCTGCCCCTTTACCCAATGTTGACAGAAAAAAAAAAAAAACAAACCACCAAAAAAACCACCTTGCTTATCATTTTTAGATTACCTGATCTCACTTAGAAGTCACAACTACTTCTTAAAATAAAGCATTTTATGGATGTAAGACATCATCCAAGATGCTGCCATCTTAACACAATTTATTTGCATTGCTCCAGCCAATCAGAACTAATCACTGGGAAATGAAAAGGTTTGAAACCCACCAAGGACAACCCTACAGACAGCAGAAATTTTGGACACATTTCAGTTTCAATTTAAGAATACTCCCAACAGTTTCATTCTAACACCCAACACAACACTTAAACTTCTTTTAATTAAGCACTTTTGTTAGGTTTCTACTGCTTCAGGAAAGGCATTATAGTTGATTGTAAAGGTATATAGGTCTGTTAAACAGAGTTGGTGCAAAAAATTAAGCATATTGCTATATAAACCTCTTGCTTTAGAAAGGGGAAAATGGAGAAAAAGCACCTTATTTTGCATTACCAGCTGCAACCAGGAAGAGAAAGGAGTGGGACAGGAGGTAAGAATGGTGCTTAACGCATCAAGGATCTCTACAGAAACACCAGCAGCAAAAGAGGGAGATAACCCAGAAGGTCTTATTATGCTCATCAGGGTCCAGACCCAGACCCTAAGGCTCAAGGGATTAATTGTTCCATTATTTAAACTGGGTATTTTCCTCCTTCACATATGTACAGCTTCAAAGATCAGCTGGGTTAGACAAGAGATATTTATACCTATTTAAGGTACCTGACCCCATTCTGGCTGGAACAAGATTAGGAAATGCTCAAAGGCCAGCTTCACCACTTGATTTTTAAAGAGACAGGTTATTACACAGCTCCTTAGTTCTAATTGTAGCCTTTACTCCCTCTCTTGAAGAGATTTCCCTCTCTTTAAGTATCCTTATGCAACTACACACAGAGCTTGTAGTCACCTGGGTGTCTCCCCCCCACTTCCCCTCTCCAAGACTGTTTTCCAAAGTTTCTTCTCTGTGCTTTCCAAAAAGTTGGGGGGGGGGCAGGTATCAGGACTGTAGTGCTATCAACAAGTGTCTCCAGTCAGAAAAGCTGTTTACTTATAAACCTAACTAGGCCTTGACCTGTATTACCTTGTTTATAGACATTGACAATTTCCACTTCATAAATAAAAATATTCGTAATTACTATTTTCCTTTCTATGATATCATTTTCATAACAAATACAGGAAGAAAGTCTGTGCTTAATTGCTGTGCATTACAACTAAATTAAAACACCTACAGCAGCAACTGCTTCCATGTTTTATGCACTGCTTGCATTGTACAACTTGCACTTCATAAAGTTTGCACAAAACAAGAACAGGATTTAGACTACACCAGCATTTAAGACCTTTCCAAGGTACAAAAAGGCACTACCTGCCTTTCGTTGCCTCATTCTGCCTACAGATAATTTAACTGGAGATTGACGTAAAGCACAATATCAATTAGATAAACCTAATCTTATTAACATCAAATATATTTATTATTAATTAAACATCATTAATATAAAATGCCTCTAGTCGACAACAGGTATTTTTCAGTTGCTTACACACATTATTGATAGCTTGACCTCATAACTTGAGAGGTGAGGGAAACAACACCTGGAAAGTTTCACTGAGTGAAACACCATAGAATTTGCTGCCCTTTTGGAATAAAAAAATAACTAAACTCTTACTTTGCTCTCTCAAGCATATAAGCACATAATTATGGGATCTTATGGATCCTGACACACATTGGAAACTACCTCTTCATCCATCAGCCTTCTGTTTAAACAAGAATCCTGCTGCAGTTTAATGTTTTGCCAAATCTTGTTACAACCTGTGCACCACAGCAAAAACCTCCAATGTGTCTGTTCTGGTAAATCATGCTTCTACACAAAAAGCCAACCTAAACGGATTTATTGCAGGTTTTGCCCCTTATTTATAGCTTCCCAAAGCTGCAAAGTGTGTCTCCCCCACACCCCAAGGGTCGAGGCGTGAGTCCACACTGTGGCTCAGGGCTCTGCCTTCAGTCATCGGTGCGGGATAGAACGACCAGAAAGCAGCTCCCGAGCCATCAAAACCAATAGCAGAAACCAGGAAAAACAAGGAAAAACCCCACCACCTGGGACCTTCAACGAAGGGAGCCCAACTCCACCCTTCACCGCTGCCGCACCAGCTCATGCTGCGCGGAGCCCGCGGGCGGCTGCTGCCGGGTCAAGTCTCCCCGTCCCTGTCCCCGAGGCTCAGGCAGAGTCACTCCTCCGCAGGGTTCCGCAGGACGCGCAGCCCCAGACCAAGTCGCAGCCCCGTTACCGCCGTTCCTCGCCCGCCATTGCCGTTGCTTGGCGACGGCGTCGCCGCCACACGCGGTGAGACCCAGGCGAAGCAGCACCGCCACCCGCACTCCACCATTTATTTCAACCGAGAATTCCTCCCCTCGGGCGAGGGCAGGTTCGCCCCCCGCGGCCCCTCGCGGGGCAGCTCCGGCGG
>VZSR01000001.1:1557872-1613221 GCA_013398615.1 Brachypodius melanocephalos | reverse complement strand
CATTTGCCACTGTCTGTCTAGAGCGCTCAGACTGACTTCCTAACACTGGAATTTAAATTGTTTAAGATCAGATGGTGAGCTGTTCAGACTCTTGGAAGAATTTCAAGTCATGTTTCAGGTTTCATTGCAGATGAACTTGAAATAAAAGTGCTTTTAAACAGTCTTTGCTTTCTGTCAGCATCAGTACAAGAGCTTTGAGATTTTGGGTGGGAATCTAGAGAAATATGTCTTTTGCATTTTTTATTAGAATTTGTATAACTAGAGGCAGAAGAATAGCAGAGTCTATTTTTAATTGACCTTAATATCATGTTTTGGCCAGCCTCTGCTCAGTTACATGATTGCAGGTGATCTGGATTTGTGCTGTACCTTCAGCAGGGCAAGCGAGCACAGAGCTTGCACAGATTAACTTGTGCAGACACCTGCATAGCTTTCCATCCATCAAAGTGTGAGAGATGGAGCTTTTACAAAGTGTGTAGTTCTTGTTTGAAACTTCCTTGTGGCAGATATTCTTCTCCCAAAGTGACTTTTTTCTGCCCCACCCACTCCCCCCAAAAATATGTTCGTGATCTTTCTAAAAAGTAACGAACAAAGGATGCGATCGTTGTCTGCGGGGACTGAATACAATACTTGGCGTCCAGAGCGTTGATTTTCCTGGGGAAAAATACAAGCTACTACTCCCTCTCCTGGCCTCATAGGGGAAATATATGGAATTGTCAAAAGGGGGCATTCTTGCTTTTTCAGACAAATGAAAAATAAGTCATAAAATAAGTGTATAGTTAGACCTATCATTTAGGAAGAGTAGAAATTGCTCAAGCTGAAAGTCTTTAGCCAAAGCAAATATAACAGATGGAATATTAAATATCAGAAGTGATTTGCAGACCAGTTTAATCCCTTACTTTGTGGACAGAGGTTTTATCTATTTCACCTAAGGTTTACCCAAAGCTTTTGTTAATTGATGAAAATGCCTACTGCAGTTACATGTGCACTGTCTGTGTCTAGAAATACATATCCCCTCCCACTGTCATTTAACTCTTAGAGGATAATCCTCTATATCTGTGAAAGTGCAAATCTGCCAAAGTCTTGCTGGTCTGTACAAGGATTTTCTACAAATTATTTTACACTTTGTTCTGGCATATGTAGAGTTACCAAGCAAGAGTTGAACAAACTGTGTATTCTTCTAAAAATCTCTTGAAAGTGCAAATCCAAATGTGTAACCAATCTGGAAGTAGCTCTGGAAACTGTGAAGTTACTGATGCCCTGGGTAGCCCTTGCTCATGGAAACAAAAGCAAATCCAGGACTGACTGCAAATAGAGAATGATTTTGGTTTTAAGCTTCTGTGTTAAGAGATGTCATCAAAGATATTTACTTCTAAGTTTGCCTGAGCATTTATAGATTAAACCTGTTAATAAACAGGTTCAAACAGGTGCTGATAATTCCTGTTTGTAACCAAATTTTACTCTGCTCTTAGGTATTTCTAGTGGTTTTATTTACTCTAATGTTTTGGTTGTTATGATTAGGTAGAGTCTTCATATACATGGTAATTAATATGCTGTACCTTTAACATTCTGGATCAGCTAGGGGAAAGCAAACATACAACCTGCATTTAAAAAGATTCATCTGAAGATATCTTTTTTATTCCCCTCATCGAAGGGATAATTTTCTTTGTAGTTCAGTTTATGTAGCTAGTGCAAATAAAAATTACTTCTGCCCTAAGATTATAGAATATTTTAGTCACAGTATTTTAAAAAGATGCTACTTTTCCACCAAGATTTTGTTTTTCACACCTCAGCATCTAATTTGAGTGTAGTAGAGTGTTAGGATTGGGGTAAAGATGTTTCTCATGCTAAGAGGTATAATCAGAAAACACCAGCACTACAAGGAGGTTAAAAGTACGTAGCTGTAGAGAGGGCCATAAAACAGTTTCATTTTAAAACAAACAGAAAATTTCACTGATCTTTCTGTACTACTCTTCACCTCCTGCAGTCATTTATACTTGAGGGAAGTGGGTGCAAGGCACTACCAGATACTCCTTGCTCAGGTTTAAGCAATCACTAAGCTGCAGAGGAGCAGGCAGTGTTTACACTGACAGTTTTCTCCTGGTAATGGAAGAAAAGCACTGGCCCCAGGCACTTGATTCTGAGCTCCTCGTATCTCTGCTTAGCCAGGGTGGGAGGTTAATTTGGAGTTAACTGCGCCAAATATTCGAGCTTGTTACGCATTAAACTGCTAATATAGACATCCTCTTGCAGGGACCTGGGTATTTGGAAAAGGTTAAGTAGAAATGAGCTGGAGGTACAGAACAAAGCACTGACAGAAAAGCAGTTGTAGGTGTAAGGAAGAAATTCAAGTGTTGTCTGTACTCATCATCAACTCAAAAATAAAATATGAGCAAAAAATTTCAATTAATCCACTCTGCAAAACAATGCAATGAAAAGGTTAAAAGGTGAACAGAAAACTGGTAAGATGGTCAATCTGCTCCTTGATTAAGTGACTGAACATATGTTTTTTGGGATTGTGCCTGCAAAGATATTGTTCCCCTACATGTACAGTGACCAGTTTTAGGATTGCTCTGTGTGTGTGTGTATAACTCTTCTATTTCATCCTGTTTTGTACTACTTTGCACCAAGTACAGCTCCTGAGTGTCGACTACAGCAAGATTTAAAAATGCAGATTGCCATTCTGCTTTGGCTCACATAATGCCCAGGTGTGTGCTTTGAGCATGGTTTTACCCTACTGCAAGTTAGTAGGTCTCTTAAGATAAATGATACGTTATTACTATGATTGTTATTAGGAATCTATTATTAGTGTCCTTTTGGAAGACAAAATGCTGTGGTTTTGTTTATTAGTATGTTTGTGCAGGTGTGAGGGAGTATAAGATATGTAGCTATTAAAAACCCTCAAACAACCAAACAAAAAAACACTGTAAATGATCTTATTGTGCCATGAAGTTGAAATCAGGTGATGGATTGCTTTTAGGATACCCCAAAAATGTGTTTGTGAGAATAAATGAAAGTATTGCAATTGCAAGTCAGACCTGATTCCGAAATGCAGAGGAGGGAAGGAGCTTGCTGTGACTGTAGGTAGGTATGAAGTAAAGAAGGCCACAAGCTATGAGGGTAAAGGGCCATACAAACAGCCAGGAATAATCATTTGTGGAATAGCATAAAGTAATTTCTAAATCCTGGAGTTCTACTAGCAATGATAAATTCAAGCAATCAAAGTTGTTTTGATTGTACTGTTACTACACAATGAAATATTTATATTCTTCTTCACATTTCTCAAATTGCTGGAGAAGAAAAACCCAACCAAACAAAACCCCAGCAGAAACCTGGTGATCAGGAACCTGGAAATTAACAAAAAGTTCTGCTAGTTCACAGCACTCGAAAGGGTGTAACAGCAACGGGGTGTTGCATAAATGCAGGGGATTGAAATTCCCGAGAGGAACAAACTTGGGTGGATATGAAAGAAATAATCGAAGGACTTTCTATTGCACTGGCTTTAGCCACTAAAATGGTTCAATTAGAGGCCAAGTCTGCCCAGCTCAGATTTAAAAAATGGATTTGTGAGAACTTGGTGTTGCATGTGACCAGTCCTTTAACTGACTGCAGAGTGAGGCTGTGTCAGGATGACAGTTGTTCCCCATGTCACCACTGCTTTGGCTGATCCACATGAGGGACGCAATTATGAATCCTTTAATAATATTAATGAGTTCTGTGTCAGTCCAGCTCTAGAGGAGACTGGATACACACCACTCCAACACTTTCACACTTTGCCTTGAGCCAGTGATGAACTGGTTAAGGCTCTTTTCAATTTGTGGTAATTTTGTTCCAAAAGAGGCATCAGATGCCTGGTTCTTATTACCCCTTAATACCTCTCTGGAATACAAGGGTTAACTTTTATCAGCTGTACAATGGTCTTCAGTTTAAGTAAAAATCAGCATGAGAGGTTTCAATACTAAATTAGAACTTGATTCTGTACAGAGTTCAAATTTGGTATCAAAAGTGTCAAGATTTGCATGTTAATTTGGCTGTGAATTTCCACATGGGCTGCTGGACATCCTTCATTTGAAACCATTGTGCTGTAGACTTTGATTTCATTTAAAGGGGATGGAAAAACCAAAATCCTTGAGAGGATAATCCAGGGAGCCCTGAAACCAGTCTATGAGCTTGTCCGTGCAATGAATGCAGTGCAAAACTATATGAAAGACAACACTTTTATTACAGGAATTGAGAAATGAATTTGATTTGTTCTTCAAATTCCCCCACAGAAACTGCTCAGTTGATTTCAGAAGATGAACATAAGTGAAAATTTTGTGATCAAGCATCTACTTACAGGTAAGAGCAAAACTCCAATGGATCCTTGACATTTGGGAAAATGTGAATTAAATTCTGGAACTCTTGGCTTAGCTTTGTCTTCAAATATTGTATTAAGAAACGAGGCAGGGAAGTGCTTTTGGAGGCAGTGCTGGGTGGGAAGCAAAGGTAAGTCAGAGCAGAATGATAAATAATGTGTTGGTCTCTGAGAGGAGAGGTGTCATCTTGCTCCTGACACACTGTCAGGAAGAAGTGTTACTGATTTGACTCTGTGTTGAAGAACACACAACAGTTGTAACAACAGTTACTTAGTAAATGGTTTTATAGGGAATCTCACCCATGTTACAATAAACAGAGCTCAAAGATAACATGTCTTTTATGCTTTTCGCTTTTTGGATGATAACTGTGAAAAATTACCTAGGGAAGGTTAGCAAGCTGTACCTGTGGCCATTTTCTCATGACCCCTGAGTGATAAAGTTTACTATCTTGGATCATGATGTGCTGTCAAATGACAGGTTTGCCTGTCTGGCCAACGAAAAGTAATTGAGGAGTGTTATGGTTTTACAATCCGGGTTTCACCATATTTGTAGCTTTTTGAGCTGTTAGACCCGAACAAAATAGGTCAGTGTTGACAGAATAAGATTGGCTCTCACTTTTCTTCAGATTTTGACTATACTTTGAGTGCATCTCATACCTGAAAGCTTCATATGGAAACATGTAGTTTTTTGGAGGTTATGCTGTTGTAATTCCACTTACAGCTCAAGTTAGATTTTTTTTTTTTAGTGTTATGGTACAATATTTTTTTGGTTGCTATTCTAAAATCTGTATCTGGAATATCAGATCTGCATGAATTTGAACAAGTAATTTGAGAGGCTCCTGTAAGTGGGGAATTGGGAAAACCCTGCCTGCTGGAACTACTTAATAGTGGAAGCTTTGCTGACCTGAGGTTAGCTGTCCACAAGCCATTTATTTTTGTAGGTATGGGGCCAAGATATGGAGCATCAAAATTGCTTCTCTTGCTCTATTTCTCACACTCTCCCCTTCAGTAGTTGTTTTATCTGTCACACCCACGTTGTGTCTTATACATTAGTAACTGGAAAAAAAAACCAAAACAACCCCCCCCCAAACAGATGTGTTTTGTGTGGTGATTTTTTTTTTTTTTTTACTCTTTAGCCTTGGGACAGAAATATCTGTGCAAACAGATCCTGATGGCTGAGATTTTCTGTAGCTGTTCAATACCTGCTGGCTCCATGGCTATTTTTAGTCACTATATGCATTAAATATTACTATTTTTAGGCAGCTTCCTCAAGTACCTTCGTCTGCATGAAATGTTTTATCTCGCCACTTGGCGTTTGTCTAAGTCAAATAATAAAAAAGCAAAGTATAGAACGAGGATGCTTTACATCCATTACACTTTTCTAGGTAAGTTATGTCCAGAAAGAGGAAACATTAAAGAAAAAAGGTTGTTTTGGCTACAAATAACTTTTTAACTCCTGTAGGGAAAGAAACCTCGCGTGGATATCCTTTTGTTTTTGGTGCTACTGTTGTGATGTCCTGTTTCAGGGACACAACTTGGTAAATAGATTTCACTGTAACCTCAGAACAACAAAAGCACTGGAAATCCTGAACTTCCATGTACTGGGGAAAACAGGTCTATGTTTGTGCTACAGTAAGAAGATAGCTCATGCTTTAGATATGATGGGTGAGAAAAAGCTTTTCTTTGAGGTTTGGATGAACTGAAGGACCCCAAAATGAAAATGTTTTTCAGATTACATGTAGTGCAAAGGTGGCAGCACAGCTGATATGAAACTGGCACTCAGTATGCATAAAACAGTAGAAAAGGTGTTAAATGAGCTGGAAGAATTAGGAATGATGGAACCAGTGTGGTGACCAACTGCTCTTCCTTTGCTTGAAGTGCCTGAACTCTTGGTATGGACTCTGTGTACATATGTTAAAGGTAAATAGAACAATTAGGATAGCATAGGAATTATGAACCAAAATTCCAAAGTAAACAAAGTGCTTAAATATACTCAAGAAAGGAAAATACTGTTGTATTAGCACTGGTCTTCAGCTGACCGCATACGAGATTGAAGCAGCTATGTAAAGGAAAACACCTGTGGGAGAAAAGTATGTAACCAACAAAGTTTAAGCTTATGCCTTGTTATTGAATGTTTTAGTGTGAAATAAATGAAAGGTAGATTTTTTTGGAAAAAAATGTTTTTCTATGTTAGGGAAATACTTTCTTTTTCTACTTAGGTTTGATATTAAGAAATGGTTTCTACAGGGTGCTAAGGTACACTTTTTCCAGCCTGGAGTTATCATGGATTTTCTTAAATTAAAAAAACCCACGACCAAACAGCAAAAAAATCCCAACTTGAAGCAACTCTGAGGGATTTGCTAGCTTATTATTTTGCCCTGAGGTGGGATCAATTTTACCTCTTATTCAAGAAGTTTGTCTGACTTCACTTTAAGACCATTATGATAAAGAGTGAGTCTTCCTGCTTTCCTCTGTTCATGTTTGATTATCTTTACCTGGTATTTTGCCTTATCTGTGTAGAATAAGTAGTGAGTTTTTGCAGCAGCCTTTTGCACAGTGGAAGGCTGTTACAGTGTCCCCTCAAATGGGTTTTATCACACAAAACAAATTCCCTAAGGGCAATCAAATATAGCAGAAATAGAAAATAATAATGTAGGAAAGACAAGGATGACACTCAAAGCCAAACCCAAATGCCAAGTGCAGAAACACTCACCCTGATTGCTTCTCAAATCTTTGCTTCTTGATGCAAGAGTTTTTCCTTCTAAATACTGCCTTGAAGGACAGAAATTGTTTTGTGGCTTTGCAATTCTGCCTCTGTAGTTAAAGGGTTCAGTTTCTCCACATTGTGGGGAGTTTCCCCAGTTCATAGCAAGTGGCTCTTTGCTGGGGTCTGCCTTGGACAGGGCACAATCCTGCCTGCATTCCACTTCCACCTTGTGGAGGGAGGGATTAGATAAGTTGTTTCATGAGCTACTCTGTCAAATAGCCTGAGAGACACCTTGCCTCCCATAAGACTTCCACATCTGAATCTCATCTATCAAAGGAAAGTCTGGTATTTTCTAGGATGCCACAATTTGTGGAAATGAATGAGCTTAATTAAGCTCATGGGAAGTGCTCACAAATGGCTAGAGATAAATATCAAATGGGGTCAATACACTGTCATGAGACTTTTGGCTTGTTACTGGATGTTCCCATCCCTTTGGGATGGCCTGGAGGGCAAGGACTTCTGAGAAGATTGGGGTCGGCCATGATTAAAGCTATATTTAGAAACTTTTTTAATTGCATAGACTTCAGGCACATTAGAGCTGGCTGATTTTTTTTTTCTTATGGATCAGTTTTCTGCTAGAAAATGCAGTTTAGTGGAAATTGGAGTGTTCCATGGGACTGTGACAATCTGATTGTAGCTTTTGACAGAAAAGGAAAATTAACTCAATTTGTCAGTGCTTTTAGAATATGAGTGTGTCATTTGGACAATGTGTGCCTTATTGAACTATTTGACATGTTTCATGTTGGAACTCAAAGCAGAATTCAAGTAATTGTACTCTTACCAAGATACCAGTTTGCATATATGATAACTGTTATCTTCTACACAATAATTTGTTGATGATAAATCACATTAAAGTGGAACATGTGGGTAGACACAACTTCTACTGAGTATCACTGCCAAGGAATGTTACTTGTTATTTTATTCTAATAAAATAAAAATTAGGTTCTAGATTAGATTCTTATAAAATTTAGAAATGCTGGAATTTCTTGGAAAATAGACATTGGCCTCAGCTTGAGGAAGAGTTGGCAGAATTAAAAAAAAATAAATCTTTATATAAATAAACTCTATTGGTCATAAAGATATTTACCAGTTTTGTGAGTCTGGAATGAAAGTGGTGGTCTCAGATTTTTCTACAGGAAACATAAAACATTGGAAAGTACTCACTGAATATAAAGGGTGACCAACACAGTAAAAATCAGAGGTCTGGGGAAAAATACTGTAGGAACACAGATTATATAAAATAATTTGGAAAGCCAACTTCAGGGAGAACCTGGCCTGCAGTTCCTAATGGATGGCTGGAAATTTGGAGCATCGAGACACAAAGGAATAACCATAAAAAAAGGCAGTATGAGCATTCCGGATGTACCCAAACATTTTTTATGTAGATAAATGCCACCAGGAAATTGCTTTTGAGCAAATAAAACTCTCGTACTTTGCAGGGGACACGATCAGGCAAGTTGTAAAGGGACATGGAAAAAATGTTCGTTGGGGTGATGGGATCAGCTCCTGGATTTCTGTTGCAACTTGCTGGCTCCTGCAGTGGGTGGATTGGCAACAAATTCATTTGCACTTCTTTGCTGGGGAGAGGAAGGTGTTTGCTCCCTGTCAGTTTGGAGCTCACTTTAAAGCATAGGTGAACTGCTCAAGACTAAAAACCTAAGGACTAAGTCATGATTATAGTGTTAGAAGAGGAAAGTGGGAAAACAAAACACTGAGGTCTGAGGGTGTCTTGCACTAGTCTCTAGTTTTAGCTTGTACTTGGCCTTTCCCCTTTGGTGTTTGTTACAGCCAGCAAAGGATGTCCTTGCTAGGGCTGTTTCTTGAGAAGAATTCGACATCTAGGTTTGATTTGTGGTTGAATTGGGTGCCTGCTTTTGGATTTGCACAGTGGCTTATGATTTTGGATGTTTATGGTTTACTTCTAGCAATTTGGTGCAGGGAGCAGGCTGATGTGATATACCTGGGATGATTTGGATCACAAAAGGATCACAGTGTCTGCACAGGTGAAGTGCAGAGATAACTTTGCAGAGTGGATGTTTCTGCCATCATCCTTTCAGAAACTCAGCTCCAGTTTAGTTCCATATTTTGTAAACTTCCTTTTGGAAGTGTTATTTTTAGCGCTATGGCATATTTTTGTTTCCCTTTCTCAGCAGCATGACTGTGTTGCATTCATGGCTTGAGCACTTCAAATAAATTGCCAGCACTGACTGATGCCGTCAAGCATAGCTTATGCCTCCAGAATCCCAACACAGTTTTCCAGTCTCTAGATGACACAGAACCATACTCTGGACCCACAAGTTAAAATTCTTAAGTGGTATCATTGATGAAGGAAAAAGTTTTTTTGTTACATGAGCATACAGGAGGGTGCTTTTCTCTTGGTTTATTTTTCACATTAAAAAAACACAAGAAAATAATATAATGCAATGTAATATATGCTGCTGTGTCCCATCTTGGGGGATGAGTGTGTCATTCCATATGCTGTAGCTAAACATAAATGAACTGTTATTAATGATTGCCATAATGTTTTCTAGCAGTTAGCTGGCTGTGATTCTAGGAATTTTTTCCACTGTGTTTTGAAGGGTTAGGTTATTTAAACTTACTATCAAATAGAATCAGATCAAAGTGAGCTAATTTTTCTTAAACACTAATCATTTTAAGGCTATTGAACTAAATATAGAGTCAGTTCATTAAATCATTAAAACAGCCTGCAATAATGCTCACAAAGTCATTATAGTGCTATTCCCCAGTCAGAGAGGTGGTGTTGCCTTAAGCACAGTTTAATCAAATTAGATGGTGGGTTATGTCCTGGGGTTTCTCCTATTGATATTCATTAAAAATACATGATTTATCACTAATCTCTGTAAGGTATATCCTACTCCTCCAAATGAATTTTGTAAATGTCAGGGGGAAGAAAACAGAATAGTTTATTGTTATAAGAATTTAAGTGTGGTGTGATCACATTTACATTTGTATAATATGTAATTTAGTGATAGATGATAATTTTAATGTGCCTTTAAAATTTCTGTCCTTAGTTAAAAAGTTAACAAAAATGGAAAACCCTCAGGAATAGCCACTTTATATTTTAATGCTGTATAAGCATATGAATTAACTTTGGAACTAATTATTCTGTAGATCATCATATAGTTTCTCTTATAGATTGTCTATAAAAGTTCACTGTTTAATATCATGTACTCCTTTTGGCACCATTTTCCATTTTTTTCCTTTTATTTGGAACAGTTCTGTTTCATAACTCCTCTGTCCTCTCCTCTTCATTAAGGCTTGCCTTGTTTTAAACAGTGAGGAAATACTGCTGAGAAGACCACACACAAACATTCCCCTCTCTGCTGTCACCACTGCTCCTTTTAAGTGAAAATTTCATCATTAATACAATGCTTTTTAATCTTGTGACACTCTAAAAATGGGGTAGATTGATTGTCACCTAACACCCAAACATGCAGCTGGTTAATGGTGCTGTGAGGCTCTAGCACGCTTCCAGCCAGGATGAAGCACATTGGATTAGTGGTTATTTGGAATCAGTACAATCTTAATTCCTCAAACTGGAATTTGCCTGAATTATCCCAACTTTGAAGTGCCCTGTGAATTTCCATGATTTTTGTATGACTGTTATTTACGAATCTTTGATACCACTTGGAAGCCCAGCTGAATATCCCCAGTGATACTCTGAGAATTTCTTGGTGTTGTGTTGTCACATCTGATATGGGAAGAGCCACCTACTGAACTTGGTTATGGCTCCTGCAGTGCTTTCCCTGGGTTGAGGTTTTAAAAGAATAGACTTAAGATTTCTGGAAGAAATGGATCAGGTTCTCAGTGCCCTGAAAATCTTCTGTCTGAGCTCAGAGTCCACCCAACACTGCTCATGGCTTTGCTATGTGGACAGTAGGAAACTATTGACTTGATTGTTGGGTATTAGTCATGTTACCACAGAATTGCCACTTAATTGAGACTGGCTTGAATTAAAACATAAATTGTTGTAATTACTGAGGTGATGTTGTAATTACTGAGAAGCTCATGTAACAACACTTGCAGTAGGAACTTCAGATGTGGTTTTAAAACCCTGTCCTACTTGAATTTGTCAGTTGTGCTAAAAGCTATTGTCAATTACTCTGAGGTAGATCTGAACAGATTGCTGCTGTCATGGGCTCTGCTGTTGATTTACACTGGCACGTCTGAAAGAGGAGCTTGGTTCTACACCTCTTCAAAACTGAAAAAAAATTCTTCTAGGTGGGAAGTTACTCTGCTGGACACTTTGGTGTCTGGATTACTGGTGGCTTTGGATTTCCTGGGCTGTAGCTAAATGTAATTGTGATTCTAGACCAGTTGAAGCCTCTCTAAGTGGTGCTGTTGAAGTTCCCCCCTGCATCCTGTACACCGGCACAGGAACTTGTCTCATGCTAAGTAAGCTGAGGAACCTCAACCTGCAGAAAAGCTTTCATATTGGCAGCTGAGCTCATCCTAGGATGTCTTACTGTGGGATTTGACAAATCCCACTTCTAGGTGCAAGGAGGAGGTCAGGGATGTACAACATGGTGAGGGGAAAGGCAGGCCAGGAGCAATGCTGAGAAGGGCTGGAAACAGCACAGAGCTGAACTCTTGAGTTAAAGAACAGTAAAGCTTTGGCTCATGATCTTATTTCCAACCATGTGTAGGGTTTTTGTTTGTCCGGGTTTTTTTCATGCTGAAGTTCAGTGAGTTTTCTGAAAATCAGGGTTTTTGTTCTACACTTTCTAGCTCTCGTTTTGTGAAGGAAAGCTTGAAAACCTGTCTTCAACATAATGAAGTTCCATTGACTAATACTTAAAGAGCTCAAAAAGAAAAGATACCTTCTTTTCTTAACTGGCTGCCTATGTCATGGTTCATAACCAAACCCCTGACATTTCTGGAATGTGAGTTGTGGTTGTTGGATTTTTTTGACATGTGCTGGGCTGGAAACGTGGAGTAAAGGAAGCAGCCTCAGAGGTAGCTGAGTGGCACAAAAGCCTTGTCTGGGTGCAGGAGCTGCTGGTGCAGGTGCAGTGTGTGAGGCACTGTCTGCACGCAACCTCAGTGCAGCTGTAGTGTAGGTCTGGCAATCAGCCCATGAGCCCTAATCCTGCAAATACACATCACACGCTTCATTTTATACTCGTGAGAGGCCCAGCCTAAATGAAATCCTATTAAATTGTCGGTCTAGTGCTAATTAAACATCTGCCTTTCAGTGAATTTTTTTATTATTATTTTTGTGAGATTACATATAATGTATAGGTAAGAACACATGTATAGTATTTGTTCTATCAATTTTTTTAAAAGGCAGTATATGAAACATTTGTTGTTTTCCTCTGATAAGTCCCCATAATAAAGTGCTGATGAATGAGACCATCTACTTTACCTGGTTTTACTTTTGTTTCAAAACTTTTCAAAGCGAAGAGTGAGGCACAATAGGGCAGCTGGCTATTATCCATAGGCTCTTCAGCTCCAAAGCCTTTAAGGTGAGATGTGAACAAGACTGTGCCTTAATTATTGGCAGCAACTAGCTTGGCTTTTCAAAGTAATAAATGGGGGTCCTTACAAAGTCTCTTCTTAAGTAGCTAAATGCATAATCCACCCGGGATATTGTTTTAAAATTCATTTCATCTTCAGTAATTTGATCAGAGAAAGAGTTGTATTGGTCATTTCTCTTGTGTAAGAACTGTGTCGCACCTAGGGGCAAGGAACATTTATTTTCATGATTAATACCTGTGAGTTTCATGGCCTAATGAGAAAGCCTTAGATGTATTTGAAATGAAATTGCCTTTTTTTTTTTTTTTGGACCCTTTGTTCAATTCATGTAAACACTTTGACTACTGTCCTTTTCCTTGTGGGTCTGAAGATCCTGTAATACCCACATAGCATTTGTTTGTGTATGTAGTTGCAATATTAAGGTATGGGAGTTTCAAACCAAGTCATTTTGATGGACACCTGCATACATTTGTGTATCTTGCTACATTTCTCAAAGATGAATAGCCCTGGAACTGTGAAAGTGAAAGTTAATGGAATATTTTGCCCTACTTTCCCTGGCACCCATCCAACCTCACCAAGAAATCTAGTGCTGGGTTTTGTGTTGCTATTAAGTCTATCAATCTCTTCACTG
The DNA here is from genome assembly GCA_013398615.1 of Brachypodius melanocephalos. Classification (NCBI taxonomy): domain Eukaryota; kingdom Metazoa; phylum Chordata; class Aves; order Passeriformes; family Pycnonotidae; genus Brachypodius; species Brachypodius melanocephalos. The sequence goes on along the minus strand of VZSR01000001.1, from coordinate 1,599,976 downwards.
CAACCTCCTCTTTGTTGAAGTCCAGTTCAAAATACATATATGTACCAGAAAAGAAAACCCTACTTCATATTCCTACCTGCACTGTTTCCATCTCATGTAATGCCTTGGCTTAAAAGTATTTTAAAGGGATTTAAAACAGCCCAGTCTTCCCTCTGCTCCAGGTTAAAAGTAGTGTTAGTCCTTGATGATCTCAGTGCAGTGTCATCTTTCCTTCCTCCAGTGTCTTCAGCTCTTCCTTGTAACTTGTCTGCATTCAGTTGAAGATCCTTGGTGTGACGGGTGTGTCTTAATTCCACAAATCCTTTATATCCTTATGTCTTTGAGTTAATACTAAAACATTCGTATTTTATTTGCTGGTATGATTTTGCACTTGTTTTCCTTTGGTTCTCTTGCTCCTTCAAAACCATTCACTGAAAGTGCACCTTGTTATGTAAAGACCCAAAGAAATTAAAGGAATGCCTTGGAGTGGGCTGGGAAAGAAGGACATGGAGCCCCCATGATAGGAAGTAAAATACTGAAAGATAGACTCACCTGCTAGAGCTGCTGGTGTCATTAAATACTTATCCACAGTGTCCAGAAGCTTAAATGGGTAGCCAGAACTCCACTGTGTAAGGCAATTAAAATGACTGATGTCTTAATAAAAAGGCAGCATGTAGCTGATATTTTGGCTGTTTGGTGTTGTATTGGTGTGGTTTAAATTCTGCATTTTGTTTCTGTCTTGTCATCTACCACCACAGAAGTTAACTTCAAAAACAAGAAGCGATTGTGCCAGTTGAGTAGGGGTGCCCTGAGAAAGGCTTGGAGTAGCTGGCTGTGGCCCACCTCTTTCAAGTCACCTGGGCATTAATGTGGTAGTCTACTTGCAGCACTGGGAATGCCCAGCTGCTGGTCTGGTTTGTGCCAGCACATGCAGGAACACAGCTCTGAGAAGAGCAAGAGCCAATTCAGTATCTGCTGGTCAGAACACTGGTGAGCAGCCTTAAATGGGACTATGTGTCCTGGTTCAGTGCCTTGTAGAAGGAGTTAACTTAGAGTGAGTCATGTAGCCATCAGAAGGTGACCTAGGTTAACTCCTCAGAAGACAGGCACTGGGTGAGAAGCAGCATATGACAATGCAGTGGTAATTTCACCTCAGACAGTGACATCTTTGGACTGAGGTTTTTTGGCCACTGCCATTAACTCCAATATGCTGAGCTTTGTTTAACAAAGCAAATGTGACATTAAAACATAATTGAGTTAAATCAATAACTGTGCTGCTCTGAATGCGGTGCTGGTGGAGACAGTGTCCTTGGTTTTCATTTGAGATGCTGCTGTTAAAATTAATTTCAAGGATTAATCCTTCCCTGTACAGAAGATGAAGCACATTAAAGACTTTGGTTGTTTATACTTCTTGTGTCCCAAAAAAAGGATAGTGCAACTGAGAGAAGCAGAAGTTTTATTTTACCAGAGAAGAGGAAGTAATTCTTGGGGGGGTCTCTGAGGACTTTTGCCATTAGGTCAAGACCCAAGATTGGAAGACAAGGGTGCAGGGTGGAGTTCCCCTCTTGTCTCAGCATATGAAACCTGCTTCTTGTGACCTGTCACGTAAGCATGGTCTGTTAGTCACTTTTTCCCCTGAAAACAGTTCCTGCAAATAGAGTAAAACATTCTTTCGTGTTGGTGCAAAAAGTATAAGTATTTAACAAATTTACATTTACTTTAGTTAACAATTTGTGTGGTAGATTTACCATCCACCCCCTAAAATAAAGACTGATGCTCCCATTAATTACACAATGATTACTTTCCAGTAGGATAAATCAGCCCCTGCTGAGCTCCAGGCTGCCACAGCTAGTATGGTACCTGTGCCTGAATTCAATACTTTTAGGCTGACTTCAATATTTCTTTCACAAGTAGTACCTGTCTGAAGGCTCCTAGACATAACCACAGACACCTATAATGTCAGTAGAATCCCTGCCTTCTGGGCAAGTCTGAATCACTTCCTTTGTATTTTTCAGAGATAAAAAGTAAACATGCTTATGGAACGTATCGTGTTTCCGTCCTGCTTGTAACATCACGTGTGTGCACATCAGAATGCACAAACCCATAACATGAGCTCAACTTTGAAGGCGTCTGCTTGTTTGATTGGTAAATCAGGTATTTCCCTACGAATTTGACAATGTCCTGATTTTATTCTCCAGGGGATTTTGAAAGAGTGTCCAGATGCTGTAAGCCTACTGGCTCTTAGGGGTTTTCTCACTAATTTCCACATTCATGTGTGCATCTGATGTGTATGGTGCGTGTGAACATTTGTGCTGTTTCAGTGAGAAAGTCATGTCACGTAAATAAGAATTTATCTGTTCAAAGCACTACTCAGGAGTGCATGATTTGGCAGTGGAAACAATTTCTTAATAAGGGGCATCTGGTATTAGTTCTTGCTGCTATCTTTTCAGACTAGACAGGTTTTGGCTGTTGCACATTTTTGTCCCCCTCTCTTTCATCCATTGTTCTTTCTACCACTAGTCTCTCACTGTTCTCAGTGCCTTCCCAGATGTTCCCCAGTCTGGAATGACTCGCCTGTCATTGCTGTTCATAACTTGCCAGCTTGGTTTGACCTTTTGATGTGTGGTGGAGCTGAATTCTCTTTTCTTGGTAACTGAAAACGTATTTTCTGAAGCTGCATGGTTTGGGACACTGTATGCACAGAAATGTTTTAATGGTGATTTTTGTGGTAATGAAAGACCTGTTGAGTTCTCAGCAGTCGAAAGAGTCACTTAGAATAATGAAGACACTTGAGTACAAGGCTAGTAGGTTCGTTCCTGTTTTACATCAGGGTCTCTTAGGAGCCTTCTCAATGTTCACAGATACTTTCATGTTGCTTGTTCTTCCTCCTGTGTCTCATCTTTACTCCTCATGACGTCGATATCATTTGACATGTCTGTCCAGCATGTGAAAGAAGGATTCCTTCTTTCTAATGATCTGTGCCTCATGATTTGATTGTCTTGCATATGACTTCATACCTGCCCAAATCACATTCTGAGTTGCTGTATTTTTGAGTAGCCATCCTGAGAGAAAGATGGATACAAACCCTTACGAAACTCAGTTTGAGTGGATGCATTTTCTGACATCAGTGCTGTGTAGCTCATTGAAATTGAGCCCACATTCTGCTTCACTGAACACCCCTTTTCATGTGGCAGCACCCTGAGGTTGGTGTCCTTGTTCACCAGTTCCTTGTGAAGGCTGTGCTGCATTGAATTAAGTGTTTGTACTGCAGTTTTGACTCTTGTTCATACCAGTAGTTTGTCTGCATCTGAAGGGCTCAAAAGATGGTGTCAACAAGCCCTAATAACCTCTGAGCCCAGCTGCATTTTTAGCAGTGATATCTTTTGAGTTGCTTTTCAGGTTCAGCTTGTAGCTTGTGCAATAAAAGCAAGGATGGGCTGTGTAGTTTTGTAGCTGTTTCCAGCTTCAATGTATGTAACTTTTCCCCATATTTGTGCTTTCTAGCGAACACCTGAAGATACAGCTGTGCTCTGCCACCTCTTCTGCCATCCTGTCTCCTGTGCCCATACCCCAGAACAGTTTTGATTCTAAGTCTCAGAAATCCTGCTGGTTTCTTTTGCTGAGGACATTAATATTCCTTTGTGGCAGGCTGGTTCCCACATGGCACTCCTTGGCATCTGCTGGTGCCCACTGTGCTCTGAGGTAATTGTTGTCCTTCCACAGTACCTTGTGCCTGTGTCTTTGGCAATGAATATTGAGGCTGCTCTGGCCCAGTCAGATACTATTTCTTACTGAGTGTTTTTTTCAAAGGCTTTGCACAACTTCTGTGTCTATGCAGAAATGCAGTTACCTGGCTCTAGGAAGGAATCAAGTTTTTACAGAGGCCAGGAGGACCCAAAACAATTACCTACCTTTCAGTAGCTTCGTGCTGCTTATCCAGCTTGTGGGTTCTGTGGCTTTAGCAGTGGTGCCTTCAGCATTTATTTTATTGCTCCCATAATTTTTCTTTCATATGAAGGGTGCTTGGTGAAGCAGATGCTCTGCTGGCTATGCTGTTCTACTTTTCAGGTGTAACACGCCTTGGAAACGTCAACTACTTCAGAAACATTTCGGTAATACCAGAGAGATGTCAGTGCTTTGAGCTGGGGCTTCGTGTGTGTGCATGTGTATGTCTGGTGATGTCTTTGAAGATCTTTATATTCCACTTATATTTGCAAAAACATGGCTGATTTGCTCCCTGAACTTTTTAGGAGCCCAAACTTTGATCTCTACAGGCCCTTACTGTTGACCTTACTTACACAATGTGGAAATGGGACTTCAGAGGGGAGGCTGAGGTGGTTAAGGTGTCACCTGAAGTATGGGGGAATGAAGGCTGTGTGTCTGCTCAAACTGAGCAGATGAGGAATCTGAATTTCCTAAGGGAGTATTTGAACCAGTAGGTAGCTGATTACTCCAGGGACTCTCCCTCTCTCCTTGTTTCCTTGCTTGAGGGAATGGCTATGAATGCTGCATTGCTCTGATGCTGGAAGGAAACTCTTGCTGGATGCTACTGATTGTGGGAAAAACAGGCAGGATGCTGAAATGCCACCTATGCCTATGCATTTCATGTGTGATCAGTTCTGGAGCTTTCCCTATTGAGCAGTGCCTCTGTGCCTATGGAACAGCTTGTATCCAGGCAGTTCCATGCCTCAGGCTGAGCATTTCAAAATCAGAAGCCTTTGAAGAATGTATAAGAGAATAAACTTTTCCCATGGTGAATGCAGTTGCATTCATGACTTCAGGTAAAGCAATGGCTTCTGTGCTAGGAGTTTTTCATCCAGATGTTCTTTCTCCTTAGTCTACTTGCAGATCGAATGCTATGGTTGTGCTGCTGGGTCATTTCAATTTTGCTTTTGTGGGTGCAGTGTTGTTTTCTTCTTTTGTGTAATGCTGTGGAGCTTCTTGTAGCTCAGTGCTGCTGCTGATGACCCACAAGCAATTTGGTGTTGCTTTTTTTGTGTGCACTGTTGTTATCCTTGACTGCTAAACTATTTCAGGCTTTACCAAGCACTTAGCCTTGGCTGGTTTGCATCACGCTAATATCACGTATGTCCAAAAGTTAAAAGCAATTGCTTTAAGAGTATTAGGAAGGTTGCAAGATCTCCAAAGGCAGAAAAGGCCAGAGTCAAAGCTGCTTGGAGAACTTAGCTGGACTTAGTCATGTAAAAGGATGAAAGAACCTGAAGTTTTGAAACCATGCTCTGCTTCCCCAGTTCACAAATAAAAGAGAAATCTGATAGTAGGGGTAGAATGGTGTGTGGGCATGCAATTAAAGACTGTTTAAGTACCCCCAAGAGCCCAACTCAAGGAATTACTGGCACTCTTCAACTTAGGGTTTCTTAACCTTTTGAAGCCTTAAGTTGGCAAACTAAAAGATTAAACTTGTGTAGGTTTTGGTGAATAATTCCATGTGTTTGGGGGACAACAGAAGACAAGCTCTCTAGGCCTGCCCTATGGATATCACTATTTGCATTAATGGAATAATGGAGAGCTGCAGCAAATTGCCTGACAGTCTGGAAACAGGGTGAGATGCTCTGCTTGCAAGAGTATTATGGATACTTTCTAATGGTACAGGTAAGAATTTAAAGGTATTGAAGCCAATTCTAAAGTCCAGATGCAAAGAGTGAATACTCTCATCCTCACACAAAGAAAGGGTGCTGACAAGAGGTGCGGGATACAGTTATTGTTCCCTTTGGAAGCAGAGTGATCAGTGTGTGTCAGTAGCCTCTTCCAAAACTGGGGAGCCTTCTGTTCAAGTGTTTGCCTAGCAGATTTCTGTTCTCCAGTGAGAATACTGAAAAGATCTACTCTGTGGATTTTAATCTGAGCTTGGGATCTCTCAAGCCAGTGGCTAAAAGATGAAGACAATTGGTTTGCAACTTGAATTCAATTATGTTTCTTTTATGTAGATACAGTGGATTCAGTATGTCATATCAGTATGACAAAAAAGGGACGTGAATTATCCTGGGCCCTGAAACTATTGTTGGAGAAGGAAAAGATTTGTAGATGTTAGTTAACATACTTTGACAACTATTTGCCAAAGCCATTCATTACATCTGCCTCTGCATTAGAAAGGGCACAATATTTCATTTTCCATTTCCTTTCACAAATAGAAAATTAATTGCATAGACTTGCAGAAAGTGCAGATATAACTCGTTATGTATTGTTAAGGCTGTCTGTGATAAATTTATCAAGCTTAGACAAAAAGTACTCTGAAATCACAATGGATCTGTCTTAATTAACGTTCATTAAGTGACAGTTACACCTGTTTGGAAATGGGAGGTAAAAGACAAGTTTTCCAGAAGCACAGTAACATAGTGGTCTCTGGTTATAGAGGAAGCTGGCAAACATGAACTATACTTTTATTTGAGCCCTTTTGCTACCTTTCATGAATCAAATTCAAAGTCCTGTTTTGCAAATTAATTATCCCAGTGTATCTGTTAAAAAAAAAAGAAAAAAGAAAAAAAATAAACTGGGCTGTTATGACCATGCAATAATGGTTATCTTGCTGTTCCTAGTGATGTAATTGAGCAGTTATATGGGGTGAAGGTGAACTCATTAAAGTCCATCTCTATAATGCAGTTATGACATATGCTGTTTATAGAAGTCTCTAGCTATAAAACTATCCTACTGTTATCCATTCTTGGTTGTATAGCTGATACAGCTTATCTCTGCTGGTGCCACTGGAGTGGTGCTGTGGAGACTGTCCTTAATGATAGGAGAAACCAGAGGGTGAGCAGAAATGGTGCCACCACAGTTTACAGAAGGAAGCAACAAACAGGAGGAGGTCAGGGACACCAGGACATGTTACTGCCATTTACCAAGTTGCCTTAGCAAGGAAATACCACAAGATGGAAAGATAAGGGAGAAAATGGAAATTTTTGTGCTTTTTGCTGAAGGAAGACAGACTTGCTGATGGATGGCTGAGCACTGAGAAGAGTTTTCAACAAGCTGATATTTCACTCTGGTTTCCTCTGGATTGAGGTTACATCCTGAATATAGATTCCATGGGGGAAGAGCACAAGACTGGCAGCCAGAGGCTCCTGGGCTGAGGCCTTACAAGGGTGAAAGGGGAGCGTGGTGAGCTCCAGTGTCTTCTTTACTGTCAACCTACAGTAAAACACTTGCTGTAAAGATAGCCTTAATATGTATTTTTAAGTTCTACAGTTGTTAGTCTGTGACTCAGGAATTATCTTGTTATCTGCAGGTTTGGTTTCACAGATCATCTGCTCTTAGAGCTTTTGTTACAGGCCTCACTTTCAGCTGGTGAGTTATAGACAGTCTGAAACTTCTGCTTTTCCCAGGTGCTTTTCTGACACCATCCTTTGACCTACATTTCACCCCTTCCTGCACTACTTTCCCCCATTCTGAATTTTTGAAGTGCTGAGATCAGCTCTTTATTTTTACCAGTACTTTTTAAGTTTGAATTCTAACAACAGAAAATAGAACTAAGTTTAATTCAAGTTTAACTTTCTATTTTACTTGTTGTGTTTGCCAAGAAACTCAAACTTTAAAAAAAACAACCTGCAGAAGTCAGTATCAGCCTATTTCCTTAGTTGCTTCAAACAGTTCTAGAGTTCCTTGAGTTTTTCTGCTCAGCTATGCAGATGTGAAACATTCCTCCCTCAGTCTGAGCATGTACAGACCTCTCAGTGGCAGAGCACGATGGAATTTGTGTGATGCACATACCTCATTCCAATCACAAGTGTCATTAACCCCAAAACTATGTTACAATTTTCACTAAACAAGCCTCAAACGCAGACTTCCAAATGTAGGTATTTTTGGTTTGTTTTCCTGAAATGGTGTTTGTTTTACTTGGCTTCTGAGATTATCAGGGGTTTAGTAATGCAGGGATCTGTCTAAATAAGTGAGTTAAAAGGAATTTGGTAGAGAATATCTAGTTGTGGGGTTTTGTTTTGATCTGTAGGTTAATGTGTGCAGGTCAAAAAATCCTTCAGTCTGCAAGGGCACTGCTGCTGATGTTGGTGGAAGGAGTTTGCAAAGACATCTCGGTGCACTTGCTGTTTTAGTGATGGACCCATTTCCTCTCTGTTTAGAGCCTCGTTACAGCCCTGTTTTGTAGGAGAATACACAGTGGTGCTAAAAGGGCATATTTCCCTTCCTTTCTTCTGTTTCTTTCCCTGCTGCAGCTTCAAATGTACTCTTTGCTATTCACCACTGTCCCATTTTATCTGTTACAATGCTGTCAGCAGAACAGCTGATGCTGACCTCCTACGTGCCATTGTTATGCTTTAGTACCAACATCCCAAAGTAGGTGACAGGGTTTTCATTTCTTGGCTGTTATTAGAAATTCTAACTTGGGTAGGTTTCACTGCCTTGGTTAAAACTCTGGGCATGAACTGAAGATTCTTTAACAGACAAACAAGGGAAAAAGTTCTGACACCAAAGAATTGGAATATGCTGTTCAGGCTCACAAAATATACCATGTAGGAAGAATGGAGCTCCTGGCTTTGAATTTAGCACATCAGTGGTGTGTGGACTTAGATTTATGATGTCTCAGCCTTTTGATTCTTCTACACTTTTCAGTGGTGGTCATCCCTGCTTTTTTTCATCTTACTGACGGAAGACCTTGAGGTTTAGCCACATGTGACTTCTGCCAGTGCCATTCCTAGATTGGATTAGAGATTAGAGGTTTGTGTTCTTTTTCTTATCCTTCTCCTGGGTCTACATATCTGAGTCTACTGACCTCCAGTCTCTTTGAGATCAAGCTACTGTGCTCAGAAAAGATAAACCTGTGTCTGGTTCTGTAATCTGAAAAGTTGCTCCCTTTCAGTCAATAATTACCCAGAATTTTTGGGGATTTACAGTCCTGTCTATTCTAAGATCTCAAACCATTCCCTGACTGTGATTTAGAAGATGGTGGAAGGTGAATGAAAAAAAGGGAAATCTTTGAGGAGCTGAATGTTTTTCATTTGCTTCCATGCAGGACTTCTAAATCAACTTCCACAATCTTTGGCATAAACCTTTGCTTGCATCCAAGAAACAAGTTTTCTCTGTCAGCTGCACTATGATAAATCTGAATTGCCATTTCTGGTGTCCAGCTTTGAAAACCTTGGTTCTTCTCAAATAATATTTAGGAAACAGAATAATGAGTAGTATGTATCTGACTTTTGTTGCTTGGATTTGCAGATGAAGAATATTGGTTTGGATCATAGGTTTAAGGTGCGAGACTAGGTTTATTTAACAGGATTGGTATGTCTCATACAAGGTGAGCTCATAAGCCATGGTTTGGCACAGCACACAAAACATTCAGGTAACCTTAAGCAACAGACTGATTTCAATTAGATCCTTGTCAGGGTTACACCAATCAATTTAAGAAGCAACAGAATGTAACTTCTGTGACACAGATTTCACAAACTGAATAATTCATAATTATGAGGACTTTAGGAGGTAGAACAGTCACAAGTACTCTATGGCCTCTTCCCCATGCAAGGAATACTCAGTATTTGCAGTGAACCTCTATTGAACTGGACTGTACCTCACAGAAGTTTACCTGAAACTGAAGAAGATACAAAGAAATTGTATTTGAAGTTGTAATTCAAAAAGAATAGTGAATGCTAAGTGAATTACCTATAGCATAAAATAAGCTGTTAAAGTAAGATTTTGTGATTTCTATTACCCAGCTCATCTCCAAGGCTGGTGGGTGTGCAAAAATGTGAGAGAGCTTAGAAGTTTAAATTATCTGGATTAAAAATCATACTACAATTAGAGATATAATGCGGAAATAGAAACCTTGGTGAAAAAGTGCCCTGTTTCCACATTGTCCATCTTTATTCCTTCACAGGAATAGTTGAAAAGGATTAATATCCCTCAGTAAAGCAGGGCCATGGTGAAATGCCCTCTTTGGGCTCCCTCTCTGCAGGCCAAGGGCAATTATGCCCCAAGTGCTGATCAACACCAGCACCAACAATCTCTCTTCTGTGTCAAGCAGAAGTACCAGTCTAGTTCAACCAGTTCAAACAGCTGGTTTGAACTCACCCAGCTGATTTTGTGTCACGTGTTGGGAAGGGAACATCTGAGCTCCTCTGTGGGCAGAGGAGTGGATGAGGAGAAGAGTTCACAGCAGCACTGTCCTCAGCTGGACTGTGAAGAATCTGTCAATGGCCCAGTTGTCTTCACAGAGTCTTTTGTGCTATAGTTAAGGCACTGCCTGTTGTGTGTGGACAGGGCTGAATGCAGAGGAATGGATCTGTGTAGATCAGACATAGCCACATCAGTAAGGAGAGAGAGATTGCTGTGTGGGGCAGTTGAACTGTAAAGAAAAAATGGAGAGCTCACTTCCTTTCCCTGCAAAGCCATCCCTTCCTTCCCAGCTCCTGCAATTATCTGCTCCAAGCTGTTTTTCCACTAGATTATCTGCAGAGTAGTTCTACAGGGCATTGGGAAACAAGCCAGTACAGAAGCAGTAGAAGGACTCAGGAATTTCTTTCTGATGTCCTGGTGTGTTCCAAGTCAGCTTGACATGAGATACACAGAGGTGGCCAGCAGACTATATGTGTCTACTATGAGTGAGACAAGATTTCTCAAAGTCTTTTCCCTTCTCAAGACAAGGAGTGTGCAAGAAGCTCCTGGTTTTGGAGTTTACTAGCTCATGACAATCTATGTCCCCCTGGACATCACCAGAATGTAGGGAGAGATTGATAAAATTTTACTTATCCCAAGGGGCAGCACAAGCTCCCTCAGTTTCACAACCCATCATGACTCACCCAGCCCTGTTTGCTTTCTTCTGTTTGATAGAATTGATGTGTTTTACACTGAGCTGTATTATGAACAGAGTTCAAAGCAACTGCGTGTGATGGGATTGATTCTTTGTAAATGAACTATTTTCTGTTGCAGGTTTCAAGCTCAGAATGTCTTAGTTACTTTTTCATTTTGGAAGGACTACCTCTTTTCTCACACAGGAAACAAAAGCTTATGGTACAGAGCATTTCTTGGAACCTTGGCTCTATAAATAACTGTTCTGTAGAGCACCCAAAATACACCAAAATACCAGATCTAGTATGAGCCATGGAGGAAGTTTATGCAGCTACTTATTAATTTGACCCTTGCATCAGTGCTCGATGTGCTGCTCCCCTCCACAGTGTGTCAGTGGAGAAGCCCCACAAAACACTGTGGCATGACTTCACGTTCTTCACATCGCTGTGTTCACAGCAGGACTGGGGTTGTTCTTCTGAACCTGAATTCAGAGAGGAGTTGTAACATTTCTAGGTATGTGCTGCTGCTAAACCTCTAGCAAAAGGTGGAGTAAGGCCTAGTGTTAGTATGCTGGACTGAGGAAAATGTTAAATATGTACCCATATCAGCAGCCAGCAGCTGTCAGGATAAAGGAAGTTGTGTGCCAGCTGGTGCACGCAGCAGCATCCTGTTGTGGAGAAAAATGCTGACCACACTTCACCTTTTGAGCCAGCTGTCTTCAGAGATTTTCTATCAGAATCCATCTTCAAAATGCTTCTTGTCTTCCAGCCTCCTTTAAAGTTGTCTTTGTCTTCAAGTCAGTTATTCTTCACAAGGTTCTTCTCCAGATTTCAATAAAAACCCAGGGGATACTTGGCAATCTACTGGAACTGAGGAAAGCTGAAATCATGACTTGGCAATCTATTTTTGATAAGCCAACTTCCAGGATTTATTCATTCCTACTGCGTGTGTCTGCAACTTAATCCAGTAGGCATAAATGACACATAAGCAATGGAGTAAAGGTTGTACCTGAAGTGAATTTTTCTTTTTATTTCTTCCTCTTTTAAAAATAGTTTCTGTAACAGACTTTGAAAATCACTTGTACCTGTGTCAGGTCATCTCAGATGTCTTTAGTATCCAGATGGATTTTTCTTGAAAAGCTTAATTTTTCAGACGATAAATAGTTAGCACAATTTTGTTTCTTGGCTCTGAAAAATTAAACCTTCAGTATCACCTACCACTGCGTGCATTTGCTCTTTGTTTCACCTGCAGTTAATAAACTTTGTAATAGGGAGTGATTGTACCTAAATGGTCGATAACATTTTCATTATCAGCTTCGTTATCAGCTTCTCACAGATGTCACAAAAGCTATGAGTCCTGTATTATGTTGTGGAGGAAGAACAGGGCCTTCAGGATCAGTTTATGGAGGGGGCAAAGGTGAGAAGGGACCCTTGGGCACGTGTGAGGCTGATGATGGTTTAGTAGCAGGACTGGGGTTGCTGGGACTGAACAGTAGGAAATGAGGATGAATAAGCAGAGAGGAGAAGTTGGAAGCTCAGAACAAGTCATCTGAAGATGATGTGATGGCACAGAGGAAGATGTTAGAGGAATTCAAAACACAAGAGTAAAATGGCTGGGGCAAAAGGAACATTACCTTCATAATCTGCATGGGGAGGAAGAGATCAAGAAGTGCCTGAAGGGAGAAGGTGGGCAGAGAGAAGGGTTATCGTGACATGTTTCTTGGAAATAGATGATGAATGTTTTATTCTCTGAAATCAATTACTTTAGAAGAGCACAAAAGAATGGGAGTCACTTGACTAAATAAGGACACCTGAGTGTAGGTATTGATACCTCAGCTTACAATTTAAATTCTCTATATTAGCTAAATCTCTGTAAATGGGAGACAAAAATATTCATAAAAGGGTTGGGTTCCTGAGGGCAGGGCCTTTACAGAACCCTGAATAGCTCTGCAGTGTTTTGAGTTTCTTTTCATTCTGCAGGTTCTGACACCCAAAAGGCCCTGTAAATCGCTGGTCAATTTATGGTGCCAGGTTGTTTTTTCCTTTGGCAGTGTTTAAAGGTAAGCTGAGTTCTTCTGAAAATAGGATGACAAAGCAAAGGTTACCCAGCACTCTTGAATAGATGGCCATTTAGACCCAAATTCACTAGAAGCCTGCAATGTACCTGAAATTAGAAAGCGTCTCCAGCTGATAAAACCGAAACCAGAGGAACACAATGCTGTGGTGACTGTAATAATATGACTGTATTGTGTAATAACTATAATAGTGATGGTATCTGCAAGTGTAACCTTTAATTACTCTGCCTGTTTCTGCAAACTCTTTAGGAAGGAAAAACAACACACATTTGACACATGTTGTGAAAATTAAATTTCCCAATAGACAAGAATGTAGGGATGTCTCTCCAATGTCAAACCAAACTACCTTCTAACACACTTTTTCTCTGACAGTGACCAGTAGTAGATGCATAAGGGAGAAAGTGTGACAGGTAGAATGTGACACTGGCTGGGTTATAATTTCCTACTTTCAGCAGTTTGCAGATTAGGAATTTTCTGAGTCTAAGCTTGCTTTCAAAGCATCCTGTGTAATAGCCCAGCACAGTGTTTTCTGTCATTTATACATCTATTTGCTTTGATTGTTTTTGTCCCCTGACATTGGGTCTTCTTGTCCAGCTCAGTGTCACATGTGGTGCATTCCAGTTGATTTAGGAGCCTAACACCCATTTTCACAAGGGATATGTGAAACCAGGTCTTCTGAGAGTCACTAACTATTGTGCATAATGAGAGTTTTCTGGAGTGATTTTTGGAAAAATGTTGTTGGAATCTGTGTAGGATTTTGGGAATGAAGGTAGTGAATCAGTTAAATGCTCTTTTGTGTTTGAAGAAGAAAGGGGAGAAAAAGGACAATAGAAATGGGATATGTTTAAGTTGGAGTTATCCAGCATTAGAGAATTTTACATATGACACGAGAAATATCCTTGCCACTGGTATAGATATCTGAAATACTCGTGTGTTGGAGTGCTCTAGTCCCCCTTTTAGATGAGGTGTAAGTAAATAGAAAACTGTATCATCTATGGCTGGTGCAGAAGACCACAGTACAGTAAAAGATTTATTTATCAGCCAAAACTCTATCTTGCTGTATCTCTGCCTCTGTTACAGGCACAAATATTAGTTTCTTTTATGCTGTAGGTGGTTCTTGTCAAAGGGAACAGAGGAAGAGGGTCATCCCTATTGTCCCCCTTTTTGTACAGACTTCTCTCCTAACACTTGCTAAAAGTAGCACTGAAATCAGTCCAGGTCCCTTAACTTCTCCCGAGAGAGAATGTGGAGAGAGGTGAAAGTGTCTACTACAAATACATAATTTTCTTTTCACTTCATTGTTCCCTCTCCATCTGACTTGGCAGGTGAGTGGGAATGGTGTGCAAATCGATCCCGAGGCAATCAATGACACAGCAGCTGGCCAGAGCTGAACACCGATGCGCTGATCGCCTCCAAATCAATTCACACGCTGCTCTTGCTCAGGTTACCTGCCACTTCAGCAGGGAGGGCTGGATGGGGAATGGAGGAGAAAATTGCACAAAAAGTATTCTGGGACCTTTCTAAATAGGCCACTTACGTGCAACCCTTCTTCCCTCATATGTACATTTATACTGGATGTAAGGATATGATAAGGTCACGATGCAGTGCCTTGTTTGAAACTCAGACATTGCTCAAAGGGAGCAGCGTGGGGCCCTGGAGAATGCCTGGAAGAGACAGAGCAGTCCTGCGTCTTCTTTGCTGTTTTCCGCCTTAGTGTTAGGTATTTAACTAGTCAAGCATTGCTGTTTGGATGTGCACAAGCTTAAATAATCCTGTGGAGTGTTGTGCCATGGGGAACTGTGGCTCCTAATTTCTAAACACTCCTCAAGGTGAGTGGCTGTTGTTTTGCTTTAATAAGCCAGGAGTTGTGCATGTCGAAAGTGCCTATTGTACAAAGATCTCAATTTACTTGGCAAACTTCCATGCATTAAGTCTCCCTGCTTTGCTGTCAAGAAGTGAGGTATTGTTATCTCCATTAAGAGCAAGTGAGCCAGGAATAAATGCCTGCTCTCTTTGTATTGCTGCTGCTTCCTTTTATTTCACTTTCTTCTCCTGGATAGTAGCCTTTAATTTAGAGTGTAGATTGTTGAGGCTAGAGATGGTTCTAGGCCCTACAGATGAGGGACAGCACCTCATCCCCATGCCAACAGGAGGACATCTCCCTTTTCCTCCTGCAAGTGGCTGGCTATGACCCAATTCAGTGCTGTCCTCAGGGATTCTCTTGTCTGTGCCACAGTTGCCATGGTCCCTAGGGAAGCAGTCAGCAAATAATTTAGGGGTAGGACCACCCAGCAGCCTCTTCTTCCCACTGTCACTGACGTGAGACCTTGGCAAAAGACTCAGTCTTGTGTGGGAACATGGATCCACATGCATAGAGGATAATCCTGCAGGGAACCCTGTCCTACTCAAGGATAGCCACGGATCGGGTCCTTTGGCTTTATACATGGAACATGTCACTTGGGGAGGAGGAAATAAATGGAGTTGGCTGAGTGAGTTGCTGAAAGTAATGCTGAAAGGCAGGGGCAGATCTGTGGAAAGACTTGAATATTGTGTGCTGTAGCCCATGGTGCTTGCAATAACACCAGTGCTGGATGACTGAATATATTCAGAGGTTGTTGCTCTGTGTCCCCTTACAGTTTAGGATACTGCAGGACGTGATGTGGCACAGGAGCTGCGTTCCCCTTGGAATGGGAGGTAGGAGCAGCATATGCAGAACAGGTACAGCCATGTCAATAAGGAAAAACCGGCATTCATTTGTTTTGTTTATTGCCCATTAATTTTAAGGAGTGCTGATACACTTGTCTGTTTTCAATAGTCCAATTGCTGCTAATGATAACAAGAAGTAAATATTGGCCACTGCCTTGGGAACACATTGGATCATAAGCGGCAGAAGTTTGTGGCAGAAGTTGTCTTTTTGCTCAGCACCTGATGAGATGAGGCCTTATTTCTGACTGGGGAACAAGAGTTCAAAGGTTGCCTGTCACATGTCCTCTCCCGCTCTGAGATAAAGCTGGCAGGTGGAGGGAGCCAGGTGGGTGGCCAAGACTGTATGGCACAGCCCAAGGGCGAGGTGCTGCCATTTGTGAGGTACTCTGAGCACAACAGGGAGGTTCAGGAAGAACTAAGCTTCGGAAATAATATAAGCACAGTATTTCTTGCTATTCTCCTGGAGAATAGGTACTTAGCAGAGTTTCATTTCTCAGCTCTGAAAAATCAAACCTTCAGAGTCACTTACCACCGTGTCCAGTTGTTCTTTGTTTTACCAGCAGTTAATAATGTTGTTTTATGTAAATTCTAAGAGGATACAAGATAATCTGCTGTTTGCAATCTGAATTTATGGTGAGGTTTTGTTGGTGCTGGCTGGACTGTGGTGTTGAAGTTGAGATGGAGTGTTTTACTCATCTGGTATTTGTGATGATGTAAGAAGCACCTCTTAATCCCACATGGATGGATCTCACCTACTCAACATGGATGTGCGAGGGATTAGTGATGCACTGTTGAGCTTCCAGAGCCATCTGAACTTTTTTGTGTTGGATTTCTTGAGAGAATCCTGTCTGTCATGGTTACATCTCAGCATCTGGAAAAGACAGATGCTTTGAGTTATATGCCAAAATTAGATTTAACTGTAGGTATGGAAAGTATATGATAACCAGATATGGCTTAAGGAGTCTCCCAGCCCTTGGAGCACTCACGTAATTAGTCCTGTTTGAGTTGCAAAGAGGCTGGAGAGGGGTTGTTGTTTTACTAGGCTAAGAGTCTGGAGATGCTAATGACCATGGAAAAGCAGGATGCATAGCACTGCCTGCCAAAGGTTCTCACAATTAATGGTGCTATTGTTTGACATGCCAGAGGTGCTTCACGAGTTACTGCATCTGATAGGGAAACAAAGATTTTAACATCTTGAGAATGGCTCTTGAGGACTCGTTAGGTGACTCACCTACATCTGGCCTTCATCCAGGTAAATCAGGCTCTAGGGCAGGTGTCCGTGTTGAAGTGTAACCTGAACCATTCGCTGCCCAGCTCTGATCTCTCATAAAAGCCAAAGGAGCTTTACTGAGCAAGCCTAGGATTGTCTGGAGTTGGGACAAAGCCAGAGCAAGTTGAAATCCTGTCTTCTGGCCCTCTCTGACTTGAGCTGCTTTCCTGGTGTCTGAACACTGGATGTCACCTGGCAATAGAGCTATTTACTGAAATTCCAGCAGTCCCAGACTGCTACGGGACACCCCTCAGAACTGGGGGACTTCTGCACATGCTAAATCTGAGCTATGGAGGTGCTGTCTTGGCAGGGAAAAGCACCATTTGGGCAAAGTGGACACAGTATTTTTTGTAGTAGATATGCAAATGGTATTTTATCCTTTACCAGCTTTGTGAGAACTTTTCAGAATAAGCTAAAATAGCTGAAGTCTGTCTTGAGCTTTAGCCCTTCAGGTCTGCTCTTGTTGAGCTTGGGAGGTCTGGTTAGTATGTTTTTCCATCTCTAGAGTGTGAGGATGGACGAAAATACTGATTACTACCTGCTGATTACATCCTTAATCATTCCCATGTTTGGCTGTTGTTTGGAAGTAAAAGCCTGGATTATGATGATTTTCTTGTCTCGGAGCACAAGATCTAATCCTTCATTCTTGAGTGAGGTTCCCCTGCTGTCCCACTGACACACGGAACTCTGATCCTGAGATGTGGCTGCATTCATTTGTAACTCTTCTGTGGCCTCTTGGAGCCTCTCCTCCTGCAGGCCTTTGGTGAATGATGGAGGGAGGCACAGAATCACAGAACTGGTCAGGTTGAGAGGGACCACAGTGAGGCATTTGGTCCAACCTCCCTTCTCAAGCAGGGTCATCCCAGAGCATGTGGCACAGGATTGTGTCCAGACGGCTCTGGAATATCTCCACTGAGGGAGAATCCACTCCCTCTTTGGGCAATCTTTTCCAGCCCTCGGTCATCCACCCAGTAAAGTTTTTCCTCATGTTTAGATGGAGCTTCTGGGCAGCTGTTGCTTCTTGTTCTGTTGGTTGGCACCACCAAGAAGAGTCTTCTCATTGCCCTCCTTTTAAATGTTTATACACACTGATAATATCTCCTCAAATTGTCTCTTCTTGAGACTGAACAGGCCCAGCTCCATCAGCTTTTGCTTGTAAGAGAGATACTCCAGTCCGTTTATCATCTTTGTTGCTCTCCTCTGGACTTGCTCCGACAGTTCCATGCCCATCTTAGGTCGGGCGATTATAACTTTGAGCACTTCTTCCCAGCTAAGCTCGGTAACCACCCGCGGCACCGCCGGGCGAGAAAAGCCCAGCTGGATGTGCTGTTTTCGGGCAGGCGCTCCCGTGGCCGGGTCAGCGTTCCGGGACCCGGCGGGAGTGGGGCCGGCAGAGCCGCGCCGAGGCCGCACGGGGGCGCCGCCCGCCCGCGGACGCGGCGGTGGCGGCGGGACAAAGGCAGCGCTGAGCCCGGCACCGCCCCGGGCTGGCACGGGCACGGACCGGGACAGGGGACACGGGCTGGAGAGGAGACACGGGCCCCTGGGCTGCCCAGGGACATGGGATCCCGGGCGGGGACGGTGCTGGAGAGGGGTACACGGGACTCCGGGCCGGGAAGGGGCTACTGGTGAAGGAGGCTGCCCGCTGATTCACGCTTGCAGTTTACATTATCGAATCCTCCCGCCGCAGCAAAACCCCGGGGGGGGGGAGTGAATTTTTATATATAGTTTGGTGGTTTGGGGTGGGGTTTTTTTTGTTGTTTGGTTGGGTTTTTTGGTGGTGGTGGTGGTGGTGGTTTTGTTTGTTTGGGTTTTTTTTTGTTTTGGGGGGGGTTTGTTTGTTTTTTTGTTTTGTTTTGTTTTTGTTTTTGTTTGCTTTTGGTGGTTTTTTTGGGGGGTGGTTTGTTTTGTTTGTTTGGGGTTTTTTTGGGTGTTTGTTTGTTTTTGGGTTTTTTTTGTTTTTCCTTTTCCAAGAGCTAATGAGCGCGATGCTTTTGGTCAGGATCCCATCAGTTGCTTTGCCGGGCCGGGGAGGGAAATCACTTGTGCGTTCGTTCCCCTCTTTGATCCCAGCCAGTATGTAAAAGAATTGCAATTACGCTTAAGCAGCACCTTTTACCCCACAGCGTCCAAATTCAAATACAAACCTGAAGATCAGCTTCTATTTTTTTTTTTTAAATTTTTTTTTTCTTTTTCTCCCAAGGTCCGGGAGAAACTTCTGGGGTGGGCGCTCAGGCTTTTCCCTGATCTTCACTCTGCGATCTCCCTTTTGTCGGTTGTATGGGCTGAAGTCCCCTGGGTGGCAGCCCGAGCTACTCATTCATCATCATAACAACCGTTTAGTGTAAAATTAACAACAACTTAACTACTACAGCAATAAACATGGTCCTGCATTACCACAGATTGATGAGGATTACTTAGTTACAATCAGCTGGGGCACAGACAGGAGAGGAGAAAGCCTGCCAAATCAATAGCTTTCCCAAACTTTAAAACTTAATCTCCTCCCTTTAGTGTTGCTGATGCTCGGGGGCTTGTTTGTGGCTGGGTTGGGAGGAGGAAAAGGGAAGGAGGGGAATTTCCTTCCCCCATCCCCCCGGAAAGTTGGCACTTAGTGTTTGCTTTGTGCGAAGATGAGGACAAAGTCCTCTGCGTGCATCTGTTCATGCACCTGATTTCTTCAGCTTTTATCTTGAAAAGGGCCCGATTGGTTGATTATCTAAATATATTTTGCCTTTAATTCCTTCACTGTTTAAATTCGCAGCTTAACCTTCTAAAAGGCAGCAGCAGACCCCTAAACGAGCTGCCAATCGATCCCAAAACAACAATGCATGAGAAAGAGGGAGCTCTCAAAGCAAATCGGTCCTCGCTCCCACTAACACAATGTGCTGGTTATCTGGCTCCCGTTCCCCGTGTAAACTCGGAAGCGTTCATCACAAGAAACAAAAGGACAAGGCGAAAACAGCTAAGTGCACCTAGAGCTGCATCCAAACAAAAGAAGAAAAAGCCTAAACAAACCCAAGGTTTTCTATTTCTTCCTGAGCCAAGTAATCCCTTTGATTACATCTAATACCTGCCAAA
This sequence comes from Brachypodius melanocephalos, assembly GCA_013398615.1. NCBI lineage: Eukaryota > Metazoa > Chordata > Aves > Passeriformes > Pycnonotidae > Brachypodius > Brachypodius melanocephalos. Next base: position 1,580,114 of record VZSR01000001.1, on the reverse strand, counting down.
ACCCAGATGGTATGCCCACCCATCGCACAGTGTGATAATGCCACGTTGTGAAATCTACCCATTAATATTAATTGTCAGCTAGAGAATCTGTCTGAACTACTAAAGCTCGAGGTTGCCTTGAGAAAGCAGGGCATGATTTAGCAGGGATTTAAAGATAATGCTTATTCTTTCGTTCTCTATCTCGCATACCTAGAATGTTAAACAACAGGCCTAGAATGCGATTCCAATTTCTGCCTCTCACAAATCTGATCTTAAACCAGTGTGTACTTGGGGTCTCCGCCTGGTGACCAAAATATTACCTCAAATTGCTGTGGATGTGCAGGCTCCATATACTTACACCCTGCTGCCCTGACTGAATCCCGACTCCTTGCTCAAGACAGACTTGCCTTACCGAGCACATATGACTTTTCTTCTTTCTTGCCATTGCCTCCCAAATACCCTCGCCATAATGGACTTGGTACTCCTTGAAAATTACTAAATAAGTCTTTTGGAAACTTTTTTTTGTTTGTTTTGTACGCACTGCAAAGTCCATGGTTGAACATGATGGGAAAAGAGAAAATGAGTGTAGAAAGAGGTGATGGTGCTGCAGTGGAGCTGCTCTCCTCAAATTTTAAGGAATTACAGGTGTGGTTGGGACATAAAGGTCCTTGAATCCTCTGAAAAGAAAGAGAAGTGTGAATGAGAGGAGGTAGGATGAATGTGTATGTTCCTCATCCTGTTAGCTCTTGCCAGCTCCTCTCAAGCCCTGTTTTCAGAAGAATAGTAATCATTACTTGTTACAATGACTGTCTCTTGTCATTCATCTGTAGGCCTCAAAACCAATTTTAAACTGATTGCGGCTCTGTTGACATGCAAAAAAGCAACCACAGGGTCCTGCTGTGCCCCACAGAGGCAGGTTCTGGTCTGGACAGCGCTGAACTTTCCAGGAAAGCAGTGATCAATTGTGATATATGTTGGTCTCAAAACGGCAGCAGCTCATGGCCTGTCACTAGATATGGCAAATTTTACATGGATGAGGGGTGATCTTTAAATGTTGGGCCTGAAGACACAAACGTTTGTGTTTTAATCCCTAGTCAAGCTGCTCTGTTACTAATCTCTACCAAAGATGCTCTGTGATGAGTAGCTCAAAGTAAGCTGGCACATCTAGAACAGAGTGAAAAGCCTATGCAAACGAGACCGTGGCAAAGCTACCGAGGCCTGGAAATTCAGGTTCCAAGGTCTGCTATTCCATCCTTCCCTCATTCCTTTACATCTGGCTATTCTGCAGCAATTTAGGCAATAAGACTCTTTGAAATGGGAACAGTCAGGCATATAAATATATGAATATGTAAATCAGATTTGTATTATCAGAGGTTCATATCAGTACAGGCGTGCATGAAGATGTGCTGCTTTCTTTGTCGTTTTTCTTCCCACCAAAATCCTTTGTGGCTCCTTTGTCTCCTTGCAGTGGGACCTGAGTCTCTCAAGATTTTACAGAAGAGCTTTTTGGTAATTTTTTGACCTTGGAAAGGTACGAACTGCGCTTATCCAGAACCACCCTGAGAGCACCTTGGTCTAGGCTTTAGAGACTGCCTGAAAATCTGCCTGGCTTTCCCATGCAGCTGCCACCACCCCCTCCAGCAGCTCTTGTGTCATGGGCAGCCAGCCTGGGCCTGCTCTGGTTACTTTCGCATCCTCTCCCCGGGATCAGCTGAGCTACACCAGGAAGAGAAAGATGTGAAATAAAAAGTGGAACAAAGGACCCTTTTCCTGCCACTGCTGAAGCTGATGGCCAGTGTCCTGCTGACTTCAGCAACACCAGTGTTGATAAGAATATGCCTGTTCTAAGCTCACTGTTTGTGCCTGCAGCTCGCATGGACTTCTCTTGAGTTACAACGTGTGTGCACATGCACGGTGAGGGGAAATGTACAGTTTTTGGCAATTGAAAGTTTAATCAAAAGGCCACTTTTCCCATCTGTTATTTTTGGGCCCAGCCTCCCGAGGGTCAGCTTGATAACATTTCATGCTGCTTCTAATCAATTTTATACCAGGAAGCAGTGTGAGAGCTGACTACCAGAGAGCTGGAGTGGCATGGAGCTCAGCACTGGGAACATAGCTGGAAAACTATGTTGGGGATTTTGGGGCATAAACAAATGTTTCCTAATCTGGACTGCAACTCTGTCAGGCATGTACCGACAAGCAGATGTCGATTGGAGCTGAAAACCAGCAGGTTCTACTACAGTGTAACCTGTAAATCCACATCTTGACAGGCATGTTGTGGTACGCAGAGCTGTAGTCTCTGAGAAATAAGGTAACACAGGAATCAGATCATGGAATCAAATAGAGTGATTATCATTGCCTTTTTTGCTTAGTATAGACAAAGCAAGTAGGTAGTAGTTTGTACTCATTATCTCCTATATGACTGTTTAGATCACATTTGATTTTTTGGAGTTTGCGGCCTTGGAGGTTTAAATGGTTTTGAAGACATGGGCCTTTTTTGTTGCCTGCTTCTCCTCTATGTCTGTTCCATTCTGTGAATGTCTCTTCCATGGCTGGACAAACACACAGGCATCTATAACTCCTGGGGGCTCTGTTCCTTGCTCCACACACCTTGTAGGCAACCACAAGGGAACCACATATAAGAGGAAGAAGAACTAAGAGTACTGGGGTCAGAGCTGGAGCAAGACTTCTCAGCAGGGTTGGTAAGACTGAATTTTGCTGCCTCAGCTGTGAGAGCTTGGGATCAGGCTCGGTCACCTTGGAACTGTCAGAGTTTAAAAGGTGGGGAAAGACTGCAGCTGCCAGAAGAGATCTGCTTTTCCAACCTGGGCTGCAGCCGTAACCCAGGCTTCGGGGGACTTGACAGACCCTGACTGGCTGTTGTTGTAGTCAGCTGCTGCTCCTGTCCCTTGAAATACAGGAATCTTTATTTGTCTGGAATACCCTTAAAATCCCAGGCAGAATCTGCAGCAGTACGGTTGAGCCGGGTGCTCATGCTCTGTGCAGTGTGCTTTTGGCAATGCAAAACTTCCATTTTCAGGGACTTCTAGCATGTTTGTAGGCAGAAAATGCCAACAGCCCGGCTCTGTGGGCTGTACTGACCTCTGCTTGTCAAGTAGATTATCCCTACGTGGTTCTCAGTAGCACCTGTGGACTTGTGAGCCAAAGAAACCCAATTAAAATAACACCACATAGTTTGCATTGCGTGCAGCTGTGGCTCTTCCTGTGCCCAGGGCTGGTGCTTGTGACCAACAGTTGTTACTTTCTGTGGACAGGTTTCACTCAGCACAGGCAGAGCACTCAGGTGTGGTTACTGCATCAGCAGTGTGGGATCTGCAGGATGCTGAGTGCCTGACTTGATCCCAAAGCTCGCTTTTGGGGTAAAGAATGAGCTTCTCGGGGAGGCAATAGCAGGCAGTTTGGGATGGAGCGTGCCCTGTTTTATCTGCTTTGAAAATAAACAGTCTAATCTCATAGGGAATAGGTGAAGTATTATTTTTTTTTCAGCATGCAAACACTGCTCACACCACTGTATCTGGGGAGCGTTACCATTGTAACCTACCCTGGAGGGTGGCTTTTAAGTGATGCAAATAGAGTTCTGATGGTTTGGGCTTTTCTCAGTGTAAGGAATAAAGCTGGGAGCAAGCATCGTCTTCCAGCATTTCAGCTGCTTCGGTGCCAAGGATTAGACCAAACTTAACCTTCATCAGCAGTTTAATCTAATGGTGTGGTTGTGCAGCTGATTTAAATCAGTGCTGCACTGGGTTGCTCTTCTCCGCCCTGCAGCTGCGTGCTCTGTTCTGCTGCTGCTCCTCTCCCCTTGCTCGTTCCATGCACTTTGCTAAACCAGCAAAAACCCTCTCGGCAAAAGGGAGCAAATATTTTTGTGTCGGCTTAGAGAGCTGGATGATGAGGTCAGCAAGGTGACAGAGCCAGCCCTGGAGTGCTTCCGTAAATCGGGTGAGGCACCCTGATAGCTCAGTGCTGCTGGGAAGCATGTTCCTACACACAAGTGGTGTGGTGCCAATCCTGTGCATGCTGGACCTCACCAGCCTGTGAAATCTCAACTTTCCGGACAGGGATTACAAAGAGCCAAGATCCCAAAGTAACAGCAGAGGAACAAAACCTCCTTCCTTTTGTATTTTAAGTCAGAGTTTTACTTTGATTAATAGAAGCTAAAAGGGAACTCAATGCACTTTAGAATAATGGTACTTGGAAATCAACATCCTGGACTAAGATTTCTTTTTCGAAGCACCTTTTGTTCGGGTTAAGGTACAACAGAAAACCACAAAACGGAGCCTTTTAGGCAGTGGGAAAGGATGCAATTCTCCTGAACTACCACTGGGCTCCTCTGCTGTTACAGTCAACAGAAGCACCAATTAAACGCTTCCTGGTCTGAACCGACTGGTTTCCAGTCGAGATTCCAGCCTGTGGACTCGGTATTGTTTCTGTCCAGAGGTCTGTATTACCAAAACTGACAGGTGTCACAGGGGTTATTCTGTTCTTAGCACTATTTTGATTTTTTAAAAAATCCTGAAATATTAAAAATATCTGAGAAGAAAAGGTGTTTGTAAGATACTGGAAATCCTATTATGTGGCACTGTTCTGTTTTCCAGGCTGTCCAGATGGTAGGTTATGGATGATATTGAAGCTCAGAATCATACAATGACTATTGTGTTAGACTTATACAATGAATACAGCACCCCACCGTTGAACCAGGTTTCTTTTCCTATTAATGTTTATTTTATGTTGAAGTGAAATGAGACCTGAGTTTTATATATTCTCTTTATATAAATATTTCTCTACTTTTTCAAGTGCTCATGAAAAATGTGACAAGATGTCCACCGAGGTCACAAATGTAAGCATAAATAGCTGCAATTTAACATCAGTAGTTAGCAAACAAGATACCCTCGAGGTAAAGAGGCTGATAAAAAGAGGGCAGCGATGCATTAAAGATGCATTATTTGGGGGTCTATGGATATAATTTAGGCTTCACAACAAGGTCAGACTGATTTAATTCTCTCTGCAAAGGTCAGTCCAAGGCCTGGCTGTACTAACCCCTGTGCTCTCCATCTGTCTGCACTCCAAGCCAGACACTTTCAATAGGTGATTGTGTGCTCATGACTGGATGAGAACACATTGAAATTACCTCCAGGTCCAGGCCTCCGAGCGCGTTTACTCGGAGCCACCGCTGACCCTGGAGTAGCTGGTACCTCTGGAACTTTGCACTCGGCTGCAGCTTTGAAGTGTTGAGGAGAACATCTGATATTGGTGTTTTCCTAATGTTGTAAGTGCCCGTGAGTATTCGTCTTCATAAATGCGTTACCGCAGTGTCATAAACGCTTTATGCAGGTTTATTCTATGACCCTTGAAACGTGAGTTCTTTCAGCACTGGCAAAACTATAATAATATAACATGAAAAACCCCAAACCATTCCAGTATTCGCTTTCTCCCAAATGAGGAAAAATGAAGAAACTGGTGTTTGTGGACATCTTTATTTAATAGTCCATGTTTTTAAAAAAATCTTCCTCCGTAAGCAAGGGATTCTTTAAAAATAATTGACAGGACAAAACAAATATGCAGTGTCCTGGTATCTGTTAGTCATTTTCTTGCTGCTTTTTTCACTTGATGCTAAACATTTCTGAATTCTCTTTTCATTTTAAGTAGGAAACAGGTTTATTAATCTGAATGCAGCAACTAGAGAAAATGAGGCCAGTGAATGATTTGAGTTTTCAATAGATATTTAGCTCACTGAAATAGTCATGCACAGCAAACAGCACTTGCTTTCGTGAAAGAAAAAAAGAAGACACAAGATTAGTGGAAGGTACACTTAATTTTAAAAATGTAAGAGACCTTATTTTTACCTGTAAGGATATGAGGATATGAACAATTACTGCTTTTATTGTAGGCCAAAGCATAGTGGTAAAATGATATAAAACAGGATGAAATAATTGATGTACTATGCTAACAACCAAACCAAACAAAAAAAACCTTCCACAGAGTGCTCTTTCTCAGGTGCTGTTAGTATTCCTTAGGTAGAACATTTATGTACATCTGATTTCAGTGCTGATTTTACATTTGTAAAGTAAACAGTTTCAAAAGGAAAAAAAAAAAGGGTGAATCTGGTTGGGAACCAACAAAATTAAAATCAGGAATTGAGATCTTAGGATTCAACTCTCCACAAAGTAGCTCGTCTTGCGTTGTTCAAGCCCGCCTACTGTAAAGTCACCTAAAAAGAGAACACAAGAACAATAATACAGATCATAACAGAGTAAATTAAAGGCAGATTTTCACATTTCTCCCTGTCTTCCTTAGGTTAAATAATGTCCCTGGTAAACAAATTCTGATCTTAAATGATAAAGACTTTTTGTTCCAGGTATCTTACGAAATCACCTCTTGCTCTTGTGCACAATGTGTGCTGATGAATCACAGATAGTATTTGGCTCTTGAGGCTGTTTCAGTGGCCCTGCTTTTCTGAGTTTGAAGACAGAGAATCTGTGCAGAAATCACAAAGAAAAAAAGAAAAAAGTGGTAAATTGTAGAATCTTTTTTTTTGCTTTTTTCTAAAAAAATGGGTTCTGATCCCTTGGCCCCCATGCACACACTCCCATTTCTGGTGGCCAGCTCACCTTTTCACTTGGTCCAAGGGTTACTGGAACACCTCTTTTGCTGGAAGGTGTGCAGGTGTGCTTGGATTAGCCACGGGGAATCATTGGAGAGTGAGTGGCAGAAGAAATCACCCTCCTGTGATATAAACTCACAGCCTCTGTGGGTCCTATCTCCTGCTCTTTGAAGGAGCTGGGCTGTGAACTTGGGCTCTTTTCACTGAGTGGGTATTTTTATAGTAGTTACTATTTGTGGTATTGTATTAGGAGTATTAAGGTATTCATTACACCAACTGTTTGCTTTAAAATATTTTGTGGGTGAGCTTTTATTGCTCAGGAATGGTGCCAGATGGACAGTCCTGAGGAGCAAAGTCCTCACGCTATCTGCAGATCATGGCACAAGCAGTGGCACACAAAGTTCTTCCTCTTCTGTCTTCCTCCACCATCAGCCTGAAAATTCCGGAGGGAAAGGGCTCCAGAGCCTGTGGTGCCTCTCCAGAGAAACCAACATCAGGGTCACCTGTTGAGGTGACAGATTTGAGACACATTTGTTGTAACTCCATGGGGCCTTTCCCAGAGGCTGCCTAGGATCTGGCTGTTTACAGCCTCTTAAAGCATTCTTCCTGGAAGCTGAGGCAATTTTCAAAGCAGTTGCTGTCCGTTGCACGAATTCATACTGAACAGCCTTTACAATATTTCTACCTCCAGCACCTGGAGCTGTGATTTACCTTTTGGAATTGGTTTTTATACCCTCAGTTAGGGAAGAGATGCAATTTCTAATAGGGGTTGAACTGGTAATGTCCATCCTTGTGTCAATAGTGGAAGCCATTCACACAGAACAAAATAACCTGTTGTGCCTGGAAGTCCCTGTCCTTTGCATCTCATTTGGAGCACTGCTTATCATTTTCCACCCTAAAATCTGTCTGGCTTCTTGCTTTCCTGAAAAATTGAGCCCAGGGTGGGCTGAAAAAGCTGCCAACCCTGCCAGCTCTCTGGAGATATGCTCCTGGCTGACCCTGTTTCCCAGAAGGCCTTTGTGGGATCTGGATCTTAGGCTAGGATGGCTTAGACTTACAGTGGAAACCCTGGCAAACCCTTAACATGACAGTATTGACAACTTCCACCGTAGGGTGATGTTCTCCTCTGGCAGCTTCTTTGTTGGGGAAGGACCACTCAAAGTACAGCGCCGCTTCTCATGCTTTGCTTATGTTCTGGACCCTTGTAAAGGAAAGCAAAAAGCAGATCTGGAAGTCTCATAAAAACATATGATTTTCCTCCTTGTAGCAGTGAGTGCTGATCTGACCTCACACTGCACTCTCAGGGGCTTGCAGGAGTTTAAGGGTTCAGGCTCTCCTGGTCTCTGAGCACACATTTTTCTCTCTGAAACAGAAAAATCCTGTGCCACGAAAATGGGAACTGCTTTTTGATTGTGCGCTGGTCGCATTTTTTCACGTGTGAGACACGACATGCTCTGTCAAGCCACCGTATTCAAACTTCCCCTAATATATTTCATTTTTATTAGCGACAGAGGACAGGTGATTTGAATCTTAATCCTAGGGGGTGATGTGTGTGTGAGGTGTAGAACACCTAGGCGTGCGCTGTGGTGCAGCTATTGCAACCAGCTCACACGCTTTGCATATCAATCTCGAGGCTTTTGCTGTGCCCAGGTTTTCTAGGGGCATTTGGTGGAAATTAAAATATGAGGGGTGCAGGCCACTTTACACCATTGTATTTCCCTTTCCTATTTTTAAGTTTTTGATTCCTCTTTTTCCCTTACTGCGTATTTATATTCCTGCCAAGTTGCAAGGGAGCAGAAAAGCTGCTCCTTGTATTATTATTAAGTGATGCTTTCGACAAGTCAGGCTTTCAGAGAGGGGAAAGCATCAGGCAGGCAGGTGAAGACAATTTCTGCATTGCAGAGTTACTGTCTTACATGTGTTTGTCTTGTGGGATGGAACTTAACAATTCACAGCTCTCTTCTCCTCATGCTCCTTGTGAAACTCACTCCAAGCCAAGATCTTCCAGTCTGCCTCCATTTGGTTTGAATGGCTCCCTGACTTCAGGAATTGTCTCCTCTCCAATCCACAGGTTGTAGAAGCAGTGTTGGGGGCAGGATAGCTGAGCTGCTGTTAGGCAAGAAACGGGATGAACAGGTTAAAAAAACTCCGCGTTCCCAGGTGGATAAAGCTGAAGGAGAGCAAAGAAATCACCCTGGCTAAGCAGAAAACAAAAAGATGTTATTTTGTCCTTTCTGTTGTAGCATTTGTGTGGAGCAGCAGCTGCCAGCATGGATGGTCTCCCTAAGTGCTCACAGGCAGCGACCAGGGCAGGCACTGCCCTGCTGCAGGGCCTTTCTCCTGGGACAGGGAGAGGCCTCCTGTGCTCTAAGCCGAGTTCACGGCCTTGCCCCCACAGCTCTGGGGAAGGTCACTGTGTTTGCAGGCGCTAGAGGAATGTGCTTTTGGTGCTGGCAAAGCTTAACACTAGAGGAAGCAGTCCCAAGTGCTTCCTCAGGTTTTCCCTGCAAAAAGGGGGCTGGGGGAGGAGAGAGGACAAAGACAAATTTCTCTTGTGATGGACCCGAGTGGTGCAAAGCTCTGCATGAAAACTGAGTAACATAAACCCTTCCCTCTTCCCCTCCCACACAGGGAAATAGAACAAGTTTTGTATGCTGCTTTACCTGTATTTTGATGTCTCAAGGCACGCACAGACCTCAGGCTAGCCCTGTATCAGGGCAGCGACATCAAACTTTTAATCCCTGAAATTAAAGAGGCTATCTTACCTAATAGGGGAAAAAAAATACCTTGGGACATTTGCAGAGAGTTAAAAGAAACAACGTGTAACAGTGTGGACGAAGTCCTGACCTGAAGCGCAATGAACTGCACCAACGCCTTTGGTACAGCTACAAGTTTATAGTGTTCTGGAGTGTTGTTTATGTTACTATAAAAAAAGGTGAGAAAATATATTCAGTTACTTTCTGTTTCTCCCCATTGAGCAGATGGTAATTCATAGCTCAAACTGTTTTTTAAGACATTTCACATTTTACTAATAAGTACAATATGCTTTTCAACAACAAGCCGTGCTCAGGCACTTCTGCAGAGGTTATGTGGTTGCTCAGGTAGCTCAGAAATCAGAGACTTTAGGAATCCTGTTGCATTGTAGTGGCAAAGATTTTCCAGACACATCTCACGTGGTGGAAAACACAAGCTGAAACCTCTCCCACTTCTGGTTTCAAATTATTTCTAATTTTGCAGGCCACAAATAATAGTATGCTTACCCGAACTGCCTCGGTCTGAGATTGTTTCTACCAATTATGTTCTTGGTAGAACAAACCACACTTGTTAAGGAGCTGAATATTCTTTGCATTTTAGGTGTATAATAATAGGTGGAAATGGCCATTGGGAAAAGTGAGAAAACATTGAGCAGTTCTTTTCCAGGAAGTTTTGGTGCTTTAGAATAAAAGCTGTTAATACTGCACACATTGGAAAATTCTCACCATTAGATCCGTGGTTTTCTCAAAACCTGTTAAATTATATGAGTTCAGAAATAAGGAAGAGTGGGTTTTATTATTAATTGACACTTATTTTTAGCTGGCATGTGGTGGCAGGTCCTCCAGACAAACCCGAGGCACAGATTAGAGTTGAAAGTTTTGGAAATGTTCTAAATCTTTGTAGTATTGCAGAGAGGAAGTGTAATATTAAACTGACAAATTGAATATATCTATTTTTTTTTCAATGTAATTCACAGTTTCTTCCTATTATTTTTTACTACCCATGGAGATAAAGCAAAACAAATTCCTCAAAACGGAGAGGAATATATTTCCAGATACCTTTTCCTATTAAGTAATATATCTCTCTCATACATATGCACTGTCAAATATCTATCCATTCCTTTTCCACACCGCATCTCCAGCCAGAAGTGTTGGCTATGCAAATATTGCAGAACCGACTCTTAACATATGTGCTGTGTGCCTGGCTACAGCTACACGGGAAACTCTAGGTAATAATTAGAGTCTGCATATATTATCTTGCAATTATAATTTTACATAATCGGTTATGTAATCTCGAGGCTGGTATGCGGTGAGAAACTGTGGTTACGTCAGAATTCTTCGGAAGAAAAATAAAATTATTGATTGTAAGTGCACGTCCTAGTGAGGAAGGGGAGCAGAGGGATGGTGCAGCACGGAGTATCTCGGCGGTGAAAGCCACGCTGGCTCTCGCTGAGGGGGACCTCGCCCCCCAGGAGTGAGCAGGGGCATTCCGGCGCTTCCAGGGGCATCCCGGCTGCTCCGGGGGAAGAGGAGGGGGCGGGGGGTGGGAGCGGGGAAGGGGACAAGAAAACGGAGCAGAAGTGGGAAGGTGACAAAGTGGCGGGCGCTGATTTATTGTAGGAGCCTGTGCTCGTTCCCAGCTACTGAAAAGCTCCCGCAGAGGAGCGGTATGTGGAGCTGGGACCGCGGGCTCGGGTCCGCTGCGAGCCGCGGATCGAGCCGAGTTCATCCGCCCCTGCCCTCGGGGACTACGACAGCGGCATCCAACAGCCCCTGTCCGAGCGGCTGCCAGCGCCCGAAAGGGCCGGGGCGTGCGCGTGAATCCCCCGGAAAAAAATATAAAATAACCCAGGCACGCAGGGAAAACAACGGAGTGATAAATAAACCACAAAGTGAATCAGATGAAATTGCCAGGCGTTCGTTCCCGATAAACAGCAAGCTTTATAATATCCAGGTGTTGGGGAAAGCTGTTGTCTTATAGTTTATAAATCCCTGCTGGAGGGAGGGAGGGTGAGAATCTTTGGAGGTGAATGAAATATCAAATCACGAGGCTGTATGTAGATTTATGATTGCATAAGAGGCTCAATCATTTCCATATATTGAAATGTGCTGTCCTTTCCACAACTGCCCAGCCCTTGGAGGGAGAGAGACGCTCGATTCCGCCTTGATCAATGCTGACTGTGAAGCAAGGAGGAGGAGAAGGGGGGGACCAGGCTGGCACCAGATGGAGCAGGGTCTAGGGAAAGGTCAAGGTTAGCTCAGGCTGCTATTGAATCGGTTGCAGCCTCACAGATAGATCTCTGCCTCCGAGGCACCCACTGGGGCTTCTCAGAATCAAATCTAATAGAAAAGGCAGTCACAGAATGAAATCGCTTCATCTGAATGCTAAAATTGTTATTAGGCTACATTAGAGAGATACCGGGCACATGATTACCAAAAAAGGAAGCATGCCTAGCAGTTTGTGACTGAAATAAAAGCTGTGAATATGTTGATACCATCGGCGATGTGCAAAGATAATAGATAACAGGAGAGAGGGGCAGGGAGAGACGCGTGTGTGTAACGAACAGATTAACATATTGATGCGGATGTATGTATCCCTATGAAATCATCCATGTGGGTCGCCGTGGCTGCGCCGGGGTGTGTTTGTATGTATGCAGAGAGGAGCACTTGGATCCTGTGTGTTGTGCAGTGCCCGTGGTCCTCAGCACTCCCGGGACATTTGCTAATTGATTTGGACTGCAGTTATGGGCCAAGAAGCAGAACCCCACTCAGAGGAGAGGTTTGGTGGTGGCTCCTTGCAGGACCCCACCTGCAGCCACCCTCAGCTCGTGTTGTGGTTGCCATCACTTTGATTTTTAAGTCCTCCTGGAGGCGCAGGGCTCAGACATTGTTCAAGGCTGCCCATTTCCTGGCTCATCTCAGGCAAAACTCCGAAGCTCCACACACATGTGCAGCCACCCCACATTCCGGACCCAGGAGTGTGATGTGAGTGCACACATACGTGTTTGGAGCAATGGTGCTGTCAGCTGGTGATGTCAGTACAGACACCAAAGTGAGGCTCTTCCCAGTTACCAGCTCCTCAACGTTACCAATACCTTAACCTACAGCACTGACATGTCTTAAAGAAGGATTTAGTCTTGTAAAATAAATGCTGGCTACACTAGATTAAACATGATGACTGCACTCTAAGGGTTAATAAATTTAAAATTAACAGATCATCCCAGCTTGATACAGCTACTATAGATGATTTAATATGCAGCCTAAGCAGGTTGACAGTCAGCTCACAGATGCAGATAAGATCAAACAGTCTCTCGATTCAATAGATTGAATGGTTGTACTGAGTGTCTGGAAGGTGAGTGACAGTATGTATATGGCAGGGGTTCTGGTAAAGAAGGGCTTCGATTCCCCACTGCTGTGCTCTGCACTGGTTTTCCTTTTCTAACAGTCAACCTTTTTCAGCAATCAAACCCGGAGTTAACATGAAAAAAAAAAGTCTCAAATATAGTTCAGGAGAGTTATTTGAAGTTTTCAGTAATGAAAAGCTCCACAGTTTAATGATAATCACCATTACTATCGCTAGTCTGCACTTCAGATTCCTTTTCCATGGCCAAGGACATCGCCACCCACTCCATCCCACAGGGAGTTTCAGCTGTCCACAGGCTCTGTTTGTCTGTCCACACCACTCCCCTCCCCTAGCAGACCTAAATCCACAGGAAGGAGCTATTTTGGAGGCCAAACAAGGACACCTTGCCCCAGACAGCCCCTGGGACTTAGTGAGTGCAGTCTTATCCTAATGTGATTCACCATCCAGAGGCTTTGGCTGCAGGAAACCTCAATGGATGCAGAGTGACAAAGACAATTCCCCCGGAATGGAGCTTCTTTCTCAGCTCTTTTGCTTTTCTGGCTTAAAAGTTAATGTCTATAGTAACTCTTCTGTGGTTTATGTTTTCCTTTTTTGCTCTTCTGTCCTATTTAAATGGGAATGTAAAACAGTCCTCATGGAGGCTGGTGAGCAATGGGATGACAGAGTGGTCTCTAACAATTTTATTATTTGATCAAGAGTAAAAGCTCCACCTGAACCATTAGATTTTACAATATGAATATGTTTCCAGGCAATTTTAAAAAATGTATATTATGCGTTCAATAGACCATCACAGGTCTGAATTGTGTCTTATTGTATTATATGGGGCCACCACCATACTGATAGGGATATTTGTGCTAGAGTTACTGCACATCTGAATGCTTATAAATTAGCCGTATGGTTTACTTTGGTGGGGTTTTAAAAATACTCCCATGGTTTTGATGAATGCCCTGCAGAAGGCTGATGTGATGAGCAGTGCTGCTTCGAATCTGCCAGCAGAGCAAAACCCAGAACACACCCGAGATCTGTTTCTTTGTGATTTTTAAAAATGGGTTCATATACTTTTGCAAAATGTGCTCATGTACTTTTACCTGTGAATTGTAGTTTCATTTTAATTTAGAAGCCAGTGGCTCCCTTTCCATCCCTCAAACGCTGAGTTAGAAAAGAGAAGGCCTGGATGTGTGCTTTGGATACAGATCCTCATGGGAGTGTCCACAGATTTTCCTGAGCAGGTCTTCGATGCCACTCAGGGATGAGCCTGACTTTTTCGTACTCCATACCTAGGCGAGCTGATGAAGGCACGAAAATCTTCATCTTCTAATTAGAGACAGGCAACATCGAACTGCCGGCACTTCTCAGGGCGAAGGAAGAGCACTTAGATATTCCTTGCAAAAGAAATGCCCAAGCAGAAGAGCCCACGAGCACACTGAAGAAGGCCATGTGAGGCAGCGTGAGGCCTGGGAGGACTCGGGGAATCCGAGGGGCTCGAAGGAGCGCTGTCCTTGCGGGGCCAGAGGGACTCGGGCGCGGAGGGGCCGCCGGGCCCCGCGGGTGCCCCCGCGGCGGCGGTGCCGCTTCCCAAGGCGGAACCAGCGAAACCAGTTATCTGGCAGCAATTTGCATATTGATGGTGCCTCCTGCCGTTCTCCCTGATTGCTTTACAGGAAGGAAAGGTAACAGGAAAATACAGAACCCCCTCTCAAAAATGGTAAAGAGGCTTCTACGTGCACGGGGGCTTTGATGGGAGAGTAAATCCTGGTAAAGCCCATGGCAGAGAATTTGTTTGCCAAACTGATTTTTGTCTTAGGATTTAAAAGAAGTTGTGTGTTTCATTATTATTATTATTATTATTACTAATTTTTTGAGTTCTGAGGCTGAAAATGTGAGGCCCCTGCTAGAGACGAGAGCACTGATCACTTCAGGGAAAATAATTAGCCTCATCATGTTCACTGAATGTGTAAGTGTGAGGAGGAGGCAATCCTTGAAGACTGGGAAAGGCATTGAATAGACACTTTAAAAGTACAGTGTCATGGTACAGATAGTTTTTTAGTCTCGCTCAAAACCAATGTAGAGATGTGCATTTAATATAAGAGCTAATAGAAAATAGTTTCACTTTTATTAGCTCTGAGACACACCTATCGTGAGGCATTTCTGGCCTTCCTCGTAGGAACAGCCATGGTTGTGTTCTTGTACATCCCCAAGTGTTCAGAATCCTTCATTCCGTGGGCAGCACCAACCAGGGTGCCTGGAGCCTGTAGCTCATCTCACCCCCGTGCTGAGGGGCTGTTCAGCACTGTTCAGGAGGAGATGGCAGTGGATCCCATTGCTCCAGCCACATCCAGATCAAACTTCTCCCTGCTGCTTGTGGGGGATAGCACTGGTGTGGATACAGACTGGTGCTCTGTATGGCCTGGATTTACCCTGTGGATATCTGTAGCACTCAAAAGTCTGAGGGAGGTGTGTGTCAGCACAGACAGTGCATGGAGCTCTGTCTCCATGTGTTTACATCTCTCTCTCTCTCTCTCTCTCCCGGCTCTCAGATGCTGTGAAACTAAATATGATAGGGCAAATTACAATCCAAATTGTGAATACATTAATTTCAGTATGGTAATATCAAACATTGTACTTATTTCTGATTTCTGTATTTAATTTCCCTTGCTTTTAAAAATGCTGGGGAACAGTTGCTCAGTGAACAATAGCATTAGTACAATAACTCCCCCCAACCTCAGCATTCATACTTAATGCACATCAGCTCTCTATGTAATGCCATACAATATACTTGCATGTTATTTTAATTGAGTGAAATCTTATTCATACTGGTGGGAGAAGGCATTCTTTTCACTGCAGCCAGGATTCATACTGCACTGACAGAATTATGTGTGCTGACAATAACAAATAGTGGCAAAACTATCCAAACTGCTCAAAGAAGTGGGCTCTTATCACAGGTTATTCACCATCATTCCTGCTCCCCTTCAGCACTGTGTATTTCTGTGCAGCTTTGGGCTGTATAATAATTTATTCTTCAGACTACGGAGAGTTGCATTAAAATATTATTGTAAGCATTTTAACAATTAAGCTGAAATTTTGCATAGAATAAATATGGCAAAGGAGAAAACCCACAGTAAAGCTGTCCTTATTTTTAAGCACAGAGAAAGGACTCTGCTCTCTTAACTATTAATTATTTTTCATCTAGATCCTCACACAAACTATGTCATGTTCTGCAAAGCAGGCGCTTTTCTCCTTGGCTGAAGCTAAAAGCTAAACCTAAATGTCACCTGAAATAGTAATATAAAATGAATATAGAGGATGATGATTGTGTACGTTAAATTTCAGTTCAGTGCATTCTAAGGGACTAAAAGTTGAAGCTCTAAAAAGCAATGTGAGTTATTTACAGAAGATGTTAAGGCACCAATCTAACAGCATGCTTGACTACATGCTTACTTTGAGCATGTAAGTACAGCTGATGTGCCCAAAGATAAATATGTGCTTAAGAATTTTGCAGTACCCAAGGCCAAGTAGATTCCTCTGGCAGGAGTTATATCAAGCAGAGTTAGAGGAGGAAAATCCTTTTTTATTGCACTGTCCTTTCTACTGTCCCTCACACCAAGTGTGCTAGGAAGGACAGACTGTGTTCAGCAGCAGATAAGTAAACAACTAAATCTTTCTTCATCTTGTGTAGCAAAACTAATTTCTCAATAGAAGTAATTTCTTTTTGATTGCTTATGTTGGGTTTCTCAGATTAGTTGGTTATTTTTGTTATTCTGCTTTTTAAAATTGATTTGAGGTATAGCTGGATTTATTTTTCAAGACAAAATGTTTGCCTTTCCCCACCTGCCCCATCCAGAGTAGGGCTTTCCAGATTTCCTCATCGAGACAGTTTGATCCCCTTGCACAAAAGTGCACTTATCAGCTCAAGTCAGAACAGGAATTTAGGAAGCTGTTTGTGTCAATGACCTGTCTTCCTACTGCTCATAGGCTTGGACACAGTGACCTGCTTAGATGCATGGCTTGGGATCTCAGCAGTGTCTCAAAAGAACCAACTTGTGCCATCATGAGTTCCTGCGAGGCAAGACAGATGGGGGGATTTGGATGCGTGGAACATCTTGCTGAGGAGCACCTGGCTTCTCACAGTGCTGTGTTTTCGAATGGCGCACACGGGACACAGTCCTGCAATGTGAGAGCCCCAGGCTGCAGCCAGGCTTGGTCAAAACTCTTCCTGAAACAGATGGAGATGCTGCCCTTGAGTTCAGGTGTCCCTGCTCCTTAACTGTGTGGGGAGGTGGGCATGGAAACTGTGGGATCCAGCTCTGTGAGAGCAATCCATTCACAGCTCGTGGCTCATCTTTCTGGCCCTGGGCTGGGCTTTGTTTGCTGTAGGGACAAGGAAAATCTCGAGTCTGCATCTAAACTAAACATGCTCTCTTTGTCTTAGTGTGATTTGAGGTGATAAAAACTGACTTTTGGAAGTTTAAAGCTAGAGAAAAGTAGGAAGCATTTATCAGCAAAATCCTTTGTAACACAAACCAATATTTAAACTCAGGCTCAATATTCAAAGCTGGGTGGCTCACCCCTTTGTAAGTGATGCCAGGACACAGGTAGGACTCATTTTCACACATTTCTGGGGGGAAGATAAAGTCAAGGAAGATTAAAAGATTCCAAGAAACTGTTAGCAAAGATATTTATTTATGTTCTCTTTAGGTTACACATTTAGGACCCTCTTTGGAGATAACTTAAGTGTCATTTCTTGTTCCTGGCCTCTTCTCAGTGTCTAGGAACACGCAGGTGGGTCAGGGTGGCCGGTGTGCCCCATGAAATCCTCAGGGTAGCTGTAGCTTTACCTTGGGTATCTATACATATTCCATTGAGTATGGAGCTTCAGAAGAGCTAGAAGTACCAAATTCATACCCTAGATGTCAGTAAAAGAAAAAAACATTAAAAGCCATTAAAAATCATTCTATAAGTCTGTGAATCAAGCAATGGGTTTAGCCAATTATTCATACGATAATTCCCTATATGGACTGACAGTTGGAGTCCCAAGTTTCAGCTCAATCAAATTTACACAGCCCAAGATATAACCAAGATGGGGATTGTAGTAACAGGAGCACTGACAGACCATAACTACTGTGCCTCTTTAGTAACAAAAGCTCAGCTACCTCACTCATACTGTGGCTGCTGGTGCTGCCAATAATTAAGACTGTATGGATTTGCATTCTAGGTCAGGTTCTGGGAGGTTTTAAATGCACATAGTTTAGATCATGTGGGCTTGAAATGTAGCATAGAAATGCTCAGGGACAGGTTATGTGTTTACTTATAAAAATATGTATAAATATTAAAGCTTCAATATGACAACTAAGTAGCGCAAACTAAACCCAGTTTGGCTGAAATCAAACATTTGATTAAAAAGGACATTTTTAGTAATGCCTTCCTCTGCCTGCCCACACACAGGCAAAACTCTGTGTGCTTCAGGGGAGGGTTTTTGTCACTTCAAAGTCTGTTCTCTGAGCACTTTGTGCCATTTATTTTATAGTCATCCCCAGAAAGCCCAGTCAAGGCTCAGGGCTCCACCATGCTAGGTGCTGTGCAAGCAGAGGCAGGCTGAAATCCCAGGCCTTGCTGAAACCCATGGAAAAAAGTCTCCCCAAGTTCAGGGTTTTATTCCAGGTCCTGCCTAGGGCAAGCTGATAACGAAATCTTTCTGTCACCTGGCGCTCAGAAGTCTGTGATCCTGCACAGACTCGCTGCTGTGTGTGCTGTGCTTGCTAGTAAGAGCTTGCAAAATCAGTTTATTTTGAGCCTTTATTAAAAAGGGAAAAAAAAAAAAAAGGAGAAAAGGCAAAGCAGCGCACCAAGTTTCTCCTGCGGGAATACTAATGCACATACTATTTCTAGAACGTGCAAGTCCTCTGCTCATTCACGGGAGTCAGCCTGGTGTGATAAGAGTTCCACCCACGTTGCCTCCGCCTGATTGAGACTATCAAGACGGTGTCGGAAAGCACCCCATACGATCTGCCGTTATATAACGCAGCCCAGCTCCGGGGAACTGGCAGAGTTTTGGAATTTGTGTTTGGTCCTAATGTTCTGTAATGTTGGCAAGTGAGATTCCTGCTCTGAGTGAGTGACAGTTGGAGCTTCGAAGCAGGAACATTTGCCCACCAAAGTTACTGAACTCACCCACTGCCAAGTCTGTCACTAAGTTAGCAGATAGGCAGGGACAGCAGTACATGGCATGAACTGTGCCACGCTCCTTTGCACCTTCAGGACCCAGTCCTGGGTACCTGCCTGTGAGATGGAGGAAGGCCACACTTCTCAATGTTAGTTTTTTGTCCCTTTCTACCGTAACCTCTAAGAATCTCAGGTGCTTGAATGTAGGGAGGACCACGCTGTTTTTGTCAGAGAGCTGAGGTATGAGGAAAGGGACAGACACATTTTGGCAGATTTTAATCTTAGACTAATTTTTACAGCATGAATGTTCTCACCTGGGCAGTCTGTCCTGCTGCTGCAGGTTACTACCGTTGCTGTGGGACAAGGATGGGTGCCCACCTCTGCTCTCAGCTGCTCCAGGGCATGAGCTGGTGTCAGGGCTCTGGTTCAGGTGGGACAGCCTGAGGCAGGATGGGCACTCAGCTAATGAGACAGATCATTCTCTAAGGTCAGCTTCCCCTTGGAGACAGCCTGAAACCCACCATTGCTCTGATTTCAGCGTGTACCTCAGAATTTGCTAAGGTGTAGGGCCACATTTCCTCCAGCTGACTTTGCTTTGGTGCTAGGAGTCTGTAGCCAAAGAGCAGCTGATAACATGGCCAGGGTGACAGCAGCTCCAAATGCTGCAGCATGATTGTGAGGCATCCCCTGCAGCTTGGGCTAAGAACGGTTGTGGAGGAGCAGGAGGAGACACAAGTTTGTGTCAATCCACAGAACACGATCACTGGATCATCTTCTGTGCTGGCCTGTGTTTATTTTCAGCTGCCTTTCCAATCTGCCAGGGTTTCTAGGTGTTAGCAAGTCAGCATTTGGGCATTTCACACTGCGTTCGCCTGCCGCTTGCACTGGGTTTGTTAGCACAACCCAGCGAGGGACACCAGCGTGCAGGAGGTACAGAGAGGGCTGGAGATGCTCGGTGTGTCCCGCAGATGCTGTGAGGGTGGAAGCAGAGATGCAGGAGATGCAGCCCGTGGGGTGCAGCGGGGCAGTGATGGGGTGCTTTGCCCTTGCTCCACAGCTCTCCTGGGACGCTCCGAGCCCCAGCTGTGCCCTCTGGCCCTGTGTTTGCCGCCGGTGCCGGGGCCAGCTCGGAGGCAGCTCAGCCCCCTGCCCCCGGACGCGCCGGGGCTGACCCTGCTGCCATCAGCCTCTCCGGCAGCGCCGGGGGCCATCCGACCCCCCCCTTTCCGCAGGGTGTTGGAGCCCAGGACACTGGCGGGGTCCCGGCGGAGGAGGGAGGGGGGGGGGGTGTGCCATGTCTCTGGGGGGGCTCATCCGCGGCCGGGGGCGGCCCCGCATCCCGCCCCATAGCGCCCGGCGCTGGGCTGAGGCTGGAGCAAACTCCCTCGCAAGAGCTGTTTGTTGACCACATTCACGTTCAGAGCCCTGAAGCTAAAAGCACTTTACACCATAAAATAAAAGCACTGTCTTTTTTTCTAAAAGGTTACGTCTGGAGGCCACGCTGCTCATACTTCATACAGAAAACTACTGAAAGGGCTATGAAATCCTCTATGATTTACACTCCCTCTCAGTGCATTAGGATATAGATCTACTCGACTCTAAAAATACTGTGGAGTTTCTAACCGACGTGAATATATGTGCATTATTTCAGAAAGTCTGTTAGAAAACTTGTCAACACATTATAAAGCATAAACCAGGACTTGGCCATTAAATACAGAGATCAGAGACAAAATGTATACGGCAGGAAGTACTGAGAAAAGTCCCTCCATTCAAAAAAAAGTCTATTAGCTAAAAGTTTACACACAATATACACCAAAAGGTTTAGAGCGAGCCCGTGGACCGCAATTACAAGGCATAAATGGAATCAGTAGGGGCTTTACAGTCCCCAGCGCAGTTAACTGGGCTGCCAGAAGATAATTTTAATATTGTCATAATTTATTACCCACCGAAAGCCACATCAAGGATAGTAAATACAGTCACTTTGTGTCCACGACTGCTCGTTAAACAGCCTCGTTCCCTTCCCCTAAAAATACAATGAAATAAAAACCCACCTGCATTATTAATCTGCTGTCATGCCGTGTTAAAAATGTCTTCTCACTCCTTTTCTTTCTTGAGGTTTGTTATCTCCCTCCAATCACATGACAATGCGAAGCGCTGTGGGGTGGGAGGGGGGTACAGGAACGAGAGGGAGCCAGCACTATTGCGATCAAATGCTAATATTAATAATTATCCAGCCAGGATGAAATATTATTTTTAAGGCAGCGAGTTTCCATTTAAATCGAGGCATTTTTACGGTGCTGGAATTAAGGGCATGCTGATGGTAAGAACATCCTTGCTGCCATTCATGAAAGCATCTGTAAAATTAGCTCCTGACTGTAGGTTTTGAGATGCGGTCTGGGAAGTCACCTCTGGAATCTCAAACACGCACGATAATGAAACAGATTTAGTTGTCACCAAGTGCTTAATTTGATATGATTTTTAAAAAAGAAAATCAATGAAACGATGCCTCTGATTGGGAATAAGCACAGGTAGGTGTTCTGATGCAGGTTGGCTTTAGAGAGCGTAATGAATTGTAATTCAGAGGAGTGTTAACTGCGAACCGCAGAACCTTTCGGGGTAATAAAGTCATTACTTTTTACATTGCAGCCACCTTCAAAAGCTTTATACGTGCCATTAGATATAAATCAAGCCCCACATATATATATCTACATCTCCGTACAGACACACACACCCGTGTTTAGCGCAGGGACATGTGGACGCTTGGCACAGACAGCCCTGCAAGCGGCGTGAGCCCAGGAGCCGCCGTTGTTGTCACCTGCGGCTGGGTTCCCTCCGCCACGTCCCGCATCTGCTCCCGCACCCTGTCCCGGCAGCCGCGGGCGCATCCCCGTGCCGATGGATAAAGGAGGGGAGCGGGGGCCGAGGGCCGGGGGGGGGCGGGGGGGCGCTGAGCAGCGGCGGGCGGAGCCGGAGGGCGGCTGGCGGGAAGCTGAAACCATCCCACGGCAGAGCGACTCGGCCCCGGCTGCTGACAGCTCTCGAGTACGCGCTCGGGCTCGCCTCGCCAACAGGTCCCCGCCGAGCCCCGGCCCCCGCCACCCCCTCGCTCTCCCGGGCGGCCGCGCCTCTGCCCGCCAAAGTCTCCCTTACGGCGGCGGGCAGCTCTGGCCCGGCGCTCCGCTCCGGCTGTCCGCCGCCGTCCCGGGCACGGTTATCCCCTCGTACTCCCTTCGCAGCCGCACTTTGCTCCGCACACCCGTTCGCCTTCAGAGCTCATTTCTACCGCAACCTGATCCCTCCCGATGCCGGCAGCGTCCGCCTCGCTCCGGGTCCTTTCGGCGAAGTTGCAGCCGCCGCCGCCGCAT